>VZTF01007877.1:2461677-2726589 GCA_013397755.1 Cnemophilus loriae | reverse complement strand
CCCTCGGGGGTGCCGGGGCTCCCCCCGCTGCCGGGAAGCCGCCGTGCCGGGCCAGGGCCTCCTCCGGCCGGGCCGGGGGCTCCGCGCGTCGGGCGGTCGCCGTCGCCTTCCCCGGGGGCGACGCTTCAACATCCATGGTTGAAGGGAGCACGAATAGTCTGGGCTCTAGGCTGAGTGTGGTTGTTCCGGTGCTCCGCTTCTCCCGCTCCTTCACCTGTCCATCCCCTGTGATGAGAATAAAATTTGGACTTTTTGGAAACGGTTTTCTTTTATTCTGTGTGCATGCCATTCTGACATGGCTTTAATGCTGTAATGTGAAAAGGTATTTTGTTATGGGTTTTTTGTGTGTATGTTTTTTTTTTTTTCTTATTACCTTTAAGTTAGGCTGCAGCTGTGTTTTGAATAAATCACCATCTAGTATTATATATCTTTTTGTAAAGATAGAATGACCGGATGGGTACAAGTTTTGAACAACTGCTACATTGTGGGAGTTCTTTATAACATGCTGTGTGCTACTAATGTGACAGTTTCATCATCCTTAAAATTTCAAGCATATAGCATATGTTTTCAGTTATTCAATCCTGGCATTTATAGCTGGCGAGTTATAATTGTATTTAGTAACATACATAGTTTTGCAGTTTTGGAAGCATTCTCGCTGTATAGAATAATAATCAAAAAGAATGACGTAATACTTCATATCCTGAGAAATTAGTAAATATTATTTAAAAACTTGAAGGAGCTACAGATGATCAGTATTAAAAGCATTTTCAACTTCAAAATGTTTTTTACAGCTATTTAGCTTCCAACACTTTTACCTCTAAAAAGAAAAAAGCTTCTGTAGGACTTTTTTCTCATTAGTGTCTGAGTTGCCTTCCCCATAATTTGGGGAATGCATAAAAAATAATGAATTTGCAGATAATGCATTTTTAAAACACTCAGAAAATATAATACATCAAATACTTTTCATAAATGACAGGTGAAGTGCATTGCATACTCTGCTTTTGTATTACATTATTATAAAATCAGTAATTTTAAAAGAACAGGCTAAATGGTAGCATTAGAAATTGTGCAGCTGGATAAGGGTTTGTAGTTAGAAACCTGTGACTAACACTCAGAGCTGTAGATCTTTTAAAGATAATCATGTAAAATTTACAAAATAAAAAGCAGTTATTGCAGTCGTGCCCACTTTCTGGAATATGAAGCTTGCTTTTTAGTGTTTAACTTGATTTTTTTTTTTTTTTTTGCATGAATGCTTGATTGTTTCTCTGGAGGACTTTCATTTTTACAGAGCAAATGCATATATGTTGCTTCCTGCTTCCATTTCTTCATTTTCTATTCTGTAGCACATGAACCTTCACTTAGGTGGTGCAAGGAGATAAAGCACCTGCCTGTGACTAGCACTCTTGGAGGAAAACCACCGGGGTAGCCACTCTAGTTTCAGAAGTTGAGCCTGGAAACGAGTATGACCAGTAGCCTGGGCAGGTTTGCCCCTTCCCAATAGGTCACACCTTGCTGAATTTGGAGGAAGGATGGTAGTGGATAAGGGCAAGTGGTCTTTGCTGCAACAACTTTGTTCTCCTTACTTAAAATGTGTAGTGTTGCAAACCTTGTTGTTGAAATCCGTATGAAAAAACGTTCTTCGACTGCTTTAAGTGCATTGTCTCTAGCAAATTACATTTCTGGAAGTCCCCAAAATAGCTTATTTGTGTTTTAAGAGGTACCCAAGACAGTTTGATGAGTAAAACATGAATGTGTCTGTCATGAGAAGTTTGGGAGGAGTGCAGTAGTGGTCTTTGCATTAGCGGCAGTCAAGTCTGGTTTGCATAAATTACATTAAACTTCAAGATGTGAGAGTATTTTGCTGACTTTCTGGGGGTTATTTTACAGAATTATAAATGTTGAACTTGGTTTTTACCTCTTCCTTGAAGTAAGTGCCCTTCTATGTCATATGCCTGCTCAGAGCAGTTCTGTAAAGAGCATTCTTCCAAATAGGTTTCGATGTTCAAAGCAAAATCTTTCCTGAAAAAGGAAAATCCTACTGTTCAACATTGTTTACAGTTATCTGAAAGTAAGGGGAAATGAAACACTTTAGATTTTATTGCTCTCAGTGTTTTTGTGATGGTCTTGTTTGTATGACCTGAACATTTGCAATAAAAGGCCTCATCTGGAATTCTTTATTTAGGCAAAAGAACCATTACCTCAGTGGCATTTTGCTCAGAGTAGTGATAAAGCATTGGGCCTGAAATTAGAAGATGTGAGAAATTAACATGGGGAAAGTATTTCCACTCAAAGAGGTTAGATAAAAGTGCTAAGCTCTGGGCTAGATGTCTGTATAGGGAACAGGCTTAAGACTGGATATTCGATATTCATGGAATAAATGCAGTTTCTCCAGTATCTTGTCAGTTTTTAGTTCCTTGACATACACATTGTCTGTGGATCCATTTAAAGGCCTAACACCAATGCTGCTGAGCTACAGAGTTGGAATTGGAATTGGTTATACAAATAAGTAACTATCTAAATTTTGACTGTGAAAATGTGTACAATAAGAACTTGTGACAAAGTATCACTTAAAACTTTGCAAATGAAAGGGACAAAGGCAGGGGAGCCTGTGTCAGCATATGAGTTTTCTATGGTTTAAAGTGAACCCACAGACAGAGGATTAACTGTCATAGAGCCGGAAAAAGAGTAGATGGATTAGGTCATCTCTCCCACAGGATGGCATATTGTACATGGAGGATAAAATGAGTACTTAAATTGATTTAAACCACGTATTATTGTGCTTTTCATATATTTAGTACTAATTTTAAAGGTCCTGTATGGATCAGTGAGTTGAAAGTGTGTCAGTCACCTCCTCTGCCTCCCCTCTGGAGGACATGTGGATTCCACTGCCGTGTCTCAAGGCGTTGACGCGTCACATAGGTGAGCGTCGTCGAACGTCATGGCTTTCACTCACTCAGGAGGGGAACATGCCAGATGTGTTTTAGATTTCTGAGGCTCTGAGAACACTCAAAGACACTCAGTTACTTACCAAACATTAGGATGTTTTCAGCTGGGTCTTCTAATTTAACTTCTCTGGTCTGAGGTTATTGATAATTGCTGTATTTTGATAAGGGCTTGCTGCTTTTAACAATATTCTAGTTTTAATTCAGTACCAATCTTTCAATGGCAGAATCTGTTCCAAAAGGCAGTCCACATGAAAAAAAATTGTTATTACTTTATCTAACAAAGCTTAAATGTTTATTTTTTGCTTGCTGAATGACAGCTCATAGGGCTTATATGAAGCTCATATGGCTTAAACTGTTGTAATGGTAGTCGTACTCAAGAAGCTGACATCTAAGGCATGGGGTTGCCTTTAAAGGCTTCGAATGCTAAGGAGTGGGGGTTTTTACCTCTGTAAAGTCTACTCTACCAGGGTTTAGAAGGATGCAAATATTTAGAAGGACTGGGGGGAGAGAAGCAGAAATACGAACGTGCTAGCAAAGTGAAAGTAGAGTGCAAAAGTTCCCCATCTGGGTGATTGAATGCTGCATGGGTTTGAGAACTGAGTTTCTGTCTGCTCTTTGTGTGCTGAAGTTCATGTCCATTTTCAGTGGCGTGTGTGTTTGCAGAGTCATCATGGGCTGCCAACAACTGTGCTCCACTCGGTATCTTGGGAATTATGTGTTATTCATCAAGAAAATGCAAGAGTTTGTGGGAATGCTCTGACACTAAATACTCCAATACTTAATGATGATTTGAAAAAAATATTGCCATGGGGACCCTCCTACTCCTGTTTGTGCATGTGCAGAGCCCTAGGACTGCTGTGGCAGCACCCAGGTTCTGCCGCAGTTCCTGAACCATTAGTTAGCAACAAGGAAGCCCATCAATGAAGCCACCAGTTTTCTCGCAGTGCTAGGATCTAGCAAATGGGTTTAGGCCTTAGAAAAAGTAAGGGTGAATCCTGTGTTCAGGGTCACTATCAGACCTACCTCATTTTTGGCCATGGCTTTCTCTAAAGACAGACATGGACTGAGTTTAGGGAGGAGCTTTTTCTGGAGTGTAGAATGGACTACAGTGCTACAACAGCATGTGAGCACCTACTTTATGGTAAAGAGGAGGTGTACTTCCACAAATGTGTCTGCCTTATTTAGGGCTTTCAATTTTGTCCATCTTTTTTAGTTTTTCTTCTAGTGGTCTGTTAAATTAAAGGTTCTTTCTTATGCTTCTTCCCTTCACATTGATTTTGGCAGGGCCTTTAAAAATTATGACTATTACAAATAATATGGAAAAGGCTGGGTTGTACCAGGGAAACAAAAGCTGGGTGAGGGTATGAAAAACACTTGGATTCTGAAACTTCAATGCCTTGTCAAGTGTGTGTAGGTGACTGATGAGCTTCAGAATAGTCATCAACTTAATAGTCATTGCTAAGTGCCATATGTGGAACAGATCAGGCATTTTACAATTTGTCAGCATTAAACGGCTATTTTCTTTCTCCAAAGTAAAGCAAACTGAAATTTTACAGTATCGGAGGGTACATGTAGTTCTCCATTAGCTTTGAAGTGATGCTATTAAATGGATTTATGACTTTTACTGTAGTGCCTAGCAAAAGAAGCTGTAGAAAAATATGAAATAGTGCCATAGCTGGAGTTTAATTTTGATGAACATACAACCTCTTTAATTTATAGATAATTACTCTCTAAGAAAGTAACAAGAATTTTAGTCAGACAAAGTGGGGGACTTAGATTTTATACAAAGACAGGTAGTCAAGAGTCAAACTGCACTATTCCAAACTTTAGTTTTAAGGACTCCAGCTTTAAAACTGTATTGAAAGCAGTGCTGGAAGATCTCTCTCCCTAGTTTGTTTATTTTTCCTGTGGATCTCTCACTTTTTGCTTGCCCTTCTGACATTAGGAGTTTTAGCAGTATCAATGGCTGCCACATCAATCACGGTGATGTGTTTTAGAGCATCTTTGTTTGTGATTAGAAAACCTCTCCTGCCATTGTTTATCAGCAGAAAATGAAACTGCAATTGCAACTGGGATGTGTCAAAGCTTAACAGTCGGGTGTTGCCATAGCAAAGGCAATGTTACATAAGCAGCCACTCTGCAAATAATTCATGCAGCCAAATTTTAAGCATAACATCAGAATTCATTTCTTTTTAGAAGGGAGCTTTCCTAGATGAGGTCATCTCAGTCGCTACTGAAATTGATGTGCTTAGTTGTGAAGCTCTTAGCACTGCCCATTTACACCTTTATTTTGTTTGAACATATTGTTCTGTTTCTGAAACATCTGTTAGTTTAAATATGGCCTCACAATATGTTTTCTCAAGCTTTTTTTTGCAACAGTTCAGTAAAGCTCTGTATTTTGATCTTATTCAAATTTATTTGCACAATGCAGTATTAAACCGAGCAATTTACAAATGCCTTTTCTGGTTAATGGGTGTCAAGAATTTTGCAAGGCAGCAATATAAACCAGATCACTTTTCAGATGAGAGGATTGAAATATATATACAGATGTATTTTTAGAATCTTTGCAAGTAGTTGTCTTTAAGCACTCCAGCAATAATAACCCAGGCAGTTTTATCTTCTAAACCCCAAATTGGCAAATGGTCTAGCCTTTCTGTCTGATCCGCAGAAGTGTAGATAACCATTTAATCTCAGTTAAGTTGCTGTAGCTTTTGATTATACTGCATTTCGCAGAGTCAAGTAGTAATATTTGTTACCATTTTCCAGAGGAATAAGGAGAAGCTGTTTCCTGAGATATTTCTCCCTGTATAGCTTGTATTCAAAGGTATGCAACAAGGAGAAAGAGCCCATTCTTCAAGGCTTTCATTCTGTGTAACTGCTGTTTTTTTCCAAGCAGTTACAATGTCCTGGTTAGATCATAACTGCACTGAGGATCACCTGTAGCAAGCACTTACCTTCATCAGGATAACAACTTTAGGTTTTTAGATCCAAATAAAGCAAAACTGTGCTGCTTTCACACTTACTGCTTAAGTCATTTACTTAATGAATACTTTAAACCTTCAGTTTAGAAGCTGAATAGTTACCAAGACAAATGCTGAAGAATAAGAGTTCCCAACTACCTTGTTAAAAAATCCTGTCTGGAAACACCGTGTTGGGAAATTCTGAAAGGCCACATTTTCTTCATTGATCTCTTCCAGCTTTTCAAATGCATCTGCTTTCTCTAAAAAGATGAAGTAAGGAGATGGAGATGAGTTTTTTCAGAGGAAAAATTTTGGGAGCCCAATATTAGGCTCATATTATAAGAAATCTACTGCCACATGAACCTGCTCAGAGCACTGTCAGTTTCTTGTTATGAGACAGACCTAGAAAGGCAGTTTCTCTTAAATTTAAAATAGCTGACTGTCCAGGAGCAAGCATCTGCTGCTCCTTGTAACAATCCTTTGCTGCAGTTGAAGGATGAAGGGCTGGAAGACACAGATCCATGGGTCTGGGGCACCCAAGGTCTGGAATGCTTAATGCACTCCTGTACACATTTTTGCCCTCCCTGTGTATAGGGTTTAGCAGATATCTGGGAGACAAAATAAATTTTTCCTTGAGGTTTTCAGTACAGGCATTTTTCTTATGTGAAGGGAGTCGAGCACTGTCTATAGCAAGTCATTTTATAGTACTGGAGGCTTAAAAATCTACCCCATTTTGTGCTGCTTATCTGCCAAGTAATATTATCTTGAAGAAAATAGCTGTGGATGTCATCTTGTAGGATGTTTGGCATTTCCAGTTTATCCTTTAAGTAGAAATTTAGAGCGCTTGGTACCTCAGATGAAGTGGCTAGAACAGTAATTTCAAAGTGTTTGGCCTTACATGATTAACATCTGCTACAGTACCATATGGTGGGAATTTCCAAGTAAACTATTAATTAATATGGGAGTGCACCAGAGTAAGCCTTAATTAAACTATATTCAGCTGAAGTGTATTATTTTAATATAGTCAGATGCAAAGTGCTGTACTTTTTTATTGATACCTTTTTCTGTTGTGTGAAGAAGAGGGAAACATGTTGATGAGAATTAATTGAGCCTTTAAACTGAAGGTTCAAGTAGCTTTTAAAATAAATGGTTTAGGTCTCACATCAGCATCAAGCATCCACTGATTTAAGTGGAACAGGGTCCTATATTTGGTAATGTTGAGTTATGCTTTGTGAACGCTGTGGTGTCTGCTCTGCTAGGGTTTTACTGGTGTGGGGTGTGGGTTGTCAGAGGGCGTCCAGCAGAGCTGCACGAGCCGTTTTCACAGAGCTTCAGATATTGCTGATAGGGCTGTGCCTGTGCTGCTTGGTCTAGTACCACTGGTGGAATGAAACCTTCTTGTGTGAGCTGGCCAAAATAGTCTGGAGGAGAGTTGGGGTGGTAGCTAAGGTTGTCTGTGAGCGTGGGTAATGCTGGGACCTCTCCTTGGCCTCTTGTATTTGGAAGGATGAGCATACCCATGTATAGAGCTGAGCAGCTGGCAGGCTCACCCTTAAAGGGCTCTTTCCTCCCACAGGGAATGGTTGTCAGCTGTAAAGAAGTTGATAACTCTACTGGTTTTGTTAAAGTGTAGAATTTATTTTTAGTTTGGCCAGATCCACCAGTTGCCAGTAGCTACAGCTATAAATGCCCTATTTTTAAATAGGTATTTTTTCTCTGGCTTCCCCTCCTTCTTTCTCTCCTTTCTCTCCTGATAATCTTCACATCAATAGGAAGGTGAGGAATTCCTCTGCGTATTGAGGCCGGGTAAATATAGGTGGGATGTGCCAGTGTTGTCTGAGTAATTCACTAGATGGCATTCTTCCCTCTGAGTCAACACTGAAACCCTTTATGGGAATGACAAGAGAGCTTACTCATTTTAGTGAGATGCCACCCTGAAATCTTGACCAGGTGTGGTTGCTGAAGGCTTGCTGGCATTCTTCATAGTAGTGGGAGAGTTAGCTCTAGCACGCTAATTTAAATTCCATGTTAATAATTAAAATCTTTGTAACTGGATTCCTGTGCCTGCCTTACTTTCTTTAATTGCTCTGTAGTTTTGTTGGTTGCTTTTGTATAGTTGGTAGTTTGATTTGCAAGGTGCAGTGCTGTTCTTGTTTTGTTTTAGATTTTTCTGTTTTGAGAAATATCGGTAGAGGGATCTTTTGAACACAAAGTAGAAGTTGCTCCCTCAAAAAACCAGCTTAGGTTGTGTGCAGTCAACTGTTGTGAATTGCACTTGTCCTGCTTTGTGTACACCTTTTAAACACCAGACAAGTAACAATTTTCTTCTTGCTTAGTCTGAGTGAAGTGTGACTGGAGACTTTTTTGTGAGATATCCAAAAAGTACCTTCTTGAGTGTTCAGCACTTGGCTGACTTCTGGCTGTCTTGTTTGTTGTTGCTTTATCGTCATGGATCAAACCACGTGCCCTTTGTCTCCATTTCTCTTCAGAGATCAAGAATGGCTCTTTTTGGTGGGCTTTATTTTATTAGAGCTAATATGAAAAGAACCCAAACTAAATGTGTTAGTGTGTTTTTATTTTGGTAGTCCACTTCTACTTGTTTCCAAAATTTTCCGTAAATGCAGGATGACAAAATGGTCCTTACTGCTTTTCAAGAGGTGTTAATTATTTCAAATGTTGCAGTCTTCAAATATTTTAAAATAAAAGTATATGCTAGTTTAACCTAGAATGTGGAGGCTTAATGTTTCTTAAATTTTCTTTTAATGTATTTTGATGTAATGTTGAGTATTGTGCCCCACAAGTCCTCTTGAAAATACCAGCGGTCTGTAATTTCACCATTGGATACTGGACTTCAAAAGCAGATGTAGTTTTTGTTACTTCAGTCATTATTTCATTGTATGTTTTAACTGTCTGGATCTTCGCTGTTTAATGCAGTCTGGGGTCAAAAGCCTATTTCTGAAGTCCTGATAACTGAGTCCAAGAGCACAGTGTAAGTGTGAATAATTTGTCATGTTCTGTATGTGGATTTGACAGAGGTTCAGCCTGGAAGTGTGATTATTGCACATAAAAAAATTCCATAGAAGAGTCAATCTGAACATTTGAAGGACATAGGACAGATTATCATTAGAAAAATAAGACAGGTCTGTAACAGGGCTTCTCGAGACCTAGTAAACTCATTTTTGAAAAGGATTGGATAGTTCATAGCCTTCAAGGGACTGTTTTAATTATGAGGGCTTTAGCAAACTTCATTACTGTGAGAGCATTTGAATGCCTAAAGAGTTATGGTTAAGCTACTGTTTGCAAATATAGAAAGTATAATGGTGTGTATGTAATCATGACGCTTCCGTATTTCCTATGATTGCTATGTTTTCTTGTTGGTTTGATAGGATTTTTTTGGATGTGTTTTTTGTTGTTGTTGTGGTTTTTTTTTTTAATAAATTGATTTTGGTATTCCCGATAACTGCCTTGGCTTGAATAAGACAGCTGAAGAGTCGTGGCAGTGAAGGAGTGGTAGCCGTCTCACAGGATCATAGAATTGTTGGGGTTGGAAGGGGCCTCTGGAGATCATCCAGTCCAACACCCCGGCCAAGGCAGGATCATCTGGAGCAGGTGACGTGGGAATGTGTCCAGGTGGGTTTTGGATGTCTCCAGAGAGGGAGACTCCACAACCTCCCTGCGCAGCTGTTCCAGTGCTCTGCCACCCTCGATGTAAAGAAGTTTTTCCTCATGTTAAGGTGAAACTTCCTGTGTTTTAGTTCACGGGCGTTGATTCTTGTCCTGCCTCTGGGCACCATTGAAAACAGTCTGGCATTGTTTTCTTGGCCCCTATCTCCCATATGGAAATGGCAGTATTTGAAAATGGTCTTAACAGTTTACCAATCCAAGGTCTTGGGAAAAACCAAAGCAAGACAAAAATCACTTTTCTATGAAAACGCACCCAGTGCACTAGGTAGTATTTACGAGAGGAACAAAAGATTAAATTTGTTGCAGAGGTCTAAAGGTAGTTTCTTTTCAGTTACTAAAATTTTACAAAGTTAGTTTACAAGGAGCTCACCAATATTTTGGTTGATCTGTCTTGGACAGTAAAACCCTTTCCTGTCATTTATTTGGGCATCATCTAGTTTCTCCCTTGCATCCTATCTGTTGTCACTCAGCTCACTGTAAGCTGTACTGGACTATCCAATTACGAACTGGAGGTAACTAACGCTAATGAGCTATGAATGAGTAAACCTGAACAGACTGGGCAATTAATGCCTGCCTCTGGTGGCTGCCTGTTACCAGACTGTAGGGTTTCATGGCTCTTCCTGACACTGTTGCCTTCCAAAGCGGGGTGCAGTGATGTGCTGTAGGTGGCAGCCTGGGCATCCAGGTGCTGTGACTGTGGGACAGAGGCTTGAGTCTGCAGAATAGCATGTCCTGAGTGTTCTTCACCTCTGCAGATCTGAGCAAATTCCTCTTTAGAGGAAGGAGTGCTCTGTAACTGAAAAAAGGGCTTCAGTGTGTGACAGGTCTCTTCAAAAACCCAAAAATTAATTACAGTTTGTTTTCTAGTTCAAAAGAAGGTAAAGCTGAATACAAACTTTGCTGCCCAGTCCGTTATTAAAAAAAAAATTTAAAAGACCTTTACTTTACAAAACGTTTGGTTTTCAGTTGACAATATATTGTAGGCTGTGGTGGGAATGGTGACATTTTTGATTCAAAGGGAACGTGAACATGTTATAACTCTTCATCTGCACATGTACGAAGTCAGGCAGGATTAAATAAGATCTAGAAATTGTAATATTGTCATTTCATTAGATTTTCTCACTTTGTTTGTGTTTAGCCATGTGGCATAGGTAATTGATTTGTATTTATCCTAAGAATTAAAATTGTAAATCATAAGCCTTTACACTCTTTTTTTGTGCTCTCAGATACTATGAGGATTTTTCTGCAGAATACTGTTTTGATAAATCTTACTAAATCCAACTTCAAGAAAAAATTACAATGAGACCTCTGAAGGCCAAGATTTTGATATGTGTTGGGGTTTAGTCTCAGTCAATGGTAAAATTGTTTATAAAATTACAAATGTATCTAATTTTCTTTTTTTTAGAGTCTTTGAAAGCATTATAGCAGGTCACAAAGTTGTAACTCAAAGTTTTTGAGTTCAAAGTATCTCAGTAATGTCAAATGTTAGGACTATAGAAGGAAAGTGGCTTCCAGATTACAGTAATTCAGAAATGGGCAAATAGATAGAAGCAGCTTTTTGGTGGCATGATTTGGTATTTAAATCTCAAGAGGTCTTTTTTGTTGTTGTTGTTTGATGCTTACTATTTTAGGATTTTTTTTTTGTCACTGTGGAACCGCTCAAAAGAATAAATAGTTTAATTGTAAAATTATGCCATCAGTGTTGAGAAGAATAAGTCCTTGTAGCTTCTGTAGAAGAACATACCCATCTTGAGTGGAATCAAGCACGCTAAGAGCAATTGACTTGAGCTTTTGATGAGTTCTTAAACGTGCTTCTTTTAAAGTTATTATCAGTTATAATTTTATTATTTTATATTTTTATTTATTATTTATTTTATTATAAAGTTATATTATGTTATATGACAGATGGGGAGTAAGCTAGCTAGGAGTTCAGAGAGGTCGGATACGGTCAGCTATAAAGAATTGTCTGCCTGATTGGTGTTTTGGGGTTTTTTTTACCCTTTTTTTTTCCATTCCCATAATGACTTTTTGCTGTGACATATGTGACTTAATATTTGAGTTTGCTCTGTGCACTCTAATCCAATTGCTTTGTTTAGTCAAATGAATGTTTTTAGTTTTGTTCTGAATTTTAGCTATTGGTTTTTGCATTAAATGTGCATATTTAATTAGGATATGTTATTAAAGATTAGACTCTCACAATGGGATGTGTGCCAGCTCATGAAATGAAGTCATGCTTGTCAGGAGATAGTAAATAACAAGCTTAGGAAGGTTTAAAAGATGTGTCTTGCAAAACATTAGCCCTTGTAATGAGTGCAAAGTGGCAACAGCACATAAATATCAATTGTTTTTCTCCAGTGGATCCATTTGAATATGAGTTTTCTTAATTTCAATTAAATTTTCTTTTACCAGTTTAATGAAACAAACAAGAAGGGATGTTTGTCTTTTCAGAAACCAGTTTCCCATCCCAGAACAATGGCTTGTTTTGAATTGAAGGGGAACAATCCAGCATTCATGCAGTATCTTGTAATCTCTGTTCACAAAACCACTTTTAGAAATAAGAAGCTGCTGTCCAGTGAATCCCCATTTAGCTGCAAGGAGGCGTCTTGGATTTCCAGCCTTGCTTCCAGGACTGTCTATATTTTATTCTTCATTTTACCCAGAATCTTTTAATAATCATGGGTGCAAGGGCTGGGAGCTTAAGGTTCTCTGTGCTCTTAAGTGCCTTGAGCATCCTGGCTGGTGTGCCCAGAGTGGCATTGGCAACAACAGGATTTGGACCCAAGGATGTGTCTGTCTCCATCCTAATTTGATCAGACAGAACTGCCTGCAATCATGCCCTGTGATCTTAAATCCAGGCATCTAATTTCTGTCTTAGAGTGCCTGAGTCTCTCTCCTTGGGCCTGAGCAGACTAAGTCTTCAGCTAGTAATGTGTGCAGTGGGCTTTCCACTGATGTTTTTGATGTTGCCCCTGGCCCTTTTGGGAAAAGGAGCAGCTGGCACAGCCCTTCTTTGGGGTGCACCTCCAGCCCAAAGCAGGGGGGAAAGTGGGAACCATATGCTAGGATGCAATTGTATGATGTGGAAAGCAGAGTCACTTAAGTGGAGAGGAGAAAAAAGGTGTGCTATGCATACACACATATTCTTAGTCAGTTTTTTTTACGTTATAAAATAGTGTATATCCGATATGCTCTGGGCACCATGCTACCATTTTTGGCCAATGCACAAAACATTGGTACTCAGTACTGGAGGGACTTAAATATCCCACATTTAATTTTGCAAGAAACTCTTATCCCAAGTGTCTGAACAAAATTACAGAAAATGGTTCTTTTTACTGCTGAATTTTTTTCCTCTGTGCTGCTGGACCCCTTTTATTGCTGATATTTTTGAGGTTCCCAGTATTGCAGTAGCAGATGAAGGAGCTGCTCATCACCTGCTACTTGGGTGGTGGTACTCTGGCTCCGCCTTGTTACAGGGGAGGTTTAGTGGAGGTTTAGTGTCTTATGTCATCTTTAGTTTTGGTGCACTGAAGCATTTCTAACTGACTGTCTGCTTTTTTTAATGAAAGAAATTTGTCTTGTAGCAGCTTTATATGCCCAGCTAATTAAAACCACTGTTATATTACTCGCCATGTATCCTGTTTGTTAGGCAGAAATTGTTTGCACTTTGACAGATTCATTTCTTGTTGATATTAGTTTTGTAGGATGCTGCTGTCTCGGACTTGTATAACTTAGAAATAATAAGGCATTAAGGTGTTTTAAATACTGACAAATACAAAGTTTTGTTAATCATTAACACAGAAAACATTTTCAGTCTTGTTTAGCTTCACGAGATACTGTTTGTTCTGCTTTTGTGAATGCCTCTGCCTTATGTGAAGACTACGTTGAGTGACCTTTAGTTTGATACATGAAGCTTGGGCATGTGTTTTAAATAAAGAAATTGTTACAACGCCATGATTCTTTTCTAGTAACCTTTTTAAAAGGAAAAATGCTCCTTTTTAGTGAAAAGGCAGGATTGTCGATGCTTTCTTAGGCACTCAATGGTGGCTGATGTCTTTCAAATTACTTAAGGCCTTGTATGTTTGTTCAGTGGTATCCTCATTGCAGAGCTCTGCTTTCTTCCACACGAATCTGAGCATGCACAGGTGGGGCTCGAAGACTGCTGTGCTGCCTGTCACTCCTGATTTGAGACCTGGAGGTCTGAGGGCTTCAGCCACCTGGCAAGCTGCATCAGCTGTTAAGACCGAGCCACCTCCTAAACAAACCATGCTTTTCCTCCTATCTTTCGCCAAAAGCTGTGCGGTGGATTGAGGATTAGCAACCTCATTAACTTTTGTCCCTGCTGTCAAGCAGTCCCTTGAAAAAGTCTTTGGTGATCATGGTGATGCAGATTCTGTAGCACACTGAAAAGTAAAAAAGTCATTATTAGTAGCTTAAAATTTCACAAATGAGGTTTCTGTTCAGTATATTGTTGACTGGACAAGTTGGATTATTTTTGTAAGTACAGGAGTCTTAAAAATGAAGACCAACCACCCCCACCTGCCCAAAAGTAAGGGATGGGGAGGGCTTAAGTAGGCACCTCTCTTCATCCCTGAGTAAAGAGGATGTTGCAGCCTGAATGGCACCAGACAAGGGGAAGTAAATAATTGTGTAGGTTATTTGGAGGAAGAGATCTGGTCACCCAATGGTATTGCTCACACTTCTGGCTGAGCAGTAGAAGCCATCACATTTTGCCATCTGGTTCACCATTATTCTGACTGAATGTAGGAGAGAAGAGACTGTTTGTAATTCATAACCCAGTATGTTGGAAGAGGCCTGGTGCCAGAAACCAGCTGAATGGGTGCCTCTTGTCTTAGGCTCTGTAAAATGTAGGCCTTGTATAACTTGGTTTGTCATATGTAAAAAGAGAGGGGCAATGTATGAACAGACAGGAAAAAAGGTACTGCAAATTTTTTGTTTTATATAGATTATCTGATTATTTTGAGGAACAGGAAACCCTTCAGTATAAAATTCCTGCCTGGCATAACTTACAGGTCTACTTTGATCTTGCACAGCACATATTACTGCTAAGTGAGATGCTGGAGAACAAATTTGTGTTGATGGAAAATAAACAAACATACCACCAAAACCTACTTCAGAAGTTCCTTGAAGCTTTATGAGAAATATCAGAGCTGTGACAAAGTACTGGTACGTGGTGTTGCAGTCGCTATGGGCTGAATCTGCATTCTGTTTATTCCAGGGGCGGGTGGGGCTTCTGTACACACTGCACAGTAAGTCACCAGTTATGAGTTGGGCCATAATAGGACTTCAAGCATTTTTAAAAGTGCTCTAAAGAGAAGTGTACCACATCATTTGGTGAGACTGTACAGTATGTTCATGTGTTAAAAGAAGCTCAAAATATCAGTTGAGGTCCTCAAGAGTACTCACTACTAATAATGTTAGTAAATGCTGACATTCTGGTAAGCTCTAGCTGTTATTTGCACCAGTATTTGAGGTGTTGTTTAAAGGAACGTTTTAATGGGTATTTGTAGACTTTCTCAAGGAAAATTTGAAATGATACTATCTTACAGTTTGAGACTAAACTGTTTCTGTTTCTGAGTTTGCATAAAAGAAATTATGATATTAAGATATCAAGACTGGTAGGAAAAGCATCATGACATAGAAATTACAGGAAACCAAAAGTAACTAATGCAACATGTCTTGTATAAACTATACATCAATTTTCTTGTTTTATTTTCTAATGGTAAAATATGATGACAAATGCTTATGGAATTTACCATAGCCCAGAGGTGGATTACAGGGAAGAGCAGGTGGAGATGCTTTCATACTCTTGGTAGAGGGACTAAAAGAAAGTCCTTCTGGGTCTCTCTTTGGCATTATTGGTGTGGGCTCCGAGCTGCTGATGTGGGAGCAAGGTGAGTGTAGCAGGGTTGCTGCTGAACGTGGCTCTGGTGCTGAGCCACCAGTGGGCCGGGGCAGCATCTTTTGCCATAGCCCTGATCCTCCCTGCAGCATTCCTGGGTTATTGATGTGCTCACCAGGGGGGAAATTGCACGTCAGACAGGCATGTGTCCAAAGAAAGGGAGCGATAAAGTCTCACAGTTAGCAAAGAGAATTCTCTCAGGTTGGTTGATCTGTAGAAGGCAGGGGGAGGGTGGTGGTGGTAATATTGTGGTTTTAATCAGAGTTAGGTTCTGAAATTGGTGACTGCCCTTGGACTGTGCGGAGCAGGGGGAAGTGAGAGCCTTCTCAGCAGGTAGGCACGAGCTGAGACACCTGGTAAGACAGGTGGAAGACAGTCCTATAAGGAGTCACTCTGTGTCACCAGCACTTAAGCCACCAGGTCTGCGATGTTCTGAGTCTGACCCAAGCCGAGCAAAAGAGTCAAGTTTATTCATCACTCCACTGTGTAGTGAGAAGCTCTGTAACAATTGACAGTTCTGTTATGTTTTGAACACTCATTAGCACTTCAGATTAGCTATTAAAGGACATGAAACGTTTAATCACTGTGTCTTTTCTTGTTAGCAGTAGTCACTAGTGGAATGCTTTTAAAAAAAATTGTAATTAAGTGAAAAAATTGTACTGTAGCAATTTTACTTGGGATGCAGCAATTTCAGTCATTGAGATTACTGCCCTGAGGAAACTACATTTTCTTCTCCCTTAAATAATGTTTTTAAACTCTTAAAATAGTAGCATAATAATTCTAAATGTCATGTAGAAGCCAAGAAGATCCCCTTTTACTGCCTCTGTATGTTTGGGCATTTCTAGTGTGTGGTGCAAAGGTGGAACTTTTAGTCATGATTGAAACTGCTGATTTCTCATCTTCCAAAGTCTGCTATTTAATGAAATATAAGTGTGATACAGCAGTTTTCTGTAGCAGTGGCACATTCATTGAATTGCTTTTCTCTTCCCTAGTACTAGTTAGCTCTTAAAAAAGCTATTTGGAATAGACTTCTAAGTTTAAAAAGGAGCTCTCTTAATTATAGATTAAAGGAAAATTTATAAGCCTCAGAAATCCTCAAAATACTGAAGCACAGTCTTTTATGATGTTTTCAGCTTGATATTCAAAACGTTCCAGTAAAATAAAACAGCTAATTCTTTCAGGGGTCCATAATTATAGGACCTATTTCTTAAACTGAGATCTGTTCCTTTGCACAAAATCAGCATTTAATCAAAATAATTTTCATGTAACTACTTGTGTTCTAGAAGTACAGGATATGTGAAAGGTAAAATCAAGCATCTATTTTTAATAGTGTGTTCCAGGGAACTCTGAAGGGAATGCCATGGAAAACACCAGTGAAACTTTGCTATCAATCCCTGTCCTTCCTGTTGCTCCTCTAAATGGCCAAGGTCTGTCCCAAGCTGTGTCAGGAGACTTCTTCACAATGAATTCATGCTGCTGTGGTGACTTCTGCCAGCTGTGCTCTTCAGGAGCGTGCAGCCAGCTCTGTGCGTGGCAAAGCATCCCATGGCATCCCATGGCATCCCATGGCATCCCATCCCAAGGACAGTGGAGGAGGCAGGCTGAAACGCTGAGTGAAGGCAAGAAGATGGGGCTGTGGCTTCCTACAGCTTCCCTCCTGGTTCCGAGGGGAGTGGCTGTTCAGCATGGGGGAGCTCTGAGCAGAGGACAGGTGGGGTTTGGGTAGAGGCAGGGCATGGTCACACCAAAGTCTTCCCCAGATGGAGTGGATGCAGTGAGGGGCTCAAGGTATCCACACTGCAAGGCATGGACAGGGGAGGAGGAGCAGTGGGTTTGTGTAGGGAATTTGGGGATGAGAGAGACGTGACTCTTGTGGGTGTTCCTGCTTGCACTGATGAGTTGGGACTAGGCCGAGACATTCTTTTTTCTCTTTGCCTCAGCCACCCATGGAGAAAGACAGTGAGTGGACTGCAGGTGATGACTGCTGCAGTCAAAGGTCTTGGGAAGAACTGAGATGGAGGAAAAATAGATGTGTTTTCCTGTAAATGCTGAATGGTAAAGTTTGCTGTGAAACCTGACCATGAAAAATAACCTGTTATGTTTTTCCTGCATGCCAATGGGATATATTTTCCTGTTGGCATTCAGAGGATGCTGAG
The DNA here is from genome assembly GCA_013397755.1 of Cnemophilus loriae. Taxonomy (NCBI): domain Eukaryota; kingdom Metazoa; phylum Chordata; class Aves; order Passeriformes; family Corvidae; genus Cnemophilus; species Cnemophilus loriae. Next base: position 2,708,924 of record VZTF01007877.1, on the reverse strand, counting down.
TCATGAGAACTGGGTTTGCAGAAGAAAATCATCTCCTTTTCTCTGGAGCTTAGCTTCCTTTGTACAGTGATATGAAAAACAACCTCTTTGCAGGTCTGGCTGAAGCGCAACCTTGGTGGTAAGAAGTGGGGATGGTGAAATTGGAGAGTAAGATGCAAACAAAAAAAGGTCAGTTATTACTAGAACTAAATACACTTTTGTGGGCTTGACAATACAGAAAACATTTCTTTGCAAAAGGGAAGAAGGACTGTATATACTGCACAGCTTGTAGAATCCTAAGAATACGTTTATCCTTGGCAAAGCATCTGCAGGTGTCAGAAACCATAAGATGTTACAAGAACCTCACAAGGAGACATCTGGGACCCTGATTCTTGAGATTTCAGTGCAGCTTTGGGCTGGAGTGCTTTTTCCTGTAGACAGTATGGTAGGATTTGAGATTCTCTGAAGAGATTAAATCCTTGAAATATGATTATCAGCTGCTAATGTTTAAAACACTTGCAGATTTTTTTTCTAATACATTCTATATGTATTCTATTCTAACGTCTATTCTAATACATTCTATTTTTCCATTCTATAACATGGAAAATTCCTGAAGACCAAATTCATAAAAAGTTAGAATTAAATTATTTTGCCAGTATTAAAGCTAAAATGAAGGAAAAAGGCAATAGGCCTTATGGTTGTATAAAACTGTATCAGAATTAATTTTGGAATATATTCTATAAGTTGACACTGTCTAGTAAGGTGTGTTTAATGGGAAAGCTTTTTAAAAATATTTCCAAATGCTGATGCTTTTGAGATTTTTCACAATATTCGGTGGTAATGAAGTAATTTTCTGAGAGTCTGTAAAGGACATACTTAGTCTGATAAATATATTCCTTCAGTAATATCGATTAAATTATTAGGACATGAGTAGTTCCACAACTTTCTGCTAGAACTAAAGCTTCATCACATAAGAAAATGTGCAAGCTCACACATACATAAAACGTTAGTGTGATCTGCTTTAGTTTCGGTAGGAGTATTCACAGTCTCGAAGTTAAAATCATGGATGGTCTCAGAAATGAGGCCCATACTTGAGAGCTACAGTGTAGCTGTGGTACATAGACCTTGAAAAGCTTACTCTGGGGATTTTCTGGTTTTGACTTTTTTATTTCTGCAGCTTTAATACTGTGTTTGTGCTAGCATCTAACATTCAATATGCACGTAGTTGTTCCTTAGTTACTTTATTGAGGGTGGTATGTTTCTGGGTTGCCAGTAGCTGTGAAAATACTGTAATAATGAATAGTCCTTTAAAACTACTTGTTTACTGGCAGAGGACCTCTGTTTTATCTGGGATGAAAGGTTTACTTTCTGGGAAGCTAAAAAAAGCATTTGTTGTTTTTTATGGCTGTACCCTCATAAACTTTTCCTAGTTGTTCTCATCCAAGGCATTTTAAAAACATTGCTCTCTCATTGCTTTTGTTTAATTGCTTTTAATTGTTTTAAAATGTTTAGGCATTCACAGAGTGCTTTTTTTTTTCCTGAAGATGGGAATAGACTTTGAGAGGATTTAGAAAGTACAATTGCTACCAGGTGTCTTAGCTATACTTTTAAGCTTGCTAATTTACTTGGCAAAATTCTTTCAAAACTCAAAAATTTTAGGATCTAATGATTTAAGTTGGGCTGTGAAAGCCTCTAATCCACTGTGTCCGAACTAGCCTTCCTCATCCAGAAAGAAGAGGAGAGACATTTTGGGATGGAATTCAATAGCATCAGGCCAAACACTGAAAGATTGTTTGCACAGCTGTGCCTAAGTGGTGACCAAACTGTTAAACAACCTAGTGGGGAGAAAATGAATAGAAACTCCTGTTGGCCAGAGGAATGAGTTTCCTGGACAGTGCTCAGGACGTTATGAAGTCATTGCACATGCTGGGTCAAGGCTTTTACCCATATTTTCCCCTTGTGCTTGGGAATACTTCATTGCTTCGCTTTTTCATAATAATATAATTGGCTTAAAGCATCTGAACAAAATTCCATACTGACAAATGATGCACTATAGTGTACTTACCTTTAACTTCAGTTAGGGAACCTTTCCCTGCTGGTAAACTGATTCACTGATGTGAGAGGAGACAGTGCCTGTATATCTGTCTTGCTTCCTTGCAAATTGTAGATTATGAAACTGGACTACTGAGCAATAATTTAATCAGAAGCATCAGAAGGAGCATTAAACTCCATTAAATGTTGGGTCACCATCAATGTCAGACGAGTATTAAATTATGGCTTGCAACTTAGTAATACTCATCCAAAAACACAGTGCTTCAGTTCTTGGCAAGCATATAACAGTTTATTATGGAACAGATGCTTCAGAGCTTAACATATGACTGAAGTGTCAAGTTGTGTCAGAGAAGATGGTCCCAGCAGTAATGTGGTGCTCAGACTTTGTGAGACGCACTTTAGCGAATCACTCTCTACCTGAATGATGTGGGTTAAAATTATTTCATTAGCAGCATCTCCTGTTGAATGCTTGGAGGTCAAAGCACTGCTCTGCCTGCCAAAGACTGGCTTATATAATTCTGTCTGCAAGTGGTGGAGGTGCAGTTCTCTTGACAAGGAGGGAAGATCCCTGCAGGCTGCTCACAGTTTGAATTTTTACATAGAACAAACACAGTTTTCTCTCTGGTCCTAGCACACCACAATGTTGCCAGCTTGGAATTTGGAAGATGTCTTTGATACCTCTATTGCTAGTCACAGATTTTCCAAGTGACATCAGTGAGGTGAAACTAGTAATGCCCTTGTGGGTGGCTTTGCTAATGTCAGCAGCAGCTCTCATGCAGCAGCTAAATCTTTGAAGCTCTTGTCAGTCTGCTGTAGAGTTCCTGCCACTTAGGAAAGCTGTGTGCTGCAGAAGATGCTGACCTTGGAGCTATGCAGGGAGAGAGAAGGATGAAAAACTGATGCTTGGATAAAATGCTTTTCCTATTTCTGTTTACATGCAAAGATTACGGGGAGGAGCTAGAGAAGAGAGAGAGTGGGTTGGGCTGGGAGAGTAATAGATGTGCTGAGGAGAATTTTTTCTGGTGGTGGTGCTGGGAAAGGAATAAATGAGAGTGATACTGATATAGGTAGCGCTTACCTGGTCTTATGCAGCCTCTAGCTTGGTGGTAAGATGGGTTCTCCAAATAGGAATCCTAGCAGGATCTCTGTACTCATCTGCTGAAGATGGCACTTAGGGTTCTTGCGTGTGGTTAAGATTTTCTTATCTGATGGTAACTGCATCTGACTGGCCACATAGTCTTACGGGCACAATATTGTGGCAGGATATTTAAAGGAGTGTTACAGTGTTTTATTTATTAAGGCTTGCATCACTGCTGCTCAGGTATTGCCAACTAATTTCTTATTGCTGTGTAAAAACCATAGTATTTGTTTTGTGGCAGTGGACTGCAGATGAAAATGCTGCAGTTTCAGCTGAAAACAGGACAACTGGCTAGAAGGCAGTGGTCTTTAGGGATGAGTCCTGTTATTTGGCCACTGGAAAGACTGCCTGAGGCGATGGACAAGCACATTGCAAAGCGGCTCAAGTCAATAGTCTCCAGTCTCCTTCTGCCCATGGTTTTCACCCTAAAATTTGGGGTTCATTTGCTTGTTAAAAAGTACTGTCCCAAAAATCTGCATGTTCTCTATTTTTCTATTCAAAACTATACCAATAACTTGTTGAAATTTTGATAGTAAGCTATTAATATAAAGCTTCAGATAGTCTTTCAATTTTCTACTTGTCTACCTATTACAGTTCTGAAGCTGGCTATTATGCAGAGAACCAGCTCTGAAGGGAACTTCATCAGAGCAGAACCTGTCATGAGCAGAATTGCACCTTATCTATATAGGCATTAGAATTGTCATTTCCTCTCTACCAGACTTTAACTTCATGCATGCTTTATTATTAAAAACCCTGTTATTTCTGAAACAGTTCAGGTTAGGAAAGACATTCTAAAAGAACTAAAAGTTTTAAGGTATTACTGTTTCTTAATGAGGAGATGAAGTAAAACACAAGCACTAGGATGCATTTGATGCAGTTCAAGATCAGAATACAGCTGATAGATATGTGGTTGGGATTTGGAAGTGATGGTGAAATTTTGAGTTTCATACCTTAGAGAAACACAAATTATATATTTCATACTTGAAAATAAAGATGTCCTCTGTTTTAAAAAAACCAAACCCACTCTAAGTCTCACTCAGAATGTTATTTTTCAGTGGGCCCAAAGGAGTTTGTGGCAGGTAACTGGGACAGTAATTTCTTTCAGTCGTTAGCGACGAGGAGGAAGGCCTGCAAAGTCAGCCAGAACTAATATCAAAATAGTAATTATTAATTCATTTAGATTTTACAAGTACTTGAAATTATATCTACCCAACCTTCTGTTTCAGGTATGTTTTAAAGGATAAATATGGAATAAGGAATGTCTCATGCAGTCGAAAAATTAATACATATAACAAGTTCTGTTAAACTCAGCAGAGTGAAAATTCAGATCTTTTCTTTCACTGTTTTTGTTTTTGTCTTTCTCTGATTTTTTTTTTCCTGGCTTTTGATTAGGTATGGATGAGGTGCTAACAAAATATGTAGGATTTTTATACTGATCTCTTATTGCTTTTCAATATAAATAATGCTTAAATGGGTAGGAGATAATGGAGCAAGACCAGGAAGTATACTACAGTTGGCTATATCCAGCTAGCACATGAAATGCTAAACAGCACTGAGCATAAACCTCCTGCTGATGTCGTATGGAAATGAGCAGAAATATCCGTAATCGGTGCACTTGATCCCATGCTGACTGATACAAGTATTTAGTTCTACCAGCCAGGGTTATTGCAGAATAAAGGATGAAGATCACGGAGAGGAAACCCAACCTCACAATAAGTTCAGTGGTAAAATTTCACCTGTTTGTTTTTTTATTTTTTTTTCCTTTTATCTGATAAGCTAAGGCAACAATAAACTAGAGCTGCAGTTGAACCTCAACTTTGGTTGTTTGCCATGCCTTCCACGTGCCTTGGGGCAAGGCTATTTGTCAGTACAGCTAAGGGGAATGCAGGAGAACATCACTGTACCTTGTGCTGCCTTCTGGAGGGCTCTGTACAAGTAGAGCTCTCAGTGGCAGCATGTTTTCTGTGATCTTCCTGGCCTCTTTTCGACGGGAATTACTTGGGAGGCTGAGTGTGGTATGCATCTTCCACCTCCCCACAGACGGTTGTCAGTGTTGCCTGCAAGAGTGGAAAGTGTGGGGATTTCAGGTTATTCTTTGGAATTCCCAGCCTCTGAATTGGTGAAGTAAATGTGTGTGTATAAATGTGCATTATAAAATGTTAGTAACACTAAATGACAGCATTTTGCACAAATGTATTTAGTGTGTAATATTAATATTTAATGAAGTACCTAATCCTGTCTTTGGGAAAGAAGTTTAGGGAGGGGTTTCATACCATTAATTTAGTGCTATGCAGTTAATAGTTAAAAATAAATTGTAATTATTTTAGTGTGTGCACACATTACTTTCCATGTGAATGTTCATTTCTCTTTCCTGGGGATATAACATTGACAAGACTTGAAAGAGACTAATACGTCGCTGTAGATTAATTCAGTCTTTGAAGGGTCTAATTCCTAGTTACTGCTTTTTGCTCATGTGGATAAATTCTACAAGCAAGTGATTATGCAAAATGAGAAACTAACTAAAGTGTAGTTTAGGTTGTCACTTCAACAGATTTTTTTTTTTAAAATTTTTATTTATTTACAACTTAGGCAAAACTGACAACATTGTTTTGAAAAGTATATTGCTAAGGAAAATTGAAAACCAACAGATACATTTTGCCATGATCCAGTTGGGTGGTTTGCACTTCTACTTTACAGTCTTGCAGTCCGTGTTGTAGATTTTACATGATGGAATGTATTCTTCACTTCTAATGAGCGAGAAGAAGAGTAGGGAAGAACAGGCATGTAAAGTTATCCTTGTATGTTCTCTAATGTAAAGCTCTCTGCTTTGGATATAGTTTGAAGCAGATTGTGTTAGCCAAGAAGCTTAAAACCAAAATGTTTTTACTTCTTAACATAGTCTGGATCTGTGCATATCAGAATGTAATAAAGCTGTACTTACAGGACTGTTTGTAAAGTAATTTGAACACATTCTGTCCAATTATGGTTGATGTCATTAGGGTTCTCTCTTAATTCTGAAATCCTTCCTGAGAGGAGGCAGATAGAGCCACTGAATGCTGGATGATTTTGCTGGTCATAGAAGGAAAATCAAATTTAAGGGGAGGAAGAGCCGTTTGAAGCATGGATGAAGTCATTGTACAAGCATTCCCAATCAAGCCTAGAATCTTGTCCTCTGTTGCTCCAGAGAGTGGTTCAATGTAAGTGTAGCAAAACTACAGAATTGCTCCTCTTGCAAAATAAATTGCCCTGCTTTTAACCGTGCTGCTGGGCTGTATCAAAACCACAGAACCTCTGTGAGGACATCACCAAATAAATCTTGAAGCCTTATTTGAACCATTAGCGGATTTCTCCAGTGGGTGGGAGACAGTGTAAAGTACAGAGGTAAAGGAAAGCTTTAACAACTGTTGTATTATTTCTTGAGGAACACAGTGTTCCAGCTTGTGCCAAAAGGATGCCTTCTGGTATAATAAATTCTTGGCAGCAAAGCTGGTTTTCATGGTGAAAAACTCTAATAAGGACTGTGGAGGGGTTATTTGACTATTTTGCATAATAGCATGTATTAGCCCGTGTGAGGGAGGAAGAAGAGGAGGGCCCTTCGTGTAACAATGACAGTGTGTTTAATATGGCTGCTCCAGAGCACGCTGTAAAAGTGCAAACATGGGAAGGCATTTAAAAGAACAACCAGTACTTATTTACTTACTTGGCTAATGTCAGGGGTGTGCTTGGCTTGCATAAACATCTTCTGACTGTCTCACATATTATAGTTGTTTTTTCCCTTTAATATATGATTAATTTGTATTTTACAGAAGTGTGAGGTGGTTACTGAGGCGTTGTATGTGAAGTGATGAATATTAGAAGTATAACTTTCCCTTTCTTCTTCAAGACACTCCTACACATATCGAAGTATTTGACCAGTGGTTTTAAGTTACAGATGTTTCTTTGTCATATGCAGGGGGATGCACAGCTTTTTCTGCCCACAACTCTAAAACCATCCCAAGTCTCACACTGTGCTGAGTTGTGTGAAGTCATTTTAAAGAACTTCAAGCCTGGGAATTGCATGGGCGTTGGAGAGAAGGAAAAATGAATGGGAGGGAGTTCACTCAGAGTTTGGAGAAACTTTCCCTCCTGTCCTGCCTGGTGTATGCTTGCACATTTGATGGCTTTCCACTTTCTATAGCTGTATGGTGTGAAGCACAGCTGCAAATAATCATGGGAGACAGTGAAAAGCTATGGAAAATTAAGACTTTCATATCTTAAGTCCTGAGGGAGTGTTTCAGACTTAGCCCCTTCTAAACTGTTGAAGAAACCAATACCACACCTATTTAGACAAAGCCTGCCATCCTTAGGGAATATGGTGGTTGCATTTCAATGCTTACAGTAATATTGGGGAATTTGATAGTTCGTTGTTACGTGGCGCAAAATTGTTTGGGGGCAGGTGCTGCACATTAGTGCAGTCGTGCTCAGAAGTGTGCAGCTGTAGCCCAGGGCTGGGGCGGATGGGGGACTGGGGCAGATGGAGGGCTGGTTTGCTTTGGTCCTTTCCACCTCTGGCACTGCTATGTTGGTGGTGTGCTTGAGCCTGGTGGTACTCACTTCAGCCTGTTTTAATGTCATTAGTGCTCAGTGCTTGCTAGAGAGATGTGTTGGAGAACTAATAAAGCCACACACTGTTATTAGATGGACAGTTGTTTTTCCTGTGTAAACCAGTGGTGTAGCCTCTTTGTGTGCTGGTGCCAGAATATTGTATGTTTGGTGATAAGCTGTGTTTTAATCTTGTAAAGTTGCTTTGTTCTAGTACAAAGGTAAACTCCCCGAAACTCTAAAGTCAGAAGGACACTGCTGAGAAAAACTTTTTGTTGTGCTCATTCATATGTTGCTTTATATTGTATGGAGATCCAATCAGTAATAAAGTCACTCCTTATAGTTGGATGTGTGGTAGCAAATTTTTAGGAAGCATCAAATCACTACAGTGGTAGTGATGCAGTCAGCTGTTGTACAAGGAATCATTTTAGAGGAGAAAAATGGTAGCATTTGAAATTTTAACGTTTAATGAAACATTAATCAAATAGGTGTTAGTTAATGGCATCTAGATCCCTAATTTTATAATGGTGTTTGAAAAATGCCTATATGCTAAGATAGTTGCAATGTATTCTAGTTTACTTGTGATAATTGGAGCAGAAATATGGTACTTTGAGGAGGAAGTTAAACATTGATTGGACCCAAGGAAATTTCCCTTTCCTCAGGTACTCTGCAAACTAGAGTACATGAAAAATAAGGAGAATGATTGTAAGAGTATGAAAACTGCAGTGTGAAACAGAGTAGAAATAAAAGTATCTGTTGAGGGATTTGCCTTTATTAGCTAGCCAGCATGAATTTCTTGGGAAAAGAGAAGTTTATCAAGCTTCTTGGGTCAGGGCCATGTCTCCTTGTATGTTACTTTGTTCAGTCTCTAGCATTGTGGGACCCTGAAAAAGACTAGACTGGCTGGATTCTTAAAAATCATAATCCTGGATCATAAAAATACATTATTACATGTAAAGTGCCAATATCATTTTTGCCTCTTGCATTTTGCAAAGCTTTGGCCATACATTCCTGTTGTCAAAGCTACTCCAAAAATCATAAGAGCATAGCCTTAAGCAGGAAAAAATTGAGACAATAATATCATTTCCTCTTTGAAATTTTAGGGGAGTATTTCATTCAGTCCTTATAGTCTTATAATCTTTATGATGCTTGGAAAACTTTCTGGAGAACTTCTGGTTTTGTTTCGGATATTTCCAGTTTATCTCAAGATGCCTCCCCTCTTGGGCTGAACTTCTAACCCTAAACTTAAAAATCTGTCATTTTATACAATTTAGAGTGAAAGTGAATGCACATTTTCTCATCCCATCCCCACTGGGGCTGTCCTAGGCCCCTGCAAGTTGGCTGTTGCGTTTATCAGGAGTAAGTGAATATGTTCCTTTGATTTTGCTTCATTTGAGGGATTCCTGATACTTAATGATGCTGTGGGTTGTTTGGCTCCAATCCCTTCCACTGTCAAAGAGATTTCTGCTGCCATTATCAGCTACACAAACTTTTCAGCACACTTCAGCGTTTCTCATGTGCAAAGGCCACAGCTGTATTTGAACAATGAGTTTGTTGTAATCCAATAATAAAAGTCCTAAATATAACAATAATTATAACCCCTTACATTGAGAACAATATTGATAATCAGAGATACTAATCCTTGAATTCCATAGAAATAAAGCTCAACACTGGTTGTTGCAGTGTTATCCGTGTTTTAAGATTTTAAATACTTTGCAAAACTAGTATGTGCTTGTGTAAAGATTTGGCTTTGCTATACAGATGGGCATAATGGAAGCAAAAAGTACACAGAAAAATATGAATGATTACATTTATCAACAGCTAAACAGAATGCTCTGGATATTATTATTGTAATTAAGAAGTCTAGCTTGCCATAATAAGCACTGATTATAAGTAGTCTAACTGATTTTATTAAAATAAGCCTTATTTGACACAGCACCCAGTTTGGTCTTGTGTATCTTTAAGTCATGCTTATAAGTTAGTTCTGCATGTATGTTTTTGGTTTCTCTGTCTCCTTCTTTAATTTTCTTTTTTCAATAGAACACTTTTAAAATTTGCTCAGTGTGAAATTCTTTGTAAATTAGAGTTTTTGATGAGCCATGTGTGATCCACACAGTCTTAATATTTCTGCAATTTTCTGATGAACGAAATTGCCATGTATTGCCAACATGGTCATACAATTCATATATCCGGGTCTCATAAGAGTTTGCAATCCCAAAAAGAGAGGATATCTGTAGGCACAGAAATAGCAAATCCTTCAGAGTTGGATACCTTGAGCAGGATTTAGTTTTTAATTGCAGAATTCATAGTGACTTGAAACAGCACATCTTTCATCTCAGACTTCTGTTTCGATCCATTGCTATCACAAGTATATTCTTTGACTCCCAGGTTCTTGCCTAGTGTAATGCCATCTCCTTGTTTGCTTGTGGCTTTTCCATTGACCAGCCACAGGTCCTTCTCCTGGCAAGGACCTTAAAAAGAACAACATAAAAAATATGCTTCTAATTTCAATTCCTTATTTTGTGTATTTCTTCATGAGCCTGGTGCTTCCTTATTTATCCCATGGCTGTATGCAGTACCTTTGGTCTCAGAGCCAAGGTCTTGATATTTGTAGTACTTTCGAGAGAGGCTGAATTTGGATTATGTTGCTGCTTCTCATGTTCACATCTTCTCTCTTTTGAGTTCTTAATTTTACAAACTCAACATGCTTTTCTGGATGTAGTACTATATACCCAGTAGATATAAAGTGGGTTTTTTAATTGTGTTTCTCTTTCATTATCTAAAATAGTAGTTTTTAGTTAGCAGTACCTTTCAGCTAATGTTTTGACTGAACATTTGAAAATTCCTAGTAAAAAAATACATCTAAACTAAACTGCACATAGAAAACATGTAATCTTATACTATTTTCTATGAATACGTATGTTATACTTTAAGGAATAATTATTTGGATGTTCTTGGTAACTTTTAATGTTTCTCTTTAATGCTTTTGGAATTTTCTTTTACTCTGCTATAGTCAGAGAGAGGGGGAGAAAGGAGTGAGAGACAGAACAATTCTATAGAGTGAAAGACAGATATGTTTTGCAGTTAGAGGGCTTTCACCTGAAGTTACAGATAAACAGTGCACAAAGTGATTGTCCAGCTCTTTTGCAAATACTGCTGTAATCCAGGCATTTGGCAATCCTTTTTTTCATTAATCCAATATCCATTCCTTCATCTGCCTGCAGTTAATGTTTTGGGGTTTTTTTTTCCAGTTTCAAATAGGTCATAATGTTTTTTCAATCTGTACTGAAAGCTGCTTCTGGTGGTTCATTGAACATCCTTCCTACAATGCTCCTCTGGGATGGGGCATTATTTTTTTGCAGCTCTCCTGTTCACAGTAGGCATTTGCCATCCACTGCACTTAAAACGTTCTGTTCTTTGCACCGTCTTCTGGCACTAATAACTGTGACATCTGTTTGTCACATATGAAGCCCAGGAGGTGCTGAAGACCCTGAAGCAGTCAGCATCCCTTACGTGAGCATCCCTTCTATGGGCAGAAAAAAATTATCTTTGCCTCTCAGGTGAGGAAGCAGCTGGCTTGGCTCGCCCCTGGTTTCTGTGGTGGCATTAAGACTGAGGGACAAGGAAGGTTTCCAAACGCCCATCTCCCATGTACAGATTGTGGGGAAAACTGGCCTTTCTTAGTCTTGACTCTCGTTCTCTGGTTCTGGGGAGAAAATGTGAGTGGGTATAATTGCCTGCTGTGGCCTGCCAGCAGTGTCTGTGCCCAGGAGCAGCTCTCTGGTGGAGGTAGAAGAGAGAGGCAGTTTTCTGCTTGGTTGCCTTGCTCTTTGACCTAACTAAAGCTTTTATTTTTGTACAGTTAAGGTGAATAGACTAGTAGCCTATCAGCCCTGTTTTAGTAAAGCCTAGGTACAAATGTGTATGTCATAGCAAAATGTTTTAACTTATCAGGAACTCAGCTGAACATTCAAGTTTGAAACATGTAGACTGATGTGCAGTTTCAAAGGTGGTCGGTCCTTAAGAATACTTGGCTTAAATTTAATGCATATTTAATGGTGAGCAGGGATAAAACAACTGTAACTTTTGAGAGGTCGCTTTCATCATGTTAATTCAGGTAAAAATGTTGTGAATAATAGTTTGCAATATGAAAAGTCATTGGATAGTGCTACATATATGCACACCCAGTTTATATTAAATCCTAGCTTACTTTTCTTTTTCATGGCTTGGTAAATGCTGTGCTACAATCCATTGCTTGAGTTTGTATTTGTTAAGGTATAAAAGCTGATGGATGGTACTCTTTCTGTTCAGATTAAAAGATAAATTTGTTTGCCTTATATTTAAAGAAAAAGAAAAGCCCTGGAACTGTCATTTTGTTGGTTTTTTTTTGGTTTTTTTAGTAAACCTATGTGCCTTTACTTCCCATGCAAAATTATTCCATGTATTGTTTGTATGTTACTGCTTTTCAGTAAGTGCTGTGTTTACAGAACAAGGACTTCTCAGGGAAGTTGTCAGTTTGCGTCCTCACTCTGCTAATACCAGGGGAGTAGAAAAATATACTCCCTTGTCAAAGTTTCAGGTATGGTAGTTAAACCTGTAATGTTCATCATCTTTTCCTTAACCCAGACTGAAAAGGTGTCTCATAAGGATGGAAGGTCTGTTATTTCCACTGTAGTTTCCCAACCCTGAAGAAAAATTCTTTTACTGCCAATCTGGAGAAGACTATTCTACCTAGTTGTCTCTGTTTTTAGAACTGTATCTTTAGAACTGTATCCAACCAGCTGATTTTTAATTCAGATCTAGCCATAGAAGAAGCCTATTTTAGTATTTTTTAGTCTCTTAGAGGTGGGAGAAAAGACTGAACTGCTTGCAGAGGAGGAGCAGACTGAGATCAGAACCTCAGAATATGTTACATGGAGAGGCTCATTTGAGTTTGAATTACCAGAGATGTGCATAACATGTTGTGGCAGTGAATGACAGGGCAGTTTGTTGGTTAGCTTGTTTCAAAAGATGACCTGTTACACACATCAAAATGCGATAATACCTCAGAATGATCATGAAGTCATTAGTTAGGAGATTGTGAACATGGAAGGTTTCTCTGGAGAGTTGTGCTGGATCTTGCAGTCTTATTCCAGAAAATCATATGAGTAAAAAAATGAACTTTAACATTACTTGATCAGTTTCTATGATGCTGTTGTAATAAAAGGAATTAATTACTTAGGAATCTGTCTGATTTGCATCTGTGAACCGTTAAAAATTGTTAATAATTTGATGAACTCTGAGTAGGCACATGCGAGGTAGAACTCAGTGACAGAGTAGGGGAAAAAAAGCAGCTCCAGTATGTTCTACTTGCAAGAGAAACTTTTCTAGAGAAGTTTTTTTTTTAATGTTTAAAGCATTGACTCCTCTGCACAGTTTCTTTTGGAGGAGCTTTTTTTACTTTTTGCTGTTTTTTTTGTATTTAATCCCACAGGTAGGGTACAGCTTGCTTTAGACTTAATGTAAAGAGTTGTTTCTTTTCTGTCAATGCCTGGAATGGTCCAGCTGTGTACATAACAGCTCAGGTATACACCAGCTAACAGAGATGGACAATGTATTAACATCTTAAATGCTCTTGTAGGTGTGAATCAAATGGGCCAGGTGAGTGTATAATGGGATCTGAACAGCATTGCCAGACTCCGTGGTTGATAAGCTCAGGTGGAAAGCATGTGGGGCAGGGGAGTCCTTTTTGAGTAGTTAACATCATTGGAGGTCTGTGTTATTGCTGGAACTCAAGACCAGGAATCTTTCAAGGAAAAAAAAAAAAAAAAAGTTATAGTATATAGTTTCCTTAAAAGAGTGGGTTTAAAAGGAAAACGACTATCATCATACAGTTTAAGAGGGCTAGTGCCATACTTTACCTCTCTTACTACTAAAACACCTGTGTCTTTACATATACTCAAAAAATCTTGTGGTTATTTTGGGTGAGGAGCAGAGTTGTTGAATATAAGACTGTCAATTGTGCACTGATGTCACAAAACCTGTTTTTGATGTACTCCAGGGGCTTACACATCCAGAACATAATCATGAACCTGGCTTTTGGACTGAGGCCACTTCTTGAAACATCCAGCAGTACTGGATACCCTACAACCTGAATCTCACCCATGACCAGGAACAGGGAGTAGTGCATCAAACAGTTATTTGCTGGAATTGCTGTGGTACAGAGGTTGGGTGACATCCTCTCGTATGACGGGGGGAAGAAGCAGAGCAGCCCTGGGCTGCTAGAAAAATTGCTAACTACATTGATGTTGGGTGGATGTTGGACTTGCAGGAAGTTAGGAAAAGACGGTACTCTTAAGAAGTTGTTATTTTCATTTAGCTTCCTCTCCAGGCACCTGGTGTTTTTTGGTACATCTTGTCCTGTCCCAAGTTAATGGCATCATCAGCTGGGAACGCACATTCCCTGCAGCTCCTCTCCTGTTGATTTGAAGGCAGCAGCGGCTGTCTGGCTGTGTTGTGGCTCTGGGGGCAAAAGGTGTGGGAGAGGAATGCTGGCCTTTTTGAACAATAATAATAATAATAATTATCAACATCATCATCATCATCATCATTATCATCATCTGTGCACAGTTTTGTTTACAAAAAGAAGAGCTGTACTTTAATTTAGAAATAAAATGACAGCAATAAATTACTTTAAAAGGATGTTTAGGGAATAAGGAGAAGTATTTGTGGCAAGCTATTCTGAAAATGTCATCCAGTATATGGTTAAGTTATTTTGTTCTTTCCTGGCTGTAGTTCTTATGAAACTGGTGAGTCAAACAATTGTCAGTAATATTTTTGTTGTCTTAAATTTTTTCTTACCCTGTAGGAACTACGTGCATCCATCTAGATTACATCTGAATGACAAAAAAACTTAGGTAACAGGAGGAGGAAGAGTAATGCCTTTATGTAGAATTACGTGTCAGTAACTGTTTATTAAGTGCATCGGTCATGTCTTATTCAGGACTCGTGTTGCTAGTGCCTTAACTGGTAATTCATTTTTTGATACCTGATGACGTTGGTTATTTAATGTTATTCTCATTCAGCAGTCTATGTAACCAGTGTGAGTCTTAAGTTAAGGAAGAGCAGAAGTACACCAAGCCCCTCATCCAGATCATCAATAAAGATTTTAAAGAGGACTGGCCTCAACACTGAACCCTGGGAAACATCACTTATGACCAGCCACTAGCTGGATTAACTCCATTCACCACCGCTCCCAGAGCCTAGTCATCCAGACAGTTTTATACCCAGCCAAGAGTACACCTATCCAAGCCATGGATAGCCAGTTTTTCCAGGAAAATGCTGTGGGAAATGGTGTCAAAGACTCTACTGAAGTCTATGTAGACAATACCACAGCTTTTCCCTCATTTGCTAAGGGGATCGCCCTATCATAGAAGGAGCTCAGATTGGTCAAGCAGAACCTACCTTTTCTAAATCCGTGCTGGCTGGGCCTGATCTCCCAGTTGTCCTGTATGTGTTGCGTGATTGCACTCAAGAAGAGCTGCTCCATGACCTTTCCTGGCATGGAGTTCAGACTGAAAGGTCTGTGGTGACCCAGATCCTCCTTGCAGCATTTCTTGGAGAGGGACATCACATTTGCTGACCTGCAGTCAACAGGGACCTCTCCAGTTAGCCAGGACTGCTGGTATATGATGGAAAGTGGCTCAGTGAGCACTTCCACCAGCTCCCTCAGTACCCTTGGGCGGCTCCCATCCAGCCCCACAGACTTGTCTAAGTAATGTAATAGGTCACTGACCATTTCCCCTTGCATTACAGAGGCTTCATTCTGCTCCCCATCCCTGTCTTCTGGCTCAGGGGGCTGGCTCCCTGGAGAACAACTGGTCTTGTTACTCAAGGCTGAGGCAAAGAAGACATTAAGTACCTTAGTCTTTTCTTCATCCTTTGCCACTGTGTTTCCCCCCACATCCAATAAAGGGTGAAGATTCGCTGTGGCTCTCGTTTGGTTACTAATGTATTTATAGAGAGACTTTCTTTTTTCTTTTAGGGCACTGGCCAAATTAAGTTCTAATTGGGCCTTGGTCTTTCTGATTTTTTCCCTGTATAACCTCATGGCATCCCTGTAATCCTCCTGAGTTTCCTGCCCCTTCTGCAAAACGTCATAAACTCTCTTTTTTGTCCTGAGTTCCAGTCAAAGTTCTCCGTTCACAGCCAGGCTGGTCTTCTTCCCCGACAGCTCAATTTTCACACTGTCACAGAATCACATACTATTCTGAGTCGGAAGGGATCCACAAGGATCACTGAGTCCAGCTCTTAAGAGAATGGTCTGTATAGGCATCAACCCCCCAACTTTGGTGTGTATTAGCACCCTGCTCTGACCAGCTGAGCTGATCTGACCAGCTGCCTATGGAGGGGGCCTCTCCTGCCCTTTGAAGATTTCTTTCCTGAAGAATGGCTTGAGCAACTATTTGATTAGAAAGGGCAGTGAAATGAAGGCATATCTTCAAGTACTTGAATAACCTAGACCTTTAAGTGGCTTTGTTTTGGAGGCAGAAAATCAGGCAGCAGGCTCTGGAAGGACATGGTTGGAGTCTGCTGGAACTGGGGACTTCCTCCTGTATCTTGAGGCTGGAGTGCTTCTTTTACAGCATGTTTTTGTGTGGTTTAGTTTCAGTGTGTGAATTCTATAGGTTAAAGCCCTAAGAATATTGTGCTGGTGCAGCAGGGACAGAGTGTGGGTGACTCTTGCCCAAGGGCTGAGCCAGGAACAACAGGCTGGGCTGGTACTGGGGCATCCCTGCCTTCAGCACCAATATGTTCCTCATGTGTCTCTTTTGAGGTGTGGCTACTTCCTGAAAGGCACGAATGAGAACCAAAAATGCAACAAAACCAGTTTCAGAGAAGCTTTATGTTGTATACCGGGGCTCTTACGAGATAACTGGGGCTCAGCAGTCAGATCAATCTTTTATCTTCCATGTATCTTCAGATTTGTCAGACATTTTGATTAGCAAGTAAGAATGTTGTTGCTTTCTTCCAGTCTAATGAGCAGATGTCTTTTCACTCTTAGGGGTTGTTTGAAGACATTTATCAGAAAGGTTGTATCTCTCAAGAACCAGCAAAATTAATGCATTCAGAGCTTTGTCAAGTCCTGTTGCTTGGTAGCAGTCATGTTGATCCATGTTGATCCGTTGGAAAATATTCACACACAAATGTTAAATGAACCACCAGATACCCAAGAGTCTTACTTATTCCCTTGGTCCATGAGTGCACATGCTGCAGAGCTTCCCTGTACTGCCTGGCTCTCTAGGGCAAAGATTCATGGGCAAGAGGTGCGTGATGGATTCTCTCATGTTCTGCAGTGCTCTTTGCTCCAGGTGAAAACGTGCGGTCAGCTGCATGTCACTGACTCACAATCAAACTGAAAAGGTATAATATGGATGCCCCCAAAAGCAGGACCTGTACAACCCTGCATTCAGCCATGTCCTGAGCAAATGTGCTGCATGACCTTCTAGGATATTTTTTGGCACAATGTGCCTGTTTCTGCTCCCTGATGACCGTTCTGAGAAGTGCACCCAGATCTTGATTTGAGTGGCTTTTCATGCTCATTTGCGTGCTGTGACTCTTTACAGGTTCTCTTTGTGTTACATTGAGCTGGATCTGCTGCTGCAGTTGGGGCCCAGTTTTTGCATTTGCAGTGCTACTGTCTTTCTCTAGAGCTCTTAGCAGCTCGCTTTAGAGGCTGGCATGGTCTGTGAACTTTTAGATGACTCAGCAATATGTGAGCGACTTTGGAGTAGGAGAGATGCTGTGGTGTGGCACAGACACTTTGTGCTTGACTGCATGTTCCATTGTTCCCTCTTTTCTCCCCTTCCAGATATGATGGAGGCATCTCTAACATACCTGTTATTAGAGGCTGCTAGATTGACATTCATAGCACAGTAAACTGGAAGAATTCAGGGCTTTGTTCTGGGTTCAGGAACAGTTGTTATCATCCACAGGTGAAAAAACCATGGCTGCCATAGCTCTTCAAATCTTAAGGTTTCTGGGTAACATAAAGTTATTTTCATATTAAGATACTTCTCTTAAAGATAGGACAAGAATCCTCTGTTGGCTTATTTTTTGGCCAGTTTTACTTCCTGTGGCAGTACAAAATGTTGCTAACTTTTGTCTTCCCTTCTTCTGTCCTTTTGTTGCAGGTCTTGATGATTGCCTGCAGCAATATATAAAGAACTTTGAGAGAGAGAAGATAAGTGGTGACCAGCTACTACGAATTACTCATCAGGAACTGGAAGATCTTGGAGTCACACGAATTGGCCATCAGGAGCTAATCTTGGAAGCAGTAGACTTGCTCTGCGCACTGGTAAACTTCTTGGGGTAAAGTGGGGAGGGATGAACGGTCTTTGCATTTTCGCACTTTGTGTACTCAAATTTCTAGTCCTAAAGACTATCTAAGCAGCTGGAGAAACTCCTGATTTGTAATGTATGAACAGTTTAGCATTTTAAACCAGGGGCAAGATAAAGGGAAGAGTCTACTGATAGAATGATGTTTGTTAAATAAACTGGTATTAGCGATTTAGGGCTTGCGTATCTGTCTTTATAGAATAAAAGTTAATCTGAAATCACAAAGAAATTAGACTGGGTTTGGTTTGGAATTAAATAGTTACACATGTGAATGGAGTAATTGAGTATTGGTTGCCCTTTACGAACAAAATGTTCTGATATTAACTATGTAATTCTTCACTGATCCTTTCATGCAAATTATGTTTTAGATGATTTTTTGAGCCTGATGAAACAGAGCTGCTTGTATTTCACAGTTTAAAGGATTAAATACTGAAATAATTATCTTATGTGTAAATGATATATAAATTTTTGATGGAGCATATGGAAGGATTTTGGTAATGGTCTTTTCAGTCAGGTCATGTCATGCCTAACTAGGATTATCTGCTCAGTGAGGGGTATGGTGCTGACTTCACCCTTCTTATGAACTTCTAGTGTGTGTCTGTAAAGATTAGTGATAGATTGGGCCCACTGCAGAAAGGATTGTGAATAACTCTGTTAAGATGCACTTCACTGCCTAAGGTGGTGTTTTGTGGGTTTTTTTAGTACATACTATTTTTTCAAGCCTCAGAAGGAGCTTTTAAGAAAGCTGAATCCTTGTAGAGGCAATCAAAGATGGTAGGCTGAAAGGCTCTTCAGAAGCGCTTGTCAGTTCTCCATATACAGCAGCTTTTCTGAATACCCTGTTGTTGCATTTTCAGGGTGATGTGAAGTGTAATGAAAAGGAGAGAGTCAAAAAAATAAAACATACCCCAAAAAAAATTTAAAAAGGGAGAAAGCTTTTTCGTACAGGAAAACACTTGATTTTAAACACAGAGTATCTTCTGTAGAATACTGTTTCTAATAACATTGCAATGTGAGTCAGTGAAGTAAGTTAACTTATCAATTTGTTTTTTTGAATAAGGAAGTTGCAATCTTAAAAAAATGCTGCTGATATAGAAGGGAACATAAAGAGAGTTATTCACAAAGTACTTTTCTTATCAGACAGTGCAAAAGAAAACAAGAAAGTAAATACTTTAGTTAACTAAGAAAGATAAAGTCTAAGTTAGGGTGAACACCAATGACCATTTTTCCCAGTCACACAGAGAAACAAATTGTGACTCTTTGAAAAATAAAGTACTTGTACAGAAAAAAACCCCCTTGTTTATTAGCTGAAGTTTCTTTTTTCCTTGGTATGTCATTACAGATATTATCTTCAGACAAAGAAACACAACTTGTCTTTGTAGCTCCTTTATCTTAGGCAAAAGTGTATGGCACCAAGTTGAATATAACATAAGGAATTTGTAGCAAAGGCTAATGCTGCATCTGAAATGCATGCAGCAAGTCTCTCCCTTCCTAGTCCTTGTTGCACATACAGTGTTTTCTTCTTTCTGAGTTTGTCTTAAAGAAAATTGGTAAAAGACATTGCTAAAACATGATGGTATGAGTTCAGATTGCAGCTTCTAATTTAAGATGAGGTTTTTGCAGTCTCACAATTGGCTCCTGATGGCTCCTCAGGGATACAAAATGTTATTGTTATATTGATTTTAGAGGACTTAATTTGAATTTATTGTTCACCAATCAGATAAACCTCTTAGAAAATTTAATCCAGAGGCAATCTTTTTGGCTATACTGGTCCTATACTTACAGGCTTTTCTGTTTTTATTGCATTAGTGAGTGTCTATCCTGGGTAGGGCTTGCCTTTTCTTCTGATTTGACTCTAATATTAGCTGTATTGTTCAGGAGAACATTAAGCCTGTGACTCTCCAATGTAGGATAACTGCTAATTCAGATAGTCACTATGCAAGTTTTTTTCTTAATGATCTGATTTTTTTTCTGTTTCACTGGAGTTTGGCAGAGGTTTCATGATAGAACTTAGCATGAGTTACAAATATATGATCCAAATGAGTTAACATCTCTTTGGATACTGGAGATGATGGGTGGCATGATGAGGTATGAATAGTAAAGTTAATTATGCCTTGCAAGCTTAAACCCAGATTGATTTAAAAGTAATTACTAAAAAACAAAAGGATTGTTGCTTCTGTTTCTCTCCACTTTCACTCTGGTTAGTGAGTGACCACCAAAACAGTTTTTGGCATTGAGGACAGCTGAGGGGACAGAACCTGTCTCGCTGTTCATCTCTGTTCCCACTCTACAGGGGAGAGTTTTCTGACACAGAGTTGCTGTCACTGAGGAAAGCTTCTGCAATGTTGATTGGTGATGTGCTTTATTCCTGCCACCCCTTCCCAGTATTTTTTGGGGGTAAACTTCTGCTCGCAGAGTCTGCCCTGTCACCTGTGGGTATGGCAAATGGCAAACCAGGTGCTTGTGTTGCATGCCTATAGTTCACAGGGCTACATTTCCTTACTGGGGGAAAGTGGAAAGCCTGAACGAGCATATCTGGCTGGTATGGAGAGAGCAAGGGACCCACGAGTGGGGGCTATTGGACTATGCTAAACACACAAACTGCCACAGTGAGAGTTGGGAGCCAGTTATGATTGATAACACTATTTAAAGGATGTTCTTTATGGGTTTTTGACAGAAGGTGGGTGGGTGGCTGGCTATGGTCTCTCACATTATTCGCCTCCTGTCATAAACACTTGCAACAAATGGATCCTCCAGTGTTTGTGAGCTGATCAGAGGACAAATGGTGGCCTGTGCTATCCATCTTCAGTAGAGTCTCTTTTGGCTGCAAGCCTGCCATACCGTGCTCTTGACAGCAGAGCAAGCATTCAGGGGGTGAGATTCACAGGTTTTCTTTTCCTGTGGTGCTTCGGAGAAGGAGGAGGAAAGTTTTTGCCCAGCTGCTACTGCTGTTACAGGTCACGCTTGCTGATAATGGTGGGACTGTACATCCTGCATAGCATCATTGAAGCTGAACATACTCTGGGAGAGGACAGGCAATCTAGCTAACGTGCCTTGTCTCTCCCCTCTCTCCTTCAGACTGTGAAGGTGGAAGCATGTTCAATAGATTATCATGCCTTGGTTCAGCTTTGTGTTTTATAAAATCCATATGTCAGAAAGGGCAAGATAAAGGAAATGTTCTCTGTGCTTAAGAGAAAGAAGCAGTGAGGTCTGTGATGGTGTTTTGTTGCTGCTAAGAGTTTGTTGCATATTTTTCAAGGTGAGAAACCTTGAGAAGCCACCATGATGGATATATGCTGGCAGACTTACTTTATTTCCAGCAAGACAAGTGTCTTGTTCTTCTCTTTCTGTTTAAATTGGGACATGCAATCACACTGATGGTGTCAACAGGTAGATTTTTACTTGATGTGCGTGGACATTTTTATTCATACTAGCAAAATCACCCAAAATAATTACCATCTTAAAACTGGTTGAAAATGGTAAACTAAGGAATTACATTTCCAGCTCTAGAGGTACAGGAGAAACTACTGAGTTGAGTGCCATATGTCTCTACTATTCCCACATAATAAAACATACAGTTGTTCATTGGTTCTAACAATTACCATTAGGATCTTAGCCTCAACATGATCCTTTTCAGTATGTGAGTGAGGGTGAAGCTAGTCTAATACTGCTTTTCATTTAATCATAAAACAAACAACAGTGTAGCAGACTTCATCCATGCACAAAATGTGACGAGCCTTGTTTCTTTGGTGGTTGCTTAAAAAAATGAATGTGAATGAACGATGCCAACAGAAAGTAATTTGAGAAAAAAAGGAGATGATGCTTACGAAAAGAGAAATGCATAATAAAGAACAAATTACTTAGAGAATGCCATCAGATCACTAAATCAGTCATCAGGTTTGGAGTGCATCAGGAGATCTTGTAGCTCCTGCTGTACAAAACTGGCCTGAAGAAAGCAAAGAAATGCACGTAATTCTTTTTCCATCTTCTCTTTGTCAGGAGTTGGAGTTTTATGTACCAAAACTGGGTATGACTGTATTTTGCTGAGTGTCCACAGACTGTAAATTTTATATCTACTTGATATCATGTTTTTCCCAGGAAACACTACACGCTGCCTGGAGAACACACAGACTGAAGACTGCACAGCCAAACGTGGCTTCTTCCATCTTTAAGAAAATGATCTAGTTTACCACAATGCCTTGATAAATGAGATGCTACATGGAGATTCTTTCTTTTTTTTTTTTTGCTTTACTTCTCCTAAATATCATGTTCATTTTGTTTGCATGAAGATTAAATTAGTTTAATTTGATTTTGCAAATATTTTTTAAACAGATCTTAACTTAGGAGATGTGTTGTTATAAGAATATTTGAAAAGCTTCAAAAATAATTTTTAGATGCTTTGAAGTTTTTCATTAACAAAGAACTTTTTAAAGTCCCTGCGAATTTGCAAAATAATTCTTCAGGGAATCTTCATTTGGGTAGAATAGAGTTTGGTTAAAAAATAAAACCGTTTTTGCTTTATAGAGCATACTGGCTTCAGTACTAGTTTCATGCTAGTTAGTTAAATCTGCTATGGCTGCACAGGAATTTATTGCACGCTATATTTGA
This sequence comes from Cnemophilus loriae, assembly GCA_013397755.1. Lineage (NCBI taxonomy): Eukaryota > Metazoa > Chordata > Aves > Passeriformes > Corvidae > Cnemophilus > Cnemophilus loriae. The sequence continues at coordinate 2,686,189 of VZTF01007877.1, read as the reverse complement.
ATCTGTAAAGCTAGAAGATTGCAGCAGATGAAATAGCATTATTATTTGGCAGAGAAAACATTGGTGTGCACTAACAGCATGAAATTACTTATCATTTACCACTAACACAAAACATTTATATGCAAATGAATGTAAAAAATAGACCTACTTTACCAATGAATGATTTGATTCCTCTTAAGAATTATGCCTTTTATCTTAATTTCATCTTCCTGCCATTTCTCACACACAAATACTTTCCTTTGCACTTATCACTAGTCAGATCTTAAAATTGTTTTGTCAGTAACAGTGAATATTAGACTTAATCATTGTGGTGCTAAATGAGGAAGGCTTCATTTCAGAATGGAGATTTGTGTGTACTGAAGGTGGAATTTACTGTTAGTATTCTGAATGCTCATAGCAGAAAAATTACTTACCCTTTTCACTATTGCCCTTTGCAAGTGAAAGTTTTGCTTATTTATCATATATCAAATTCCATCCTGTCCTCAGCCTGAGCTAACCTATCTGCAATGCAGGAAATCCTGAACTCCATCATCAGATCAATGAAGCTAAGGAGCTAAAGGGTTTCTGATAGCTCATATAGATCACACTGAAAATGTGTTAGCAAATCTTTTACACAGAACTGCAGTAAACCCCATGGTGTGCCAAAGGCAGTAAATATGTCTGTATGCAAAGGGTGAACATCCTGCTTCGCACCAGCCTCAAAAATCAGTTATGGATCCTAGATAATTTTTTAATTGTGGAGGGTTTTTTGTTTGGTTGGTTGGTTGGTTGGTTTTGTTTTGTTTGTGTGGGGAGTTTTTTGTTGTTTTGTTTTGGTTTTTTTTTTTTCCTTTGGACTGTTTGGAGGTTTGGGCAAGTGTGAAATACATCCCCTGATTCATAGAGTCATGGCGTGGTTTGGATAAGGAGGGACATTTATAAAGATGTAAAGCCCTAGTTAAAAGCAGACCAGATGAACAGAGCTGTTACAATGTAAAATGTTTTTAAAGGGTAGTGTGTTCATAACAATACTTATTTCCTTTCCCAAAAAATTATTTTAAACTGCTGATTAGCTGTTTAAGACTTTTGGAAATGCATGTAACTGAATATGGAACTGGTAATTCAAATTACGGAGAAATAAGAGCAGTTGGCTGGCTAGGGACAAAATTACATGAGAAAGTAGAAAAACGAAAAAGTAATGAGCACTTGGTCTTGCAGAGTCTGTTGATTAAATGAGAGAAAGAAGAATAGTTTATATAATTGCTCTATTAGTGCTACAAAGCATGGCCAGGGCTTGGCTTTTTGATGTATTGCTTGATTGTGGTGTAGAAAAAGAAGGACATTTTTCAAGAAAGGAGATAATGATGATGATGACTATGAATCTTTCCTGGGTTCTGCAAGGCTAGAAGTGTCATGCACCTGAGTTTTTTTCTGACTAATAACGTTTAAGACAAATATTTATACTCTTCAAAACCATTTGCCTTTTAATCAGTGTGTGTTTAATAATTGCAGTAAATGGTGTCATTTGAGCTATCTGAGGTTTCTGTCCTTATCTACTTCTTCTGTGTTTATGAAACAGATGTGCTAGGATCATGTGTTGTGCACTTCTAAATTACCCCATATGTCAGTGCTATTTGAAGGAGAGATAACCTTAGTGTTGGCATTTTGAGACGCTGGAGGAAGGGCTGTTAGAAATATATGTTGTAGGCAGATCTGATGAGGTATAAAGTTACATAAGGCACCTCCCATATGACAAGCTGTGATATCAGTTGCTAGCAGCTTTGGTCTGGTAAGCTATCTGCCTCATACTTTGTGGGATGTGTTCAGCCAAATGTTATGGAGAACGAGATTCAGATGCATTTTGTTAATTTTTAAAATCAACTTTGGAGGCGAAGGTCGGAACTTTTCTTGGTGAAATTTTGTCCACCACAAATTTTCAGGTGTGGTTTTGAAATGGCTGCCATGTGCTGTGGTATCCATGTGATGTTGTTTTGATTATTTATTTAGAATCTTCTTCCAGCTTCTCAAGAAATGAGGACCCTATGAACTTTACTGTTTCCAGGTTGCTTGTTTAAAAGCAAATAAATAATAGCTATAGAAAGGATACTCAAGAATTAAGTGTGGAAGATGAAAGCACTGAAAGATAGTGAGGAAAAGAGTTAAACTCACCTGAGGTGATTTTAAGTCCATTTTTTAGCAGCCATATGCTATTCTTGCCTAAAACTCCCGCGTTCATCCTGTGAGTAAGTGGAAAAGGACTTGTTATTGCATTAGAGAGAAAACTGATTATTTCAGCCTTGTGATAGTTATCCTTATTACTGAGAGATATCAGATGTAATTGAGAAGTTGCACTTCTTTACACATAATTTATTACTCAGTACAGCTATCTAGACCATAAAACTTGTCTTTTCAAAAGGTTGCCATTTTCTTCCTTCTTTAAAATATATTGTTTGTGTGTGTTACAAAAATACTTACCAAATTAAAATAAACTTTCACCTTCTTCAGTTCATATGGTCATGGTTGTCTTCTGCAGAGGAGCAGCAGAAATTAATCAGTGTAAGCACTGCTATCTGCTCTGCTGTCTGGTGAAGATACTGCTTTTATTTTCTTCTTGCCCGCAAGCACCAGCATTGCAGCAGCATCTTCAATTGCCATCTTGTGTCTCTTCAGTAGAAGTTAGCACTGCATTCCTTTTGCTCCACGTGGTTTCCAGCAGTATGGTTTTCATGCCTTTTTTTCCACGAGGTTTTCAGCTTTCTTGGCTGAAGAGGAGACTCAGTGATTTAGAAAGGTGGGCACAGAGGCCGTATGCTCGTTTCCCTGTCTTGGAGTGTTTGTAAGAGTAAAACAGTGTCACTGAACTTGATATAGCATTTGTGCTTGGAGACCTAGAGGTATTCTTGGTTGCATAAAAGTTTTGATCGAGACAGCTGTTCTAAGGGATTTCTGGATTTGTTAATGGGACTGTGGTTATGTCTGTGTTGCACGTTGTACTGTGTTTAGATCTGAGCTTGGCTTATTTAGGTAGCTGAGATGTCCTTGCACTTGCAATGGGCAATATAAAAATACCCTAAGCTAAAGTCCTGGCATCTTCTAGACAGTCTGTCTAAGCCAGCAGAGATAGTTAGCACTGTATGAGTTAGGAACACGTCACTTTTCAACCTGTGCTAACAGTGTCGGATGCCGTTCTCTGCCAGCAAGAGCAAAGTGAATTTAACACAGGAAAGAGATGAGGTCTAAATTTTTTTTTTTTAAATTTTATTTTTTATTGAGGGAAGCAGGGAACACAACTACTGAACATTGATCAAGCTAGTTAAAGAAAATTTTGCTTTACTTCCACATTTGGTGAGTGAACTTTCTTCCTACCCTTGGGGTTCTGGTGCAAGGATGGGCTGGCAGAGGGACCAGGCTGGCTCTTCGCACAAATATACCCAGCAAAACTCATCAGTGGTGATTAGAGCTGCTGCTTGTCAGCATGTGGAGAAAAGAGCTACAATTCCTCACTCACACGGTCATGTGAAGCCACAGAAAAGTAATTAGCAGGTAAGATGTCTATTAATAGCTCCCACCACCTTTAGTTCAAACACCTGCTGACAAGCTATTACTCTGTGTAGTTCAGCTTCATCAAGTTCTTGTTTTATGATTGCCAGAAGAGACTCCATTAGAGCTGTTTCTGTTGGGGCAGGGTATCTCTGATGGCACTCTGTGGCCTCTCATTGAGGAAGCGGATGCCTAGACTTGTGTCACTTCTTGTAATCTCTACATGCATGCAGAGATTTCTTTGTGCTTCTTTCAGTGACTGTGAATATATTTTGGCTAATGAAAGCACAACTCGTGTTAGTGCTGGCTAAATGCAGACTAGGGGAAAACAAAGAACTGTCTTCTTTGCCTGCAATTATCTTCTTACAGTGCTTGAAAATAAATGCAGTGCATTTCTAAGAACACCATACTGTTAATAGTATATTATCGAATATAAAGTATGATTAAACTTGGCATTTTTTATTTAAGCAAGCTTTTTCCCAGTATTAGAACACACAGCTCTGGTCTCTTTTAATGTGGGCCAGAAATATTAGTGATAAACAAAGTGGGGATTTTGTTAGCTTGGCTGCTGCTTTAGGATCCTTCTACTTAAAGGCTTCAATAAACACAGCTGCCCAAAAATATATTTTGCCCGAAATTTTTCTCTGTATTTTCCATCTCTGGCTTTATCTGTATCATATTACAGGTGGAGGCTTTACCAAAGTCAGTGCCATCCTCATGTAAGACTGAATTTACGTGTGGCGTAGGCTCAGTGTTTTATGTCGAAGAACATATACACACACGTTCGATGAATATGTGTGAAAATAGGCTTTGAATCTGTTATCGCTGCCTCTTCCATCCCTCGTATCTGGTGGTGAAAAAAGGCCTCTGGAAAAGAATGTGGCTGTAGGTGGCCATCTCTTATTAAGAGGAGGCCACTAAGCTTTTATAGCTGATTTTCTAAAGAAGCGTATACATAAATGCAGCCTATTTCCCTGTTCTAGGAAAAATTTGGAGTGTTGTTTTGCTTGGTCTGCAGTGTTCAATATTGCAGATTTTCTTTTCTTCTGGTGCTTTGCTTTCTGGTGGTACTGGAGGTCTGTACACTGCCTGCCAGGGCTCCCGCTGGAGTGGGCACGGAACACCTGCACAGGCTGGGAACCAGCACCTGCCTGTCTGAGCAGACGAGGCACAGACAAGGTGACAAAGAGGAGATGGCAAAAGAGGGGGAGTTGAAATAATCTGGGATTGTTGAAGACCATCAGGATCCAGCCTTGGCCTCAGCGTGGTCTCTGCTGGCCGCGGGCCCTGTGTAGGCCATGGCTGGCGTGGCAAGGAGGTGCCTGGGCTTGTACGGCCCTTCCCCAGACACCCCCGGCACTGCCTTAGTTTTATATTTGGATAATCAGACTCGGCTCCTTAGGAACAGCCTGCTGAAATAAGAAATTCAGCATTTCAGTGTATCGGAAAGAAGGCAGCCCTGTGAGAAGGCCTGAGGCCAGCCTCCGGCCCACGGCTGTACCCCCGACGTTTGGGGGTGTGAGTGCCATGTTGCTGGGGCTCACTTGTGGTGGGGCTTTGCTTTGACTGATCTCTAAGACATTTGTGGTGATTTATCATTCACCCAGAATATCTTTCATTTTTTTCGTCCCCCGTTAATTTTGCCAAAATGAGCTAGATGCTCAAGAAGCAGGATGAAGTTAGAACAAACCTGTTATCTCTTTCAAGCTTACTCCTACCCACTCCTCAATCCCCATTGTGCTCCCTCAGCCAGACCAAGCACAAAAAAACTGCAGAAAAAAAACCAGATATATTTTTATCTGATGTTTATCTCTTTACTTTGGACTGATTTAATAAATTATTAGTTATGAGGCATAATAAAGTACATTTTACTTTTCAATCCCAATTAATTGTTCTCATCTTGTAATTTTTTATTTATAACCTAATACTATCTGTTGTATAATTGCTCTTGAATATTTACATGGTGGAAAGGTCACTGTCCAAACATACAGTTTGTCTAACTGGGGACTGAGTGTGGTGGCAGAGGATAGCAGCTGTGAAGTTGAGAAACATGTCTGCAAAGCCTTCCTTGCCCAAAATAGGGATGTTCACAGAAGTTCCAATAATGGTTCATAAAATACAACCTTAGCGTATGGTCGTAGCCCCCTTAAGCTGAGTTCCAAAGTGCATTCTCTGCTGTGGAAGGATGGTTGTCTCCCTCACAGAATGTGTTCGGTTTCCAAGCGCACAGAGCTGGCTGGGAGATGGAAGACGAGCCCTGTTCTGTAGTCTCATTTCTGTCATGAGCCCCCATTGGCATGGGAGTGGATGTTGTGGAAGGGCTGGGGGCTCACTGGGAATGGCTTCAGTATAATGTTCCTGAAGTCCCTGTGTAGTTAAAGAGGATTAAATTAATTTAGTAGATGGTTTGGATTAGGAGCACAACAACTGCTGTAATTAATCACCACCTCGCACGCTGCACCCCGAACTCCTATAGAAAAAAGACTAAGGTAAATAATCTTCAGCAGTCTTCAATTAGCATTAACGAGCATATCTCTTCTCCCATCTCTCTTTGTGGGCAGATCAGCATGGGAAGCAAACCAGGGGCATGGGAGGAGAGCTGGGGAGGTCATGGAGTGTCATTAGGAAGTAGATTTTTCTGTGTGCATCTGAGGGGCTTTGTGCATTCTACTTCATCATTTGTGGTAGGAAATGGTCCATATTCTGTAATGAGTAGCCCATTCCATTGTCAACTTAACAAGTTATTAGCACCCTATTCTATCACCCTGTAATGTGACTAAAGTGAGAACCTTCAAAATTCCATCATTCTCTTAGAGGAATACTGAGCTCAAGTTTGTGCAATTGCTTATTCCTTTGCAAAGGCAAAATAAGTCCTTTTTGTAATAACTCTATCACTCTGTGTGTATGTGAAGAAAACAAATCTTTTATAGAAATAACAAATCGCTAATGGTACTGTATTATATTGTAATTGAACATTAAATCAGGGCATTCTCTAGTGCTGTTTTGGTAACATTTGTACTTTTGAAGGATTTCCAAGTACTGTTTGTTAATATTTCTGCATAATTATTTCTGTCTCTGCTGTGCAGCTAAGGAACTTAATTTAAGAGATTGACTCTTAAATGGAAACAAAGTTTAAAACTTGACTTTAAGTGAGTGACATAGAGGTAGAGCAGGGCAGCACTGTGTTCTCTGGTGTGGTTGTCCTTTACTGCTCAAAAGAATATAAGTATGCTAATTAACCTCATTAGATCCCCGAAGCCAACAAAACCAATTTAGTGTCACACCATGTCCATGCTGCATACTTCTGCTAGTTGCAAGACCTGGTGCCAGGTGTGTCTTAGGAATTATTGTGGGTATGAACATGGGGTACTGATCCCAAATCATCAGGTCTGCAGAGAGAACACTCTGATTCAAGGCTGGGTTGGATGAGACCCTGAGCAACCTGCTCTAGTGAAAGATGTCTCTGCACATGGCAGGGGTGTTGGAACTAGATGATCTTCAAGGTCCCTTCCAACCCACACCATTCTATGATTCTGGTGATCTACTGACAGTGATGCACTGCTTTGAAAAGCAATTTTCCAGACTAGGTTTCTTCTTCATTTTCAGACATTTTTCTCAGTACACTTAGAACAAGCTAAAGGATCAGTCATAATTTTGCTGTTCTTTTGTTCTTTTTTTATGCACTTCAGAAACAGAACATTCTATACATTTTAAAACCACTGAGTGGGTGTATTTCTGCCTTAGTTATTAGGAATGGTTAAGTTTTGAAGTAGACCACTCTTGCTGTTCTTGGTTCTTCCTCTTCATCTGTAAAACTAACTAACTTTATTTTATTTATTTATTTTTTTTCAATGCAGAACTATGGTTTGGAAACAGAAAATCTAAAAACCCTTTCTCACAAACTGAATGCATCTGCCAAAAATCTGCAGAACTTCATTACTGGGAGGAGAAGGAGTGGTCACTATGATGGAAGGACCAGTCGCAAATTACCAAATGATTTTCTGACATCAGTAGTGGATCTGATTGGAGCAGCTAAAAGTCTCCTGGCTTGGTTGGACAGGTAAAATCTCCCAAATGTCTCACAGGTAACCAGATCATGCACATGAACAAGCTCCAACTTCTTTACAAAATGTAATGTAGACGCTAAACGGAAGCAGAATTCATTCACGCATTCTGAGGGGATGTTTGTACCAATTCTGTTTTTAATGTCAGCATGCAATTCAGATTAGCTTTTCAATACAATACCTCCAAATGCACTGTGACCCTACACATATATACGGTAAAGCAACAGGATGACATCATTAGGTTATATAGGTATTTTTTATTAATATAAAGCAACAATTTAACCTGCATAACTCAGATTCATCGCTTTGATACTATCAAATTCATAAAACTGATAATACTTTTCGTTACATGGGTGTCAACGTATAATTCCAGAGTGTGTGTGTATACAAACATGCATGTTGTGTTTTAGGTATTTTAAATAGCAGTGAAATAACTCTGATATTCTAGAGGTACTGTTCTACACTTTTACCTCTGTTACCTAGGAAGTATGTGGGACCAGGACTAAAGTGCTCCCCTTTGGTACATTTGTAGTGACTTTTTCTAATTATAACAAGAGTAATATGCAGGTATTTAAGATGATAATTGAAATTCCTAAAGTGGTTGAAATTAGTCTACCTGTATGTCTTTATATAATGCATCACAGTGGATTTTCATCAGAGAAAATAAAATGCTGATCTTGATTTAAAAGTGTATCTTATTTTGTTTCCAGCAGCTGAAGTTTTGTTCAGAGTATGGTCTTCATGTAACTTTTAAAATCCAACAGAATTGTTTGGGTTTACTACTATGTTTTGTGTTTCATTTTTCTGAGGAAAACTGGCTTCTCTCCCATAAATGATTTCCATATGAATGGTTTAGGTGAGGCCTGAATCTTTTCCACTTCTTAAGCCTGACTGCAAGCTCTTTGTTTTGTTCAGGAGACTGCAGCTACCATTGCTTCTTCTTTTCTACTCCCTCTCTAGCCTTTCCCCAATTTTCAAACCCAGAGTACCTAAAGTTGGCACCTAAATTTCTCTTTAGATATTTAACATTAAGTGTGTAGAGAAGTAGTGCAATCTCATGGGAAGAGTTTAGTATTGAGACTTGAAAAATTTGGAGCATATTTTTAGCTGTCTCTAACCTGTTAGTACTTCGAATACCTGTAGGCTTCACTTTTTCTCCCTGAAAAATCATTTTTTGGCAGAGAGCAACATATCATACTGGGCTTTAAAACAGAAAAATACAGAAACATGTTCTTTTGTATAGACGGGTCAGTTTTTGCCACTTCTCTCTATTTAGAAATAATCTTGTTTGGTTTCTCGCTGGAACTGTGGTCATGATTAAAGACTGTTTGTTACTAAGTCAGAGTTCTTTTTGGGTTTTGGTTGTTTGCTTGATGGGTTGTTGAGGGGTTTTTTTTTAAAAGTCTGTTATTCAAAAGTAAATTTCATGTATTCACACACACACATTTAACACATTGAAAAACAATGCGTTTTTTGCAACTTAATATGAATTTAATAATTAAAGTTCAGGAAGAAGGTAGTTGTTAATGCTAGAAAACATCTGCATCTGAGGACTGGTGTATCACTGTAGTACTGTGCACTGCCTGTACTTTTGCATTTAGCTGGAATGAAATGACAGCTGATCAGTCCCAGGAATTCCAAGAAGTTAAAAATGAGGGCAATTATGGTGGTATCATGCTTTCAGCAATGCTGTCTTGAGCATCCAAAGGCAGCTTCAGATTGCTGGGAAAGTCCTTTTGAAGATCTAAACACCTGGTTCTAAGAAATGTTTTCTGAAACATTTTAAGACTTTCCTGATTTATGAGCGTCTGGGTATTTTGGTAAAGTTTGTTCTTCCTTGTTTGTGAAGACCCCTAATGAGAATGAAGGTAGGCCAATAACTGCATTTTTCTAAGGTAGTGGGAATATCTGGAGATCAATATGACTCTGTTTATTGTATACCTTCTAAGAAGGTATTGGGGCCACTAGGGGGAGATAGAAAGATTTTAAAAATTGATTAGTAAAAGTAAGGAACATGGATTTAATTTGTTTTGCACACCTGTTACTATTAAATCTGGACCCCAAATCTTACTTTTTAGTTGTTTTCTAGTACCAGTTCCATTTCTGGGCTGTGAGAGGGGAGAGCAAACCATTAGGATGAATGAAGTGGCTATTAGGGTTTTCTACCCCATTGTAACAGCCCTGCTAGGCTGCCCCGGTGCAGTGGTTTTTGTGGTCATATCTGGGAAAGGCAGCTAGCAGCAGCTCCAGCTTGCACAGACCTGCAGTGGTGTGGGTTTTACACATAGGGAATGGTGATGACTCCATACAGGTTGTGCTTCCCTTGTTGCTATAGTGAGTGCTCTGTTTATGATGTTACTGTGGGACACTTAAGATCTTAAAGGACTTTGTTAGGCCAGGCACAATTATCTAAAGGAGTGTGAGAGTTGTGATTTACTGAGTTACTTTCACTGTAGCTCTTGCAGTGCCACTGTGCAGGGCTGATCCAAGGACACTCTTTGTTCCAGGTCTTTGCCTGGAGCAGTCCTACTTCCAGATGTATGTCAGAAAATTGAGTTTTACTGAAAATTAGGGTAGCTTTTTTGCCAGGCTTTAAAAGTCTTTTGGTTTAGTTTTGTTTATGAGCTGGAAGACTTAGTAGAGAATTCTGTTTTCAAAAGAAGTTGGCTGACGATTTTGAGGAGCATGAAATAACTCTCCAGTAACATCCTGTAAGGGAACTATCATCACACTGATACGTTTTAGTCTAATTTTAACTTCCTGTTACTTTTTCAGCCCACAAAATGTATCCTCTTTCAGGAAACTTCATAACTTAATAACTTTTTGTTTTATACTTTCTACATAATCTTAAAATTCTTCCAAGCAAATTTCCTGACAAGATTGGTACCTTCTGGAAAAACCATGAGTCTTTTGTGAAAGGATGATGCATCTCTACTTGACGCTTAACATAATTTAGACTGATGGAAACCCACACTTCAGGCTGTAGCGACAAGCTACTTACCTGATGTTCAAAGCAACTTGGCATTGAAATATCTCCTGTGGTACTTCTCAGGAATTACAGTCAATCAGGTCTTCTAAACTTCCAGATAAATCACTGGTGTTCTGTTCAGTTTTTACTCCCGTAATTCATGAAAGTTGTATTCTTTGGAGTAAAAATATATAAACCTTTCTTTATCTTTCTTTTTCTCTGATGTGTCAGGTCCTTGGAAATTCTTCTGCCTTTTATAGGGCTGATGCACTCCATCCTGGTGAGGAATTTTTAAATGTATAATTAAATTAGGATTACTGTTTTAAATTCACTGCTGTGGATTTGCAATATGAATGTGTTGCAGTTTTGTGGCATAAAGCTATTTCTAACCTCATAAAAGTATTTTTATTTCTGTGCACTAGTATGTCCAGTAGGATCTGCATATTTAATTGGAATTGAAGTTAGACATATTTATGTCTGTTAGTTCTGGGTAAGGCTTTGTTCTTAGAGCACACATTTACAATCCACCTGAAAAACACTTTGTAAAATGTTGCTTTGTGTGTGGATGTGTTGGTTTTCACTGCCTTTGCAATTTCTGAATTACGTGTACATTATCCATCCATGGCTTTCTTAATCTGAAAGCGACATGAACACCCCAGGTATTTTGAGAGTCGAGCTACCTTTTCTTGTCTTTAACAAAATTTTGTTAGGATTTTACCATGTTACTTGCATCTTCAGTGACACCAGTGAAAACTTCCCAGTTGTTGTCCAGAGGCAAACATAAACTAAAAAGCAATGATATAGAGATCTCAGAAAATTCTTCTGAGCCCCAAGTTTAGAGCATTTAGCAGTGCTTATAAGTAGCTTTCTCTCTGGTTAGGACACAGCCAGGTCTTGTGCTGTACTCCCAGCTCATTCCATTTCTACTAATTTGCTGATACCTATTGATCGCAGTACTGAAATTGCAATGAGTTCTGAATGAAGGGTGCTCAGATTCATCCAATACATTTTCTCCCAGATCTTAGCAGACCACCTGACAGGCAGAAAGAGGGTTGTATCTTCTTCAGAAGCTGGCACAACTTTGAGTGTTGAGTTTGTCTCCTAATGAGTCAGAAGCTGCTGCGAAGTGAAGACAGCCTTGGGAGCAAAAGGATTTTACAAATCCTTTAAGCACCCCATTGTTCCTCTTCAAGTCCCACTGTATATCATATGTTTTTTCTTTCATGGGACAGCTGGATTTAACAGGTACAGCTCATTACTATAGCCTTGACTGGGAAGAACTGTAATGCTCTTTGTGGAAGAGGAAGGATCCTGAGCAAACCTGAACTGATGTGACATTTGATGGCAGCTTCATGAGCTCTGTCTCTTCCCGTTTCTCTCCTTGCTCTGCCAGCACAGACTTCTGGTGATGTCATCTTCCACGTTGTTCCTGGTTTGATATGTTCTCTTCATTCACCTGCACCACACTCTGGTTGTCTTTGCCAACCAAAATCCCTGGAAATCTGTATTTCCTGCAGATTGCACTAAGCAAAAAAAGAATTCTTAGTCGTGCGTCTGGGCTTCTTCCTGTCTACTCTAGTGTTTGGGCCGTGTTATCTGAAGCAAGGACTCCTTGTACCATATATCTTATGCAGCATCAATAGAATATTTTGGATCTTAGCAGTAGGACTGGTATCTATATAAACTGTAAATGCAGACTTAGAGAATAGGAGTGAGGAAGAATTAGTTGTTTATAGGGCTTTGCATAATTCCTCATTAAAGAGACACTAAGATAATGTGGTAGTTTCTTTTTGTTTTAAGAATTTAAGAAAATACAGTCAACTTCCAATGAGATAACTACTACAACATTTTGCGTCTGTTGTTGTGTCACAGATTTTAATGGTCGTGAATTAGGATTTGTCAAGCACCACTGGATTTTTTTAGTGTGCTGTTTGACTCAGCCATCTGTGTGGGCAGAGATTCAATATGTCTTTCACAGCAACTCTTCTGTAGCTCTTGTTTTTCACACAAGCACTATCCCCTTTTTGGAAATAAAAAAACCTGCTGCTGCAGATTACACTGCAGTCTAAGTAGGAGGAACAAAGAAATCTTGTGGAGATAGATTTTTGTATTCAGGACTTTCAGCGCTGTGGCCAGAGAAAAGCTAGCAGGTTGACAAATGTGCCATCAGTCTGATTAATTTACCACTGCTGTCTGGACACGTGATACATGAACAAAATGGAACAAGAAGGTGAACAAAAAACCTAACTGTAAATAGAAATTGTTGGCTATGTAAAATATATGGGTAAAATTGCTGACAGAAGTAACAAATTGTAAAATTTTCAAAGTAAAAGGCCCTTTTGGCAAGCCGAGGCCTGCTTTTACGGACATTCATAGAGTGGTGGGATGTAATCCCATAACTTCTAAACCCCAGGTGGGCAAATTATTTTGGTATGGGCATAAATTGCTATAATTCTGCGAAGCAGTTATATCTACACTATCTAAATCCTATTAAATAAGGGTAAAATCTGTGCCTGAAGTTAAGGATGTTCGAGTGCTTCAGTGGCTGACAGCAGAACAGGATCTCCAAGCCTTACACCATGGGCTTTTTTTTGGTGATGCTTTGATGCATCAGAGAACTGCAGCCTGCAATGATGTAAATGCTCTTGGTTTATGACTGAAGTGTTCTGGTTTAGCACACCCTTTAAGCCTGCATTGTATGAAAGCATTGTAGTTGGCGAACATGTTCCCCACTCCAGAGTGGATGTCCCTCTTTTCACCATGGTGACGTACTCGATGCATACATCTCCTTCCACTGTAGGTAGAATGTGTTCATCTGGATTTCTTTGCTTCATTGTTTTTGGTGAATGAGCCCCTGGTGATGTTTATGGTATGACTATTTTGTAGTTTTAAGTAAAAAGGTGCATTGTTTGTAAGCCCATAACTTCTTACTTACAAAGGAAGTGTTACTGGTTTAGAGTCTCCTTTATAAATGACTTCATGCAGTCCTGTTAGCTGTGCTTGGTTATTGCTTGTCCTGACAGGGTAGATATGCTTTGCACATGAGATGGTGGGAGTAAACAAATGAAAACCCAAGCAAAAAGAAACAAAAGACTTCAGCGATTCTTTACTTACCACGCAGCTATTGCACTATCTGTCAGTTGGGTTTTAGTCTTAAACCTTTGAATCTTGTTTCTTTTATGCATTTCCCTTTTTGCTGCTTTGAATAGCATGCCAAACCTTTTGTTGCTTTGAATGGCATGTCAGTAAGTGCTGCCTCAGAATGCTATGGTACTTAACTGAACTGTGCTCCTGAAACAGCTGTAAGTGTTTAATAGAGCACTCATTTAAAGAATTCCTTTATCCGGTGTGAATTTTACTGCATTCCTCCCTGATTCTACATAAAGCAGTTCCATTAGAAATACAAATGAAATGTTTGTTTCATGAAAGCCTTAAACTATGAATCTTAGATGGCTTAGGCACAGTGTATATACAACAGTATTGTGCGTTCAGATTTTTAGTTAAGCTTAATATGTTGCCTTTGAAGACCGAGTTGTATTACTGCTTTGATTGCCTCTCTCTTTGAAAGATTTTGGACTATTATGTTTAATCAAAAGGCTCTGAGTATGTTTTCACTTGTTAGGATGCTAAAATAAGTATGATATTGGTTTTAAACCCCTCACAATGTCTATTGTTATAAAATATCTCAGTACTACAACTAGTGGTGAAATATGATTAATTTTTATTTTGGGTGATGCTTTTACTAACAGCAGTCTGTATTTGTCCAAATTTCAACTTTTTAAAGTGAAATTGCTATTTCTGTGTATCCTTTTCCCTTAACTCAATGTTATATGAAGAAGACAGATGAGGAGGCTAAAGTGTATGAGGACAAAAAAGTTAATAATGTGGAAATACTGAGGGTACGCATCTCCTTCACAAATTTTTAATTGTTTTTGAAGCGTTTTTCTTCATGTGCAATCAGTAGTTGTGAGTATTAATAGCAAAAGAGTTGTATTAGTTCTTAATTCGCTGATGGAATTAAGAACCATCGCTGAACCAGCTGTGGCTGGTTTTTCTACCAGTCCTTCAGGGGTGGTTTAATTAAGGGATGTTTAATAATACAATTTTTTTTCATTCTGGAAGATGCTGATACTGCTAAAGATGCTAGTTAGGTCTCAATTCATAAAAGTATACACACATGCATGTGTGTTGCAGCCTACGTTACAAGTGTATAAACAAATTCACATTTCAGAGGTGTTAGATTATTTATGTCAAACACTGCTTTAAAATAGTGTGAAAAGAACCAGTAACTTTGTCATGTCTTGTCTTAGGAGAACCTTACGTCCTATAGATAAGAGTATTGAAGTTGATTGACTTGAATGTTAAAAAAAAAAAAAAGTAAGCACCAATGTTTTTTCCCTGTGGATGAAGTGTTTTGAAGCTCTTCATCTTGCTATGGTGTCTCATAAGGTAAAAGTTCACCATGTGGGTTTGCACAGTGGAAAAATTTAGAGGTTCCCACTTTGCCAGCTGTATTCATGATCACAAAACGTGTACAAACTTAATTATCCTTGAAACCTATTACCCACTCGTTTGTGACAGTGTTTTGAATATGACTCATGGCTTTAAGTGTTGGAAAGGAGAAGGATGGAGAAAATGTGGGACTAAAGAGAGAAACACTCTGCATGTGTTTGCAGAACCATTCGTGTGATTGTGTAGATTTATTTTCCTTAAGATGTCAGGTGTAGATGGGATAGACAAAGAATGAAAAGGGGAAACCAGCAGAGCTTTGGAAGAAGAAATGACTGGAAGGGGCATGTGGCCATGTAGGCGTGCTGTGGAGCTACAAAGGTGTTTTCATGTGAGTGTTGCAAACAAAATCACAATTTTGAAGGAAGAACAAATGAATTACAAGAGAAACAGTAAAAAAGGTTCCACAAAGATGGAAATGTGTATTGGAAATATCTTGGAAATGACTGAGAGAGATGAGACAATGAGACACTGAGATCAATGTCACAGCAAGAAGTGGGATAACATATGGGCCCAGCCCAAGGCAGTTCTTTAGTTCTTGTTTAACTTCAGAAGCACTGAACTGGACAGTACACTTGTTGAAAATTGAATTTTTTTTCTCAGGGAATTTTTTTCACTGGAGCTGTATGAGGTACCTCAGACCTGAAGGTCCAGGGGACTGTGAAAAATATGGCTTTGAAAGAAAAGTGTAGAAATGGAAAGATTATAAAAATAGCTTTTCCAATCCAAGGAAATATTTTTTTTTAAGTGGAGAGAAGTGGTCTAATTAAACAGAGAATTTCTTATACTTGGTGCATGCCTTGAGGAGGAAAGTGTTTTAGCAGCCAACTGAAGGCATAGTATATATAGGTTTTATTTGCATTTATACAAGTTGATTCATCTATTCACAGTCAATAATATTGCACAGTATTAAAATTATAAGCAGTGAGTGTATTACTAATGAAGAGATTTTTTTGTCAGGTTGGTATTTTATGCTGTGTCTCATATGAAATCCAGTCAGTAATCCTACAGTGAAGTTTCTGTTGATATTTTGATTGAAACTGCTGGCATGTTGTTACATTAAGTCTTGCTGGACTTTGCCTACTGAAGTTGAGGCTTGGGATGGAATACCAAAATACATTTCCTTTGGAGGCAAATATTTAGAGAGGCCCTTACCATTTATCCAGCTGCTTATGTAGTAGTGGCTGTAATTGTGCATGCAGGTTGCCTCCAGGGATATGATCTGAACTGGGAAGGGGGAGAAAAGGGAATTGCAATTTTGCTGGTCCAGTTTGCAGCAATACCCCAGAGAGGCATCTGCAGAAACTGATGCGAGGGAGTTGGTTTATAAGCTACAGAGACCTACAGGGGAGGCAATTGGAGGATCCCTCAGGTTTTCTGCAGGAGCAAAGTTTATACAAAACATGGACCTATCTCCTTACCTTTCTAAGTTGTGAAGCACTTCTCAAAATCGTACATCTTAGTTAACGATCTTTAGTAGTCTTCTGCTTTCTGCTGACACCCTTGCTGCCTGCTTGACATGCTGTTGCTAGTTAAGTCTTCACTGTGACTTAAATGTAACTAAAATGAGTAATGTCTCAGTCCCTTTCACTGTTCTTTAATGTCAGCAAAGTTTATTTGGGGCACTTCTAATGATCTTCACTAAGAGTAATGATGGTAAAAAATACCATTATTTTACTCATGAACCGTGAAACCAAACTACATTACGAAAGTATGAGGGAAGATGATGCGGTATTAGAAGCCAAAGCCTACTGTGTGATTTTGTTTAGAGAAATGCTGGAGGCTTTGAAATGTCAAATAGATTCCGGTTGTGTAATTTCAGGATCAAGTTGTATTAACACCCATAGTTAAAGTAAAATAATACCATTTGCTGGTTTGATTCCATTCATCTTCAATAAAAGTAAGTTCCTAAATGAACATGACCTTTTTAAATCAAGGTTTCAGGTAGATTTCAGAACCTCAACAGTTACAATTATGGAAGGAAAAATCAGTGGTTTTGTACATCATGACTAATGTACTTCTTTAAACACAATTATCACAGAATCACAGAATACGCTGAGTTGGAAGGGACCCATCAGGATCATTGAGTCCAACTCCTGGCACTGCACAGGACACCCCAAGAATGACACCATGTGCCTGAAAGCGTTGTCCGAATGCTTCTTGAACTCAGTTATGGTTCATAACCAAGCAGTTCAGTTACCTTACATCCTTTAATATGCTCATATATCTCCTAAACTTCAGAAATAGTCTCTGAGTGTGTCTGTGGGTTGGCCTGCTGTTGTGTGTTCCTACTGTATGGTTGTCAGATGCAGCAGAAAACTTGGACTCTGAATTGTGAGTGCATGTCTGTGTCCAGTAACTTTCATAAGGCACCTTTTGCAGCTTACCTTAGCTTCCAATGTCTGTACTTTCATTTTAAAAGAATGTACTGGTTTTCTCTCTAGAAAGTACAGGCAGAAAATGTATGTCATTGTGTGATGTATTATATAAAATTAAAGCTGCTAGACTTGATTATGCACCTCAGAGTCTTATGAACCATCAGAGCTGGACTGTGAGCCCTGGAGAAGAAAGAGAGCATGAGATGAAACCAGCAGAGATGGGGGAGTTCACGTGGGGTTATTAATGGACAATTCCAAATCTGCCTGCACTAAAATTTCTGTAATGCTGCATATGGAAAAGAAATTTAGAAACCTGTTATTACCAGTAGAATTGTATTTACAGTTATCACTTGGACTTGCTTATAGCAAAGTTCTTTGTGCTGGAAATTTGTCTTTAGGCTTAAATAAGGAAGGCATAATACCAAGCAGTGCTGTAAAACTCTTCAAGGTATATATAACTATGTCTGAAGTGATGAAAGAAGGCAGTTGGGGAAGGGATTAGTCACCCATCCTACTTTAAAGACAACCACACTACCAACTTTTTTTTTTGTTGTTTGTTTTAAATGCTTGAAGCAGGTATGTTAGGGACAAATGCCATTTTTGTGGTGCTAATAATGCCCATAAAATCCTCATTTGCAACACTGATAAAGTCAAGCTCTCGACTCCTCTTAGAGAAAATAGCAGTACTGACTAGTGTTTGGCTAGTTCTTGCATAAAGAATATAGGTCATCATATATATGAGATTATAGATTGAGAGGCTTGTAGTACAGAAATCAGATGACTGCCAGCTTCACTAACCAAATACATTTTAGCAGTGCCTCTAGAAAGCAAGCAAGCTTCCAGGTAGGCAAGCATTTTAAACTTTCTGATGTGAAGTTTTAAGGTATAGGATACATGTAGGTAAAGTCTGTGAAGGTTGGATTACACTGTTCATTTCACTAAGCAGTTCTGACTGTAGCATAGTGTGTGGGCATGCTGGGTTGTGCTTCCAGTTTAGACTTTGCAGCCGCTTCTCAGCATTGATGCATCTCTGGCTTTAAATGCTGTTTTCCCCCTCTAGATAAAGATTCTACTTATTCCAAGTCCCTCTACTGCTTCCACCAGATATTAGATCAAATCTCAAGAATCCCAGTGAATCAGCCAAAAGCTTCTCTGATCTGATTCACATCTGGACACCATTCATATCACAGGAGGGAGTAGTACCTCTGGCTGCCTTTATAAGGGTATTCCCAAACCAATGCAGAAGGCCAGCTGGGCTTCTTCTGTGGGAGTAAAGGCAGTCCAGAAGTAAACTGTTAGAAATAATGCTTTTATAAATGGAATTTCTTAAAGAGGAACTTAAAATCTGCAAGTGGATATATGCTAGTGCTATTCAACTTTTTTCTTTTTTTTTTTCTTTTTTTTTTAGATCACCTTTTGCTGCTGTCACAGATTACTCAGTAACCAGAAATAATGTCATACAGCTCTGTCTGGAACTAACAACAATAGTACAACAGGTATGAGACAGTCTGCTTAGCAATTTATTTTTTTCTGAACTGTAAATGGCTATTACCTTCTTCCCACAATTTTGTTTTACACTGGCTATATCATTCTCCAACCAAAATAAGGGAATACTACTATATAGTAAAAGCTTTTTAAAAATTCTATTTTCTGGTTTTATAGTACTAGTTTGTGTTGTGCTGTGTACATGGCTCTGCATATCTCAGCAGTAATATTCATCTTGGGTTCTCTAGTATAGTATAATCACTATAAAATGAGATATCTATTTGATAATTTGCATATTTAATTTCTTATATTTTGCCTTTAAATTTTAATTACCTGTCTGGTTCAAAAGATGTGTATATTGGACTTTAGTAATCTGCTCTTTCATAAAGTTCATATCATCTAGACACCTGTTGACACATGTTCCCATGGAGAGGTTAGAATATTTTGAATACGTTTTTGTACATCCTACCTTCAAGAAATCCAGTAGTAGTGACCGAGAAGCAATTGCTTAATGAGCTTCATTTGGGAGTGAAAACTCCCGAGAACCTTCCCCACCGTTCTGTCTGTTGGTTAGGGCTGTCTCTATGGTTGCCTGTTGTTCTGCTGAAATGTAAAGTCTCTTTGCTGCCAAGCAGAAGTTTGAGGGATTGTTTACACTTGAGAAGGTAGAGAAGAAAAGGGGAGAGAGTGGGCTAGGTGACCCAGCTGTCCAGACTGGTAATTTTCCACAGTAGCTGTGCATCACTGTCTTTAGATAGTTTTTAGATAAGGGAAAGAGCCACCTGATCCATTTTCATGTGTCCCCTGTTAGTGAGAAAATGGGTAAATGGGCAGTACTTCCCAGGAATTAGCTCAATATCAATTCATCTTACAAATTCATCCCTATCCATGATACTGCTAATTCTCTATGCTGTAGGTAGATATTTTTCTATGTCTATTTTTTCAGTGTGAATGAGAGTAAATGTTACTGTTTAATACCTTTGCAGAAGAGCATTTTTACCTTCTCCAAAAACGACATAATTCTGCAGTCAGGAAGCAGTTCATGAATCTATACTTTGAAGTCAAAACGAGCATTTAGGTGCCTAAATTTAAGCTGGTACTGAAATTGAATTGGGCTGTATTCAGAAGAATGATAATGAAAAATTCAATTAGTAGTCTCAAACACATGTGGTTTGAGCTCTGCTTAAAACAAATGCATTGCAATTGAGCATCTCAAAATGTCTTAGCTGATATTTTTTTTCTATGATCACTGAACACACTGAGAATCCTCACTGGGCTTTCTTAAGGATGTAAATTACATCTTTCAGTATCACCTCATCAGGTGTTTTTTCTGTCTCAGCATCTTGTTTTATTTTGTATGCAAAGTATCTTATAGTACTTTACTAGCTTAATTTTTTTTTGTGGAAGATCTACAGAAGGGAATGTTAAAGCTTTTCTTTTTAACAGTAGTGAACAGCTTTTTATAATGCTTAAAGGTTTATAAAAGGTATATAGTCTGAACATTTTTTAATAGCTTTGAATTTTTTTAAGACTTTTGTGAAATTTAAAAATAGAACTTCAGTAGTTGAGTTCCATTAGGATTTTTTTGGTGTTGTTTAAGTTAAAGTCAATGTTCAGATTTATTAAACAGAACCAAAAAAACCAATTCTTTAGTCAAGATGAAGAATAAAAAGCACTAAACTTAAGGTGGCTTGCTTGAGTTATTTTGCACATTTCGAAGCTAATTGTAATATTGTGTTTGTTCATAGAATTAAATGACGTTGGGTTGTGTCCCCTTCATTATCAGAGGTAAATTGATAATGAAGCCAAATGACAGTATTGCACCACTCTCATAAGTATGAAGTGTAAGAAAACCTATTGAGTGTCTATGTTTTAACCTATGAATAATTAGAAAAGTTGGAGTTAGAGACAGACTTTAGAATAAAATGTGGGAAGACACATGTTTTGTTTTAACCATTAAATTTTCTATGTGTGTTGCACATTGCCCAAGGCCTGACAGGCCAGTGTGCAGTGGATATTTGCCAGTGAGAGCAGGTCCCTCAGAGCACTGCAAGTTATTACTGTAGCCTGTGCTAATCATCTGCTTCTATGCAGCTGCTTTATTTTGGCTTGGGTATTTTTTTCTCCCCCTTAGGATTTTAGGACATTGTTTCACAGCCTCTTCCTGCAGGTTTTGACTCTTAATACTGTCCTCCTTGCTAATGGCTTCTTTAATTCAGGGATTGCATTCTTGTTCGTTTTTATAATAAACTCTTTCCTGGCAGAAGTACACTGGAGGGGAAAAAAAGGATTTAAAAAACAAACGAATCCATGAGGCTATTATGATTTTTGCTACCATTTCCTTGCACTCTCTTTCTCTCCTTTCTCTCCTACACGTATCTGCTTCTCTGTAGGAACCGAAGGCTGAGCATTATTTGTACTTTCTGTTTCCTCTGCAATGCATAGAAAAGGCCTGTTCTTTCTTCATGGTACAAGATAGATGTTAAAGGGCTATGGGTGAACAAGTTGGGTGTGTGTGTGTGTGAAATTGTTTTGCATTGTGCTTTGTTCCCATTTGGTTCATTCGTGAATTTAGATTTGTGTTGACAGGATTGTTCCAGTCACGAATGTGTATCAGGAAGAACATGAGAGACTGTTGGGATGGTGTTCATGAAAGTCTTTGACTTGCTGTTGATTTAGATAGTGGGGTTATTCAGCTTCAGAGGGTGCCAAGAACTGGTCCTTTTGAGTGTGCTCATTTTGGTTTAGAAAGGTAGCAGTAGCTAAAATGATAACTTTAAGGAACAGAAGATTTCTTGCTTTCTTAGGCAATCTGTAGGTAGCTTTTATTATCATTCTCAATGCCCTTATTCCTCAGGAATTCATTAAGGTTTCACTAAAGAAGCTTTCTTCTTTAGGGTTAAAACCCTAGAAATCTTGGGAATATCTGAAAAGTCTAATTTTCTATTGACTTTGTAAGTTACCAGACAGTTCAAGAAAACTTTGCTGCTGAACACCCTGTTTCTTTTACTGCTCTTTAATAGTGATCATTATGAGCCCTCATCACATTTTTTTTACTTTCTTTAATCAGCTTTCACAATGATTTGCAGTGTTTATTTAGTTTTAAAACCACTGATGTTTATCTTGCAGCTTTAGTGTCTTGTGGGATTTACTCAGGACTGTGCTCCCGTAGAAGCATAGCTGTAGGCCTGTAAATACTCCTTTAGAAAAGCTTCACTGCATTTAGTTCTCTGCCTAAACACCTCTTTGAAGAGCTGTGGTGGAAGCAATGCTGTGTAACCGGGATGGAGATGGAGAGCAGTCACTTGGCTGACATGGATCTGGCTTGCATTGTTGTCACAGGGCACACTTCTGACATCAGCTGTCTCACAGCAACTTTTGGAGGTAACCTCAGATTTGGGATGACATGGGGTGAGAACCTGAGTGATGCAATTTGGGAGGTGGCAGCCAGGATGGAAGATAGCAAAGAGAGACCAAGATAATCCTGCACAAATGCACTGTCTGGACATTATGGGCACCTGTGATTTTGAACTAAAAGCTGTGCTATAGAGCACACAGAAGTGCTCTGTGCACTGCTTCAGCTGAGGGCTTTGGAACTTTTTCCCATTTAAAGGCATTTGAGATACAAAAAAGAAAGCGTCCATATATATCCCTTGCCCAATGGACGCACTTCCCATGCCAGGGGATATTTCTGTTGGGCTTTTAGCCAGGGCTGTTTTTCAGATAAAAGATAGTGAAAAGGATCACAAATTATTTCTTGAGCAATGCACTGTTTTTTATATCATTGTGGGTTTTGTAATCACACAGCTGTAACTCGAAAGAGGAATGTTTCAAATAATAAGTTTCACTGAGAAACATAAGTTCAGGCTTGTTTTCCAGTTAAAAGGATAAAATGGAGGTTTACCTTCTTAGCTCCCCTGCTCTGACTCAGAATCCAAATGCAGTAATATGAAGTGGTTCTATTCATTTGTTAAGGACTGTATCAAATACATGAAAGAAGAATAATGAATATGCTGAGTACCATTCTTAAAAATTATCTCTCAGACAACCTTTTCTATCACAATTCCTCACTTTCGTTTTTAAGTCCTAATTATTAAGGACTTTAAGGACTCACTAAATATAGCTTAAAATTTTTAAATTTCAGGTCATATCAAGTTGCTAATTACCTCAGGAATCTTTAGCTAATAAAATGGTTTTAATAGTTTAGTGGTGTGAATCTTTGATTGGATCATCATTAAAGCTGCTTTGCGCCTCTAGGTCCTAGGGATTTTCAAAGCAACAGTTGCATATGAAATTTTAAAGTATTTAAAAAAATTTTTTAGCGTTATTCCTTCCACCTCAACTTTATTACCAAATGCTTGCAAAAAAAACTTTGTTAGCCTACTGTGGTAATAATCCCTTCCTTTCCCCCTTTTTTAGATAAAAATACTTCATGATGAGGCCACATTCTTGAAGTTTTTTATATATATGCATAATACGGTGTTTGTACAAAATGCCTCATTTTTGATAAATGTTTAAGTGAGGGCTATGTGTACAAGTAGGTAGCTAGATAGATGTGGAGGAAACTTAGAACTGAATAGCTCCCCTTGAAAACAATTCACAGGCAATGTCTGCCTATATATATATGAAATCAAAAGGGTCTTCATATGAGAGTATTATAACTCGTAAGTAATGCTGCCAGAAATTCAGACTCACCTTATATCCTTCAAGCATTGCTCTTATGCAAGATTTTCTGTTGTATAGGTTTCAAAGCAGCTCTCAGTAGTGGTGTTTCAGGATATGTATTGATCTGTGCAGTGGTTTTCGTCACCTTTAAAAGTCAATGTGTAATGCATATAATGTATATATAGTCAAAAATAGAAACTGAAGGATTGTGGGAAGCATGAAACTGTTGTTTGTTTACAAGAAGCTATATCAAAGTAGTTTCAATTTATGCTCTTTAGCAATGTTGTTCTCTTTTTCATAGTAGAGTGGCTTATTTCTCTTAAAGCACACTTTTATGGAAAATTTCATATGTAATTTAATGTAATGTAGCAAGTGCCTAAGGTACTTAGCACTGATGCCTGTTTCTGTTTCTGGTAGTTTGTTTCTGCTATTTGATTATACAGGGGTTTTTTTCCTTTGAAATAGCTTACTTGTATATATATTCTCTTTTGATTTAAGTTTTGAAGTGCTTTTTGAAATCGAATTAGACATGGAATAGCTCAAAGATTAAAACATCGATAATAGTCTTTTGGGATGAGCCACTACTAGAACTAATTTGATGACTCATTAGTTGTCATTGAGATAGGTGCTGTAAAGAGGTATGGGATTTTCTTCCTAAAGTTGTGTAGTGCTGTGTATGTCTGTGATGTGACATTTTCAAAGTAGCTTATGAAGCTGCCACCCTGTAAAGCCCTGTGAATTTGCTTTCTTTTCCATGCTCAGAGAAAGTAATTTCTTTTTCTAGTTGATGGAAGGAAAAAAGAACAAAACCAAAAACCAAAAAAACACAAAAACACTCAAGGTTGCTTAGTATGTAAAAAACTTAGTGACCAGAAAGCAAAAAATGAGTTGATGTTGGCTTGTTTGGTTATTTTTAGGCTTTTTTTTGTTTGCTTGCCTTTCTTCCAGATTAACAATTGACGGTCTCTGAATGTGGGGGAAAAATGAAACACAAAGCAGAATAATTTGTGAAAAAAAGAGTAGTCTTTTTGACAGGGCATATGTTGGTAAACCAATGCAACTGTTAAATTTTTCCAAGAAAAGGAGCCTGAGTGGGTCAAGGTGACAGTGAAGGAGTCAGGAACTATTAATTCACCCACTCGTGGAACCACGTGCAGAAAGTTGGTGGAAGCTGAGATAAAGTGTAGACAGGAGAGAAAATGTGGTTTTGTATCTCATGTTTCTTTTAAACAAAAGCTTTTTTTATTAGACTGATGTGGGCACTGTGTCCATGCACGCTGAGTGGCATCACAGTCTCCATCTGAATAGAGGCACACAGAGGATATGCCACGCTTGCTGTGTAATTCTTTGTAAATGGTAAATTTAATGATTAATGAAGATGTATTAAGATTGTGTTGGTCCCATCAGTAGATGTGAAGCCCGAGACTCTGCATTTCTTTTACTTTGGAAGCTGATCTCCCTTCCCAGAGGGAGGACAGTCTCTGTAACCAGGTCCAGTGAAGCAAGATTCCAGTTCAGTACAGTGAGTTACAGAAACCATGTGTTGCTAAGTAGCTAGTAAGAGCCTGAGGCATAAGTAAATGTAGTGTCTATCTTTATTTCAGGAATATGTGTGTGCTTGTTTGCTTAAATTCTTTATAAGTACATAATTTCAGATGATCCAGTATGAAACATTAAAGTTGTAGCTGAGCCTGGAATGCCACCTACCTAAATATTATTACTTTTTTTTCAGTTCAATTAATTTCATTTCTTCTGTTGGCAAAATAAGCACCTAGACAAATATAAAACATAAAATATTTTGCTGCAGTTGTATTTTTTAAACCAGAATTATTTCTCATGACAGTACTAGAAGAAAAGCAGAACTGAAAAATTAAGAAGTTATTTACCTCTAAATGGTCTTGGAAGTGACATTGAAAACTTAAGAACTGCACAACACAAAATAGTGCTACAAGCTCTATTTTGCATGCCAGTAATAAAATACATAGTTTTGAATGTATGAAGCTTATTTAGAGGTGTGGGAGAAAAAAGGTGTTTTGACTTTGTTTGTTCTCATTTGAATGGATCGTTTTTTCCTCAATCTCTCATCTGTTGATAGTTTCAGTGGATTTTTTTTCTTACCTGCTGAGAATGTCACCAAGTAGAGAAATCATCTGAGGAGCTGAAATTTGACTTAGACCATGTCAGCACTTAGATTTTACAGGATATATGAGCAAGTATTAGTGATTTTAGTTGGTGCTGAAATACTGGCTGTGGTTTCTGACTGAATGGTGTACTGGCTCATTTTAGAAACAAGGAAGAGGTGTAACTCTCTACATGCAAAGTAAGAATTAAAATGTAACCAGATCCCTAAGGAAAGCAACATGATGTCTTTTACAGAAGGGAGAAATAATTGGAAATGGAAAATTACTTCAGAAAGATAGAATAAAAGAGCTTAGTGTACCCATTGCATCTCTCTTAATCCAGCAAGCAGTTTTTCCCAGTAGTTGCTTGATCTGTGGGTGATTTATGTAAGTTGTATTAAATTTCTACATGAAGTATTCTGTTACTATGGTGATAGGTGCCACTCCACACAGATTGTTTAAATAAAATTGAAGCAATTCTTTGTACTCAGTAAGCTGGGTAATTGCCATTAGTTTGTACACAAGGGTTATGAACTCAGAGTACTGCAGGTTTATTGCATTTTCAGGGAAAGGCTCTAGACTTTTAGAAGCATGTGTGTAGGTTGCATAAGAAATGTCCTTTTTTGTAACATTTATTTAGTAGCTTGCATTGTATTTTTCCAGTAGAGATTTTTTCCCTCTCTTCTTACTATGATGCCTGCTCATCGTTCTGTTTTCTCCCATCTCTCTCAGTTCTTATGCACGTTTCCAATGGGGGAGGACAGAGTGGGTTCTGCAGGTTCAGATGAGTTCTGGCTTCAATGTGGAGGGGAAGGGAATTATAATAGAGTGAGGATGCCGTAGACCCAGTGGCAAGAAACTGCAGGAATTGAATAACTGTAGCATAAGTGAGAAAGAAAGCAAATATTTCTGAACGGCAGCGGGAATAAAATCGACAGGATTTGTGTGGGAAGCGAAGAGGAGTTGAAAATGGCACCCAGGTTGTGAGCTTGTGGGACATAAGGTGGTGGAGCTGTTGACAGAGATAGGGAAAGAAACGTGATTTCAGCTCTTCAGCATCCTGTTTTAGGGCTGGTGGCAAATATCCAGAAGGAGATTCTGAACTGCGAATGTGAACAGAAGGGATGAGAGATCTGTGACTCATCTGCACAGAGATGATAATTAAAGCAGCATGATCTTAGGAGGCTGCTGAGCAATAGGGAAGAGGTTGCAGAAAAGGGGAGGGTTGAGGATAGAGCTCCCTGGGACTGTTGCAGTTGAAACAGCCGTAATGGGAGACTTTTCGAGCAGCCCAGTGGAAAGAAAGTCATGGAAAGAGCAAATTTTGGGATGATTACTTAGAAATACAGTGTAGATTTTAACAATGTCTGTGTAATTTTAAAAATTAATTTTATGTGGCAGCAGCCAAGGGTTACCTGTGCAAGCACTGTGTGTTGTGTAGCTATTGCTATTGCATTTTAGGTAAGAGACAGAAGAAAGGTGTTTCCTTCCCCCCGCCTCTGTTCCAAACATTTGTAATTTTCAGTGTCCCCAAGGCCCATACCTTTTCTATCCAAAGACCTGCTAAACCTCTTAAAATATGTGTTAAAGCACCTCAGGAAAACTCTGACTGTGTTGTGATCTTATTTCTTAACATGTTGCCAGAAGAGAATGTTACCTGTTTACCAGCTTCTGTAGCTTTTGAGGCATTTAAGTTTTTTTGTTCCTTGTTTTTGTAAAGGGCAGTTGGAAGAGGGGGTTAAACAGAGCTGTATATCTGCCAATTTGTAGTCTATTATTCCGGTAATTACCCAGACATACCTGTACATCACAGTCTAAGCAGGGTTCCATAATATCCATCAGTTTTCTAATCATCATGCTCTATAGAACACAACATTTTGTCATAGCCAACCATATCCTGGGCTGCTTCAAAAGCAGGTCGAGGGAGGTGATTCCCCCACTCTGCTCTGGTCTTGTGAGATGCCACCTGCAGTGCTGCATCCAGCTCTGGGGCCCCCATGTAAGAAGGATGTGGATCTGTTGGAACAAGTCCAGAGGAGATCACAAAGATGATCAGAGGACTGGAGCACCTCTGCTGTGAAGACAGGCCAAGTGAGTTGGGGTTGTTCAGCCTGGAGAAGAGAAGGCTCCAGGGAGACCTTATAAGCAGCCTTCCAGTGCCTAAAGGGGGCTACAAGAGAGCTGGAAAGGGGGACTTTTCACAAGGGCATGTGGTGATAGGACATGGGGGAATGGCTTTAAAGTGAAAGAGGGCAGTTTTAGATTAGCTATTAGAAAGAAATTCTTTGCTGTGAGGGTGGTGAGGTGCTGGCACAGGTTGCCCAGAGAAGCTGTGGATGCCCCATCCCTGGCAGTGTTCAAGGCCAGGCTGGATGGGGCCCTGGGCAACCTGGTCCAGTGGGTGGCATCCCTGCTCATGGCAGTGGTATAGGAACTAGATGATCTTTAAGGTCCCTTTCAACCCAAACCATTTTAGGATATCATTCAAGTCTGCTGTTTCAAAGCTGTCATTGTTTATTCCTGCTATCAGCTGTATTAGATATATTTTCCATGTATTTTCTAATTAGTGAAAGGCTAAATGAACTCAACCTGTCTTACTCTTGTACCTGTTTGGAAGCTATGTACCAGTGTCTTTGTCCAAGAAAAGCAATGAAGGATAATAATAAATGAAGGTGCACTAAAAGTTACGAAACTTTTGCCACCTTCATGTATTGGCAAAGCTCTAGACTTTGTCATCATTGTTGAGAACTTGTGTGAGAACCTTTGGTGGCGACTCCAGCAAACCTCAGTCTTGTGGCTCTCTTGCTATAGCTGAATTGGGCAGAATTCAAACCAAATGAGCAATTCTAGAGCTAATGGCAAAAATTCCCTAGAGCTAGTGACACTTGAACAGGCGCCTTGAAGCAAGAACAACTTATTTTGCAGCACTGAGACTGAAGGGGCTGGAAGTTATGATCTGGGCATTCTCAAGTTAATTATTTTTTATTGTTGCTAAGTAGCAAGACCAACGGATCATCCATTTGACTTATACAGCTATTAAAGGATTCAGTTACAGTTTTAATCAATTTGAGAAGCAAAGGAATTTAAAGGATGGTTTGGCCTAATTCCAACCAATGGCTACATTACTGAAGACAGTTTTATTCCAAAGGTTTGGCAATTCATGAGAGTTTGAACCCTCTTTTAAGCAATCATGTAATTCATTATTTTTGTTACAAGTAGAAGACTGGAGTTGCATAGCTTAGAATGACTTAGCATGACTTTGAAAACAATGATGACAACAATTCTATCAGACACTGTTTTTAAGCAGTACGTAAAATCTAGCTGGTGCCCTCTTAAAACTAGACATGGAAGATGAGTGGGATTGCTCATGAACTTTCTTGGTAATTTACTACTGCTTTTAAAATGATGTTCCTAACACAATTACCTACATTTTTATCTGCAACATATTGGAAAAAACAGTGCAAAATTCACAAATACACACATGTATATTGCCTTCCTGTAAATTCAGTTGTACTGCAGAGAAAAATAAATGAAGAAGTAAGTGAAGAAGCTCCACCAGAAGCATCATAAAAGCTACCCAGAGAATTAATGATTTCATGGCAAGCTCTTGCTCTTCACAAGTTGCTCCAGTTAACTTGATCACAGAGCCTGCTCTTTTAGGCAATGCTATTATCATATGAATTTATAATGGATGTTTTTGGGCTAATATGTTACCTCAGAATTGGGTCATTTGGGGTTTGTTCCTGAAAATCATGTAGTCTGCTTCTATATCAGTTCTGCCTAGGAATTTGCCTTGCCTTATAGAAAAAAAATAAATTAGGATGACTACATATACCTGAGCAACTAAGACATTCTGCTGAACAAGAAAATAAAGCGAAAGGAGTACATGCTATCTCTTGAGCACTCTGATCTAAGGACTACTAGAAATGCTGAAATGTTGCTGGAAGATCTAATGCATATATTTCTGCATTTTTCCCTTTTTGTATCCATTTACTATTTCTATGTATATATTTTATTTTCTGAACTATCATAATTTTATTCTGAAGTAAAGTTATGGGGTTGACAGGAACTTAAGACTGCCAAGAAGAGTGCAGTGCATCAGCTGCCTGGAATACATGGCAAACCCGTGAATAATAATAATAGTTGTAGTAATGGTAATAATGATGAAAAGTTTTAAGATTATAGCCTGCAAGTATCCTGAGAGAAGTGTTTGACAGGTAATTGCAATAGGTAACTTGACAGGTTGCCGACTTGGACTTGTAAACCAGATCATATAAATGCAAAAATAGAAATGTTTTCTGCAGAATATTTATCCCACAGCTATCGTACTGGAGAACTGCATGAACATTTTTTTACCTGTGGGACATGGGAGCAGTAGGGTGAGTTGGCAGGTTGTCTGTATCTCAGTGCTTCACATTTTGAGTTGAGTTGAGATTTAATCAACATGGGTGCAAAGAAGACAATTAAAGAATAAGGAAAGTACTAGTGTAATTAGCTGACCCCATTGCCCACTTCTTTGAGATACTGAGACAAATGTTTAAAAAGAAGGTGGTAATAGTGAGGATAGAAGAGGAAAAAAAAGGAAAAATATAGCATCATAAACACTGCTTTTGAAAAAAAAGTCCACAGATATTTGTATTTTATATACGTTGTCTCACGTGTGGTTTGTTCCAGCAATGTCTGAGGTGGGATGGGTGAGATGTGTACCTTTTGCAGTGTTGTCACCAGTCAGTGCTGTCTAATTCAGTGGGTTTCATTTAAATGTCCTTAGCAATTATTCCTTATGACGTTATGGTAGGATCTGTGCAGATACAACTTAATTTTTTTTTGTAGAGACAATGCAAAATTGTGGTTATGAAAGTCAGAGCTTCTGGAAGAAATAAGCAATGCCTCTCAGTTACAATGTGGTGTAGGTCTTGCTAGTCTTAAAATTAGGTTTTGAAATTAAACTGGGATTGAAAATTCAGAAGAACCCTGTCCTTGATTTGTGTGTTTTGTTCTTGCTGCTCTTATCTTCCTCTCTTATTGCTTTTTCTTTTTTTTCTTCCAGTTTTGGAGCTCTTTTTTCTCTTTTTTTAGGATTTTAGCCTAGTTCCAGCTGAGTGACAAAGGTCACTTTTGCCATTTTTATGCATGAGGCAGAGCTGGAAAGAGTGACCATGAAGATCTGATATTAGTCATAAAGTTGTTCCATCATATTTCCCTTTTATTTCTCTCCTTTTTCTTGTGGATGGTACTCTCCCATTTTTCCCCCTTGAACTACTAATGGCCAATATTTGACTACATCTTCAGGAAATGCAAATTAACACAACTTTTGTTGCTTTATTAACAATCTGTGTCATTAATGTTTTAGAAAATAATCCACAATTAGAAGATAACCTTACAGTGTTTCAGCTCAAGTTTTGGTTGGTTGGTTAGAAGATCACATAGCCTAGCTTTAGTTATAGTATGGCAGTGAATATATATGCAAAGTTCAGAGAATAAACAGGCAGAAGTAATATATCTCTTCCTGGCTCTAACTGAATTTCAGTTCAGAGATAATCACAGTATTGGTTTAATTAAGTGAATAGCAAATTTTTAGCTTGTGTAGGAGTAAAGCTTAGTTGCAGATTTTCATGTGTGTTCTTGCTTTTCTAAAGTAAAAAAAAAGTTGATGTTAAACTTGCATATGATCTGTTTCTTACCTTAATTGCAATGTTTTGATACCCTAGTTAAACAGATATTAAAGAAAATCTTTCAGGAGTAAGATATAGGCTTGTATGGAAGAAAAAGACGTTCCCCAGGTGTGGGTGGTATGCTACTAAGAACAAAAATTTATTTCTAATTGCATAGTTAGAGACTTTTTATAGTTCTCAAGTGCTTTAAGCTCTTTTAGTTGAAATGAAATGGGTATGAAAGAGCAATAACTGTAAATGGTAAAGGCCCCCAGTAATAAGCAGTCAGCCTAGCATTCCACCCAAGGGGTGTTTGTGGAGGATGGGCACAGTTATCTTCAGCTCTTGCTTAAAGCATGAGGCAGCAAAGGGGAAATAAACAGTTCCCTATGACAGAAAGTGGCATGTGGCTTTTGCTGCTGGGATTGTTCAGAAGCAGTCTCAGCCTTCATCTCTAGGGATGGCTGCAGGAAGTGGAAACAAGCTACAGGGATCAGCATGGTGATCTTTTCCTAGGTTTCTTTGAATCCTGGACTTCAGGGCTGCTCTGGGGTCTACTATCACGGTTCTTGACATTCCTGCACATTTCCCAGAGTTTATGCTTGAATTATGTTTAGTTGGATGTCATTCATATATGGAAAAAGTGTATTTTGGAATTTTTTTTTACCTAAGTGTTGCATTTGCTGTCCTCCAGTCTTTCTGTCTTTTATGGTTTACTGAACTGTTAATTTTTCTCTTGCCTGAATATGAAGATATAGTATGAACAGTCTGCTGTTGCTATGTGATGAACTCGTTTAGCAATTCCTCTATCCAGACCCTGGATATCCAGATATCCAGACCTGGATTTTTAGGGAATTGTGTGTTGAGGAGGGAAATTCAGGGTGAATCTATTCATAGACTGGATGCCTGAGAAGTTTTCCACTTGTTTTCCTATGTTTTGTGGATTCAAAAATATTTTAATTTTTTTTTTAATATATAGTCTTACTTTGTCAGAAAAAAAGCATATTTCTTTAGCTTCTTTCATGATTGTGGGGGAGTTTCAGTTCAAGGATTTAGCAGTATTTCTCTGTTATGCACTGCTTTCTTGTTTGTAATAAACCCCTGCAGCATCTGAGAACCCACAATCCTTCTTCCCTTAGTAGTGAGACTTCTCAAACAGTATCCTCTTTAAGCTGAGTGTTTAAACTTAGTAAACTCTTCCTATTACCAGTGAAATTATTGTGTCTGCTTAAAAGCACTTTATTTCCTTTAATATAAATGTTGCAATCTCTTCCTGCTATTTTTGCAAAATGATTCATAAGTAACCATGCAGAAAATAGATGTATCCAGATTGAAAATGTTACATGCCCTCCCACATATAACAATGAAATGTGTGTTTTGCTACTAAGATTGCAAATAGTTCATTGATGTCTGCATATAATTAAATGTGTTAGATTTTCTTTCTGGCTATATTTACTGGCAAATGTTTCTTGAATGCCAACAGCTGTTATTAGGAAAATGCTCCCTGATCAACCTGCTACTTCTGCATAGGTGGCTTTATATAAAGCTTGAGAACACATTGGCTTTTCTTGCCTGAGTAACACTTGAAGTGTTTCATGGATTAAAAGTTCATGTTTTTTCAAAACAGTTGCATATAATGAAGTTGGTTTTCTAGCAGGATAAGTTGGTTTTAAAATGAGACTTTAAACATGAAAACTTATTAGATAGGATATAAAGCATCTGTTCTAAACAGAGCTTGCACTAATTACCATGAAGTTACAGCGTCTGAATGACCTTAAAAAAAGAGTGGTTCTTTCACCAATATTGGTTGTATTTCATGTTCTCTCTGCCTTGGTGATTCCATTGCCTTATATCCACTGAGATTCTGGCCTGTCAGAAAAACTTTTTCAGTCCCAGCCTCCCATCTGTGAGTCTTGCTCATGGAAGCTGCCTCATATGCTGCATGAGGTAACAAGAATGTACACGTGGCCCCAGCAGGCTGTGTGTGCCTCAGGTTTCCTGTGTGCTTTGTGTGCAGTGTTTCTCCTCCCTCCTGTTGCACAGTGTGTTAGAAACAATCAACTCTTCTTCCCCCTCCACCAAGGTTTTCCTT
The DNA here is from genome assembly GCA_013397755.1 of Cnemophilus loriae. Classification (NCBI taxonomy): domain Eukaryota; kingdom Metazoa; phylum Chordata; class Aves; order Passeriformes; family Corvidae; genus Cnemophilus; species Cnemophilus loriae. The sequence continues at coordinate 2,652,735 of VZTF01007877.1, read as the reverse complement.
CCCTTCTTCAGCAGTGTGCAAAAATGTCAGTTCAGCTGAGCAAGAATTGTTCGTCTCAGTCGTTTAAGACTGTTGCTGGTACCTCTGTTTTGCAGTGTTATCAGTAGAAGCAGGTGATTTTTGTCCGTGCTCAGGGATGGCTGGTGGAAGGCACTTGTCTGATATACATGTGACTGACTGGTATGTGCCAAAAGCATGTACGTGGAGACAGTGTTGTCTGTCTCAAGGAAGGAAGCAAAAAGAACAAGTGAATAGATATAAAGATTTACCAGCATTTCCTTTCTTTTCAGTGGTAGCTTCACACTTTCTTTCCATTCTGTCTAAGTTCTTTGAAATATTTTGTTTCATCCTAAAGGCTTTGCAATTTGGTTCAGTTCTTTTAAGGCTAGGTCAAGGAAAGGAGAATGATTGGACCAATTTAACCTGCTTTTTCTACTTTACTTTTTCAGGATTGCACAGTATATGAAACAGAGAATAAAATTCTTCATGTGGTGAGTACTATTTGGATTTCTGATAATAAAGTTTCTATACACCGTATAGAGTTTTAGAGCTGTATGTTTTGAGCTTTTTGTATGGAGTGCCAGTGTGATAACTAACTAGACTGGGTATGGTTCAGTGAATGTATGGAACTACTTGTGAGTAGGTCAGGAGCTTCAAAAGGGTTTGTGTTTGTCTGGCTCAGGCCCATCTGTTATTTGTAAACCATGATTAGAAGAGTGATTTTAAAAAAAGACATATTTTTGAGAGATGGATGGTTGCTAGGCTTCTATGAAATCATATATGTTTGTGTTAGCGATATAGCTTCATTTATACAGCTTTATTCCTCATAGGAGCCTGGAGATAGCCTAGTGATAGGAAAATTAATGCAATGTTTCCTTTTGAATTCTCAGCAAAAATACAATGGTCTCTTCCCAGAATCTGTAGTGCTATTTATAGTAAATAAAGCAGATGAAAGTTATAAGGGCATCAGAAAACAGGATGAGCTTGAAAGGCTGGTGCATAGAGAGTCAAAAGCTTGAGTAAACCTTTTCTGAGAGCTGCACCTGAGTTTTAGGTATTAAATTGTGTTTCGTGTTGTGGCTGAGTTTTAGTGAGTATTAAGTTAACTCAGAGCTTGTTTCTAAATTTAGAAGTGAAAATAATCTCTTTAAGGGTGAATAATGAATTAGTTTAATTTATTTCACATTCAGGTAGGTTTTGATAGCTTACCGTTCGTATTACCAGAGTTTAAGCAAGAAAATACTGCGTTTCTTTTGGTAAATTTTGAATTTTTTTTTTTTTTTGTAATTTATATTATTTATAGTGTACCCATGTGAAATGCTTGGCAGGCTGAATTCTGTAAGCTTTTGATACTTTGGTTTCACAGTGATGTGGCATAAAAAGTCTCCTTGTATTTGTAGGTTTCACTGACATTTTTTCAGGTGTGTGACATAAAGAATTAGCAAATTTAGTGAGGCTGACATCATCATTTATGCTAGGTCGACCTCTGCAAGTATTCAATAAAGTCTTTTATGACGTAATCTTGGCAAAAGTTGAAGCGCTATAAGTTTGAAATCTGTATATATGGCCTGGTTTTCAAAGTATGCTTATTGTCTGCTGTAAGAGCTGAGAGTTCTGAAATCTTCTGTATACACTATATACCTTTTAAAAATTGGGAGAAAGGATTGTAAAGGGAGCTGCTGGAGTTTAGAGCTGATGAAGCATCACTTTATACAGTCATCGACAGACAATTTTGAAGAAACTGAGTGGGATTAATTTAAGATACATGAGTGCACAAAGTCGAGACAGGTCTCAAAAGTTATCTTACATAATTCAGACTGTTGTAGGTTTATTTCTTTAGCCTTTAGTAACTTCATTGTGGTCACAGGTGGACATAGGTGTAAGTGTACCTTCTGTGATCACTGCTCAAGCTTGAAAGAAAACATGAGCATGAACAGAGTGAATGTCTTAGTGAAGCTGTGGGTTAAAAATGACCCTCTGTGGATTAAACGTAACTATACGTGGATTAAACATGACTAGATGTATTACATGTAACTTGGATCATTTCTGACCATGTTGCATATCAGCTGATCAGTGGGATTTGATGGGGGGGAAAGGCTGACCAAAAGCAATTGGTGAAAGAGGTAAATCTGTGCTTAACTAATTAAACAATGGCATTTGAGATCATATTTTCACTTTGAGAGGTAGTTTTTTACGTGTGCAGGTGAAAACGTTGATGATTGATTTCGAATTGAAAGCAGTCACAATTCCCTCTAACTGTTCTCCTTGGAAGGCAGAGAAAGAAGTTGTGGGTTTAGCCCATTAGACAATTGGGGGGGAGCAATCTGACAGTAAAAATAAGGTTCTTTGATAGAAAAAGAATAGTAGTAAATTTTGGGAAAGGCATAGAAGGAACCTTGAGTAAGAAATACAGGGAGAACTAGGAAAGATTGAGAGAACCCGTGCACAGATATTGTAGAGGAGAAAGTAAATTCTCTCATTTTAAATTCCGAGATCACGCTATTCCAAGTCCATTTTCAGAGTCCGTTTCCCATCTCAAATGGTGTTTGACCAGCATCCCATCCAGCTGCCTTTGAATGATCAGATACAAACATAGAGCTGTGTTTGCTGAGGGGACTTAGACAAGAAGTTGAATTCAAACCTGTGGGCTCATCATTTTAAGAGATCCTTCTTACATAAGTAAAATAGAACTAGAGCTACAGAAATGGGAAAAAAAATATAACTTAAAGGACAGTTGTGTACTCTTACTTGTTAGGACACCAGGATATTTACCAGCTTAGGAGCAGACTGTTGGATCAAAGTAGTAGATTTTTGTCCACATTACCTGCTGGTGGTCCGGTGGTTTACGTTATGTTGAACCTGTGTTCTGGGCTGAACATCTCCATTGCCCACAGAATGAAAAGGGATTTTTTTTTGACTCGTGCTGTGGTTCAAGGGCTGGAGTTCTGTAAGCACAGATCTCCTGTGGGGATGCTGCCCTGTTTCCCCTGGAGTGAGCCTGCTTTATGCCAAATCAGGGAGCATGAGGATGCGTGGGCACAGCGGAGATGTGAGACCATCCCTCCTCTATTGGAGTGCATCCAAGGAAACCTCCAGAGTTAACCCATCGCTTCATGTCTTCCTCTAAAGCACGGGGAAGTAGGCAAGATCCTCAAATAAATGACTGATTTGTTTGCTTTAATTAGGTAGGGCCAAAAAGTAGTTGATGTGCTCATGTTCTAAAAGCACTAATTGTTTTTGAAAAGCAAATGGATGCTCTCTTTCCTTCAGAAGTGAGAGTGTGGGTGTGCATGTGGAGATTGCTGAATCACCTTGTCCACAGATAGTGTGTTTCAACGTCAGTTAATGTATTCACATGTTAGCTTTTCAGGATTTTCATTTTAAGAAATGGTATTTTGTGGAGACAGAACTCTATAGCTTCAGCTTACATTCCAGAAAGAAATATTTTTGTTTACTCCAAGCAATTTGAGTTTCAAATGCTTTAAAAAAGCATTTTGTTTGTCACTTATGGTATTAGGTTTGGCAGTAAACTAATCTGTGTTATTCAGGTAAACACATAAAATGTATCTAAAGGAAAAAGGTCTGATTGAAAAATTATGAAGTTTTAAGAAGAAAATACCTACTTAAACTTGTTTATTTCTTCTAAATGGAGTTTCAAAGTGTGTCTGGGGAAAAAATGTCTTTTCTATAATGTTTTGTCCTAGAATTGGAGGAGTGTTGAAAAAATGAATTTAAAGACAACTACATTTCTTAAAGTTTTGGGGTTTTTTCTTGTGACTTCATTCACAGAAACACTTGGTTTCTGTGGAATAAGAAGCATAAAACCACACAGGAATATTGTGTTGGGTTTTGCTCACTAAAATTCTGAAATATTCATGAATAGAGAGAAATACTTCATATTTCTGCCACTTCATTTCTTAGTATGTTTTTTTCTGGGTAGCTTTTACTAAGTAAGCAATGTAATCAATAAGTAGTTAAATAATAATAATAATAATTTCTTGATATAAACAAAAAGTAAATAGCAGTAGAAAATAATACCAACAGAAGTAGATGGCAGTAGAAAATATTAATTTTAGAAGAACAGGTTTTATAATACACTGGACCTAAATAGGAAAGGATAAGCCAGAGGTGTGGTGCTGGCTTCAAAATTGAAAATTAGTATGCTCTTACTAGTTCATATTTAAAATCTTTATATTGATTTAACTTGAGATGAGAAAATATTTGGAAAACTGCACAACTTAAAAGGCTATCAGTTTGTATCTGCTTATTTGGGGATATATAAGTTAATTGTTGCAAAAGTCTGAGTGGAGCTTTAAAATATTTGAAGAATAATTCATTGATTCTGTCCAGCTGTTCAAGGCTGTATGTAATGGAAATATCCAGTTCGGATTAATCCATGTGAAGCAGTAGACTATTAAAGGAAGAGCAAAGCTAGAAGAACTAATTATAGAAAGTAGAAGCCAGACTTCAGTCAGGTTAATTATAAGTTTTAACTGAAAAATTTTAATAATTTTTCTTTTAACTTTTTTGGTTTAATTCCATTGAAAAAGACTGTTTTCCTAAAGAGTTTCACTTTTTTAAAATCAGGCTGCATTTCCTGCAAAAAGAAAATACAATTTTATTGAGTTGGAAAACTGTAGAAAGTGAATCTGCAGAGGGAAGCTAATATTCAGAAGTTTTTTGAAAAAAAAAAGAGCTATGTAAATTTTAAAGGAATTACTGAGTTGAAAAAGAGAAAACAAGCAATGGATCAGAATGTTCTCTTTTTCCAAGAGCCTTGCTGAAACCACAGTGATGATAATTTGCTTCTGCCCACAATATTTGAATATTTGTTATAGAAGTATAATGGACTAAAAATACATTGTCAAAGGTATCATTTTTATAGTCTTAGAAAAAAATGTAACCACCTTCTGCCTTTCAAGAGTCTGTACCTTGTAAATTGAACTGAACAAGCATCAGTCTAATAGAAGCTTCTCTTTTTTAATCCAAAAGAAGATTTAGTTAATTGTTTAAACTTCATATATGTAAAAGTGCATGTTCAGGCCTGCTTGGTTTTAAGACTGCTGAAGTTGCTGATGCGTTCTGTGCAAGATAACAATTGTTTTGGACTAAAATTAATTTGTTAATAATTATTTGGTTTGGCTTAAGTTAATTAATTAGACTTCATTCATCTTGTACAGCTGTAACTAACTAAACTAACAGACTAAGTTTAACATTACCTGGACGTTTTTTCTTACTTTTAGTCTTGAGAGTCATATGTCTTACTGGTATCCTAATCCCTCATTCAGATGCCATGGGTGAGGATGCTGATGAGGGAGGATGGTGCTTTTCTTGCCCTCAGTCCTGGGAACATGTTTAAGCCGGGATGTTTCAGTATTGCAAATACTTGGCAAGATAGATTTTAAACTTGGTCACTAGCTTGGGTAAAATGAAGGACGGGGACAAACCTAAGTTGGTTTGCTTGACCAGAAATGCTTGGTGACCCTAGAGCTGCCCGAGTTGAACAGACAGGGGATGGGCAGGTTGAGGGAAGGCCCCCAAAGCCGTGTCCATGGGTGCTTCACTCTGCTGCAGAACACAGACGTTTTCCGAGCACAAACTGAAGTAGCCACAGAGAATCAGAACAGATGCAAGTCTAATTCAGTCACCTTTAGGTCCCCATCCCCCTGGCTGAAAGAAGGATCAGTTGTGGAAAAGCTGTTAGAAATTGGTACCTTATGGTCCAAAAATACAGGTAGAAACTAAGTATTATCTGTCATTCTTCATGCTTTGAGGCATAAAGAAGTTGCCTACTGAGGGAAACATAATGTTTCCCTTTGAATTTCTACCAAACAACTAGGTACTGTGTGGTGATATTTTTTGTTCTCCTTTGAATCATTTAGCTTTTCACATAAAGACTGTGGTGTAGCTTCAAACTGCAATTATAAGCGTGTCACTTGAATAGAGAGGAGAATTTATTACTGAAGTGCAGTGATGAGTTACTGCAAAAGAGAACTGAAATCACTGCTTTAAGGCTTACAGTGAGAACAGGGACCATGTGACAAAAGGAGAAAATGTAATTATCTGTTAGTTTCTCTTAGTTAATCTTTTGTAACTTGTTTTTTTTTTTTTTTTGGCCTGGACAAATCCTTTCCCTGTGTGCCGATACCTTGCACACTGGGAGCTGAGTGCAGCTCGAAAAAGGCTGGGGATTTTTAATGCCTGCTGATTTTTGTGGGAGCAATTGGATCCTCAGCTTCCTATGTCTCTTACTGTAATGAATACTGCATTGCAGCAGGCAATCAACACTTACAAAGGATAAAGGATCCTGATCTTGTTAACAATATTTTCATAATCAGAAGTGTAGTTTTACAAAGCATCCAAAGGTAACTACCATCTGAGAGAAAAGGTGACTACCATCTGATTTTAGTGGAACTAAAATACATGTCTATGATACAGATTGTCCTGAATAATTCTGCTGAGAAATAATGTGTTCATAAATTGTTAGGAACAAAATGAGTAGAAAAAGTGCAATGTTTGAGTGCTTGGCCACGTGGCAGCATCTTTGCCTTGGAAGGCCCTGATCCACTGAATAGGTCCAAGGTCTTTTCCATAGGGATGCCTAATGGGGAGGAAGCACGCTGCTGGTGAACAGGCTGTTCTATTTGTATGCCGATTTGTGCTGATTAGCATATTATCAACACGAACTGTGAATGAGATGTTTCTGAGAGTAAAGGCAAGGAAAAATGCATTATTTTGCCTGTGTTAGCCTTTGGACGTGTTTCCAGTGAGAGCCCACGTATCCTGCCTTTGCAGTGGGGAGAGAATACCTGCTGTGTAAGTGTGTGCTCCTTGCTGTCCTGGCTCTCTCTGGACAAGCTCAGAGTTCATGAAAAATTGCCTTTAACATAAGCCAAATAGATATGTGATCCTACTTACAGTTCAACTCTTTAACCAAGGAATATTTAATGAAAATATTTAAATGTATAATAGTTTATAGGGATAACGTGCTGTTGGACTGCAGTGAGAATATCTAAGAAAGCTGTGAGACCCGAAAGACAATAGTCTTTTAGAAATGCATTGAAGCATGTGGCAGATTTTTTTATCCAAGCAGCTTGGTGATTTTGGCACCCAATATTCCCAGAGCTCCTCTTGGGGAATATTCACACCACCTTATTTTAGGATTGCAACCAGTATAACTGTACTGGAATGCTGATCACCATAGGCATTACTGTATAGACTGTCTGTACCCCTCTCATGGGGAGGCAGAGGGAGAGCAGCTGCTCCAGGGAGCTATTTAATGCATCTCAGCTCAGGCTTCTGCTCCATGCCACATCCTGGACTTGCCTGACTCCTCTCTTTTCTCCATCATCTGTCAAGGCAGCTGGGAACGTGTTTTTTAATGAGGAGCCGCATCTGTGAAATGTCATACCTTGTGTTAGGTGGTAGGAGCACTCCTTTTCTGTGTTTTTTGGCATCTCTCTGCAATGCAACAGTTGAAAATTGGAGAAAAAAAGTAATTCACTATAAACAGAAGTTTCTCTCAAACTGCGAAGAACCCCATGAATTTAGTGGGTTTAGAGGAGATTAACAGGAAGAATAGGTGGGTAAATATGAGTCTAAAGAGATATGAAAAATTCCATTTTCATCTGCAGAGAATAATTTATAATGGGAGTCTCTTCACTTTACACAAATAGCTGAGTGCTGCGTAATTTTTTAAAGCAATTTTTCAATAATTGTCAGTGCAGTTACAAGATGAAAATAGAAATAGCATGCCAACACTGTATTTAAAAACCCAAATAAACAGAAATCTAAGCTTTCATTTTTATTATGTAATTTTATATAATTTTACCTTTTAAAAATGTCTGCTCAAAGCAATTTTCATGTGTCCAAAAGCCATTAAAGGAGCCCGAATTACGAAAAAGTTCTCTTTTTCACTTTTTTGTAGTTCAGGAAAAGCACAAACCATTCTTAACCTCGTTTTATACATTTCTTGACTTCCTTTGTTCAGTAATGATTCTGCATCATAAAAAGGTAGAAAGGTGGCGTGTGTGGCTATGCTTGAAAGGTGGTATTTTTTCTGGAAGAAGGTCGTGTTGGTAATACAAATTTTTTTATATTTTCCATTTGATTCTGATTTGCTTATTCACTGTGAAATATTATTGCTCAATAAAATAAGTAGTCTGTATACATACCTAAACTTTCAACTATTTGTAAACACAAGAGGAGAAAAATCTCAGTTGTACTGGTCTGTAACAGGATTAAGATGTCACTGTCATTGGATTTTTTTTTTCTTTTATCACTTTTTAAATTTTATTTTCCTTTTTACATAAGACATTTGTAGTTTGCCATTTGGAATTATAATGGTGATTTGGCAGGAGGTTATATCCAGTTTTACATTACTTTTCCATGGTATTGCTGCAGAAATTTTTTACTGTAAGAACTATACTTCGGAATCTTTGAAGATTGATTGATGCAACAGTTGTGTGCAGTTGTGTTTCAGTCATTTGAGGAGACTGGTTAGCTTTCATCTTTTGATTTTCAGAGCAGTTAAGCTGGTTCTTAATTGGTTTTGGAGATGCCCACAGTTTTGGGACCAGAAGAATGTCCTAATCCCTGAATTTGCTAACAAAAGATGCATTTGGAAACCTGAACAGAGAAATCGTTTAAAGTTACTGATAGGGGACTTCCTGGAAAATGTTGAAACTCTCAAAAATCACTTTTTCACAGAGAATGATAGGAAAACCTCACAGCTTTCCTGCTTCTGAGAAGAGGGTGTTCAGGGAGTGAGAAATCAGGAGATAAAACAGTACCAATTTCACAGTCTCAGCCTTTTTAGAAACTTTTTCTGTCTTGCTGCAGAGGCTGCCAACAATAACTGGTTTAAGAGTTATCTCATTGTGAAGTCGTGATTTATTGTAATCTCCATGTCTGCAATAGTAAATCATGTTTGGCAGCTGCAGAACATGAGAAACCCAGTCCAAAGACAATTAGCATGTTTTATTAGTATAAACTTCAGAGTTAATGGGAGTTACCTGTCATTATTAAGAGTCTGATTTTCATCTGTGCTGAACAGCTGCACATTCAGTGGAAGTAAGTGGGCTTTGAGGCACTTATTGTCTTTGCAAAAGATGTGGGTAAGGTGGGGGTTGGGGCTCACTGTGCATTCCTTGTGTGCCTGAGCAGAGCACCTACCCCTGAGAGTGCGTGGGAACCCCTCTTTGTCTCTGCTCAGATACAAAAGCACTTGCCTCCTATTCATCCCTGGTCTGGTGCTGTGAGTTCAGGGTCATCACAGATAATGTATTTTGTATTGTATTGCTGCCTGAGGCCTTTCCCTCTCTGCCTTGTATGGTTTCAATGTGAGGGTTTAAACTGTATATTGACAGTCAAATAGTTAACAATGGTATGCTCATTGTGACATTTTCTTTTTTTTTCTTTCCTAGTGTAAAACTCTGTCTGGCGTCTGTGATCACATTATCTCACTCTCTTCTGATCCACTGGTTTCCCAGTCTGCCCATCTTGAAGTGATCCAGCTTACAAACATCAAGCCAAGTGAAGGGCTGGTAAGAAGTACGCAGTTAATCAAATCCATCATCCAGGATGAGAAAGTGATTTTTTTAAAATAAGTTGTATATATAAAAATGAATAGGACATTTTAGCCTTTTCTGTTTCAAAGTTTGAAAACAGTTTGATTTGTCATGCTAGTTTGGTTTCTCATGCAGCTGGGCCAACAGGGAAGTGTTTTGTAAAGCTGACTGAAGTATGCAGAGTTCAGTGAACAGGGAGAAATGAGTAAGAAGTTCTTGCCATTTATACCAGCTTCTGAAAAATGGTTCAGATTGTTCTAGGATCTTGAAGTCTGAAGAGACTTAAATTACTAAGATCAACTCAACCAAGAAGTTTGCGTGGGCTTATGCACAAAACCTGTCAGATTCTGGAAAATGTTTCATAGTATCTCTGGGATATAAAGCTATTTTATAAGTTATTCCAGAGCTCTACAGCACTGCTGATAAGTAACTCATTGAATTTCATTGCAAGAGTTCTGTGTTCCTAATCAGGTGCTTGTAAAGGCTCTTAATGCAGCCATACTGTGTTTGTTGTTCAAGAGCTGACCACTGATCTCTTGTTTACTCAAGTATCCAGCACCTGCTGCATGGAAAAAACCAACACTCGTAATGATTCCAGATGTATGACTTTACATCATTAATAATATCTGTTCCCATAATTTTTGGAGGTAGAAAAGAAGGTGATCAGGATACAGTTAAACATTTTTTGTCTAAAGAAATAGCTTTTGTAACTTCTGCCCAAACTTATTCTCATTCCATTTTCTTGAATAGTCTTGAAGGAGGACTGCTGTACTCTTTGCAGCAGGTTTTTGAAGTTGTGTGGATGTTGTAGTTTTGGAGAATATTTTGATTTGCGGGTTGGTTGTTCCTGGGTTTCGGCTTGATTTGTTTTTCTTGGCAAAGTTGGTATGCCAAGTTATTTAGAGCAATTGTACACCAAATTAATTTTCCATTCTTTTGGAAAATCACAATTAAAATATGAGAAAAACCCCAAACACTTGAATGAGTAAATATGGCCCCATCCTTTGTTTTAGTCTGCAGTTTGTTTTCCCTTCCTCTACTGGCTTTCTTTTTTATCTCTGACTCCATTTTAAACTTGTCCTTCAGGATTTCAGCTTCTCATGGATTCTCTCCTCCTTCTTTTCACTCCCTTTCTCCTGTAATTTTAACTCTTCCACCACCTCACTGCAGTCAATCTTTTGAAACCCTTTCTTCTATTGTAATGAGGAAATCTTCTTCCCTTTTCTCTTGATCACCTTTTTATGAGTTCTGTCCATTTTTATTTGAACTCGAATTTTTTTTTTTCTTTCTGTCTTGTGACTGTTTTTTTGGTTTTCTCCTCCTCATTTAAGTCTTTGTGTAGGTTGGTATGAACTCCCAGGGCCTTAGAAATGTAGAATGGTATTTTTGTAAATAAGAATGTGTTTCATGGGTCTGTTCCTGCTGGGTAGCTGATGAGAGAATCTCTTTCCCTCTCTGTGTCTCTGTTTTACACCCTCTGTCTGTCTTGTCTATTTAAACTGGAAACTCTTCAAGGCAGGGCTTTTTCTTTTTATGTATTTGTGAACCAATTTAGCAGGGTCTTAATGTCATTGTCATAAAAATAATTATATGTATTTTTTTAAAAAAGGAAAATAGCAACCGTGCGGTATACAAGCCTTAGAAGGATACAATGCCATTTTGACACAGTCATGTTTTTTTCCCTCATCCTTGCCCGCGTGCCACTATTGTGTTTCCTCGGCATTGTGCCATCTCCTTTAGATTGTGAGCTCTCCAGAGCAGGCACCAAGGATGGTGTATTCACACCGGGAGAGTGAAAATCATCTCCCTCCCTTTGTAACAGCGCCAATCTTTCCAACAGATAACCTTTGTCATGTGGTTCCTTGGTGCTTTATATGCTTTTGGGTTGCTGGGCTTTTGTTTGTTTGCTTTTTAAACTAATACCTTTGAACTAAGACACAGTGAACGCACATCAGTACTGCCCCACTGAGTGCTGAGGGTGTCGGTTTAAGAACTGGTGGTGGAGCTTGGAGTTGTGAATATTCTCTGCACATCAGAAACACTGGGATAAATGTGACGCTCAATCATTTCTGGACCTTCTTCCAGGATTTGTGCAATGATGGAGGTAGAAAAATGGTTAATTGTCAACTTTCCTGTAGATTTTTGACCCACATGACAGTTTTGTGCTGGCTTTACCAATCACTAAATAAAATGTTCTATAAAAATGGAAGGACTTCAGGCAGAAGAAGAAAGACAAGGATGGCTGCTAACTGGGAAGATTTTTTGCCGCTGATCATCAACAGAATATCTAACATCTCAAATTCAATAGCTAAGAAGCTAAACTAAATCTGGGAGAGAAAAAGGAAAGGAGAAGAGAAGGAAATTAAAAGTTTGGAAAACAATATCCCTAAACTCATGGTAAATATATGATGGAATTAAGAACATGCTTGAAGCTTTTACAACTTAAAAAAGATTGGAGCATGATCAGGATATTTTTATCAGCACAAATAGTTCTTCACTGTGTTTGGTCTTTTCTTGTGGAAACGTAAGTATTTGTCAGAGGTAAATGTAAATTGTCAGACTAATACCTGAATGCAGAAGAAACAAGTAGATGTGTTACCATGTCTTATAGATATTAAAACTAGCTAAATAAATAATGACTACATAACCTTTCAAGCAACTAAACCTGTCAAGCAGAAAAAGTTATTAGGGTGTGATGTGGAGAACTTCTTGTGTACTGGGTAAAGCAATGTTATGGATGGGGTTTGGTATTGGTTTTCCTGTTTCTTTTCCTTTTTTGTTTTCCTTCTATCCTTTTCTCTTGTAACTGCCTGCATTCATGTGTTTTCTTGTGAGTGCTGCTGGGGGAAGGGATATGGCCTGCAGTGGCTGTGCAGGAAGGGTGAAAAGAGTTGTCATGGTAGAAAGTTGTTTAAAAAGCCTTAAAGTTGATTAATCCGCTCAACGTTGCAATCACCAACATGCTCCCATGTGTAATCCTTTCTTTTTTTCTTTTTTTTGTTTGAGGACTTGGTTGTTTCATCTGTATCAGTAAGCAGAATTTAATTTTGTATGTTTTTACATTACTGGTATACAAAGAGACAAAACTGACTAGCTTAGGTAGTATGGTTTACCATGAAACAGACTTAAAAATATTGCTGCTTCACTGAAAACAGTGAGTGTATTCAGACAAAAAGCAGGAAACCAAGTTTTTCTTGTAGTTTTTCTGCAAAAGTCACTTTCTATTTTATTTTTATTTTTAATATAGAAGAGAATATCAGAGAACTGTAGCAAAGGTTAATCTTGAATTTCAATTGTTTCCTGTTCGTATAATCATTTTAATCCCAGTCAGGTAAGTGACTGTGATATGATTTCAAGCTTGCTGAGTTCAGAAATGCAAAGGTAAATTCATCAGAACATGAGAGTGATTGTTCAGGATTCCTTTTTGCCTGCTGAAGCAAACACAAAAGAAGCTTGTGATGTAAAAAAATCACTCATAAAATACAAGTCATAGATACAACAGGGTATGGCAGCTGATTAAAGTGCACTGCTGACTCCTTTTCCAGGATTCCACTGTACTACTATTCCTGATATTTCTCCTGAATTTTTTTGGTTTGAAATACTGGAAGAGCTGGGAAAGAGTTATGAACAACATTCTGAGAGCTGTTTGGGGTTAAAAAGTCACATGCAACTTTGGAGGGCTCCGTGAAAATGGAGTGAAAGTAAAAATTCAGTTAAATGTGTGATAAAATGGAATTGGTATCTTCTTTCCTTTTCCATCCAGCATTGCATAAAATATGTTAAAAATATATCACATTCTGTTTTCATTCTTAAAAAAAAAATATAAACAAAAACAAAGAAAGGGGAAAAAAAAACCCAAAAAACAACAAAGTCTCTTTCCTAACCCTTAACTTAATCACCAAGATAAATCTTAATGATTGGTTTGAAATTAGAGCTCTACTCATAACTGATCAGGAAAATCTCTCATATAATTAAGCATGAGTTACTCGTTTTTTAATCTAGGCATACGTTTATTCCTGATTACTAGGTTGGTTAGCTTATGGTTATTTTAGTCATATAAACTGAATTATCTTTCCCTTTATCTGGTGTAACTGTTTCTCATAAATTCTTAGGGGCTTATCTTTGAATACCTAAATGTGTATCTACCAATTTCTTTCAGTGCAAATGGACAGAGCACACACTGATCTACCCTGTATTCTTGATTGCTAAAAGTAGTATTGATATTGTGCAGCCACAAGGAGGCAGAGAGAGGAAAACTTGTAAATATCTGTGGTATTCTTATTTCCATTCCAGATCAAACAATTGGAAGCCAGAAACGTTCTCTTCTCTGTACCATTTCCCATATATTGTTCACTTAAAATGAGGAGTGGAGAAACATGGGTGAAATGGGCTCATTTTTGTGTTGCAAGATACTACTTCTCCTCATTTAAAAGCTGCTTTATAACAAGAATTATGTTGGCTCTTGTAAAATTGATGTGACATGGTACTAATGTAACCTTTATTAATTTTGCACATGTGGAATAAATACAATCTAGGGTGGATATTTTTCGGCTTCCTTCTTCCCTCTCTTTCTTACTGTGTGCAAAATCTTGATCCTAGCCTTTAAAGAACATTCTGCAAAAGTTCTTTTTCCTCTTTTGCATTTTCAGAGTCTTTTAAATTTATCGAAAAGACTAGATTGGATGTGAATTGTCCTCTGGAATGGTAGTACACTTGGATGAACTTACTATCCTTTGGAACAATGCTTTGAACAAAAGTAAACACTGTGTAACCATTAAGTATGAGATTTTTCCCTTGGCTTTCACCCTGATGTTTAAGGTTGAAAGCAGTAACTCACTGTCAATAAAAATGAAGATGTGGCTTTCTTCAGAAATCGCTCTGTTTGGGGACCTGACTCAAAATTCCTGTCACCATGGTCACTGTTATTTTAGCTCTTGCTGTGTTTCAGGGTGTATGGCCCAGTCACTTAGGTGGGGATCCTGAGAGGAATTGAGGCCCTGATTGGTGGTGGTTTGAGGGTAGGTGTGTGTACCAAGGAACAGAGAACAACATATCTCAGCCTCTTGTGTGGCTCATTATGCTTCCTGTAAGATATCTGTATATTAGTGTTAAGATGTGTGTAAATTAGTGTTTCCCTACCTCACAGGGGTGTTGTGAGGATAAATGTATGAAAAAACCATTCTATTTTTGAGTTAAGCAAAAGCTATGTGATGGAGCCAATCAATGGACAAAACACTGAAGGTACATAGAGGAGCTGGAAGTTGAAGGATGATGTCAGGGGGTTTCTTACTGTGTAGTAGTAAGTAGATTCTGGATTTGTTACCTTCTAGCTGTGGCAGGTGAACATGATAACTGGGTTTGATGCAATTAACACTATGTAATTGTGCAGAACGAAATAGAATTTCACTTTTGAGCCCCTATCCTGAGAAACTCAGGTGTCCCTGCCTTGTTTTTCTGGGGATATTATCCACTTCGTTCATTGAGGTGTACTTCCTCATATCTGCTACCAAAATGTCTGTCAGTTCTGGTCCTAACATAGATTAGTCCAACTCACTATGTCGTCTTTGCCTCTTTACCATACTTACTCACCAATGAGTGCACTGGGCTCCTCAACTAGGAACAGACTTCCCTGTGGCACTCTGATTAAAAAGAGAAAAAGTAGGTTATGGAGAGGGTGTTTGCTCAGGCGCTCAATGTTTACCTGCTTTCTGTAAGTGGTTGAGGGAAAGGAGATTCCTCAGAAATTCAATGCTCAGTATATGCCAATTATCTCTCCTTTTTCCTTCTCTCAGTGTCATAGTGGATGCTGCTGAAATGTTTGAATTAAGGCTTGGTGAAAAGGCATATTTGAGACACTGTCTTGGACTACCCATGCAGGAACTTCTGTCTGTTCATAAGCTATCCCTCCTTTTTCATATTTTTTTGAAAGAAGTGGGGTAGCTAACAAAGTTGATGTTGAAGTTTTCATCATTGAGTTTTATAGCTGAAGTGTTTACTGGGATGAGCAGGGCTGTGAGAAGGTCTTACAGCCATTTTGCAGGCACAATTCCGAGCACTGGTTAGCAGTTTGAAAGCTGTGCTTGCAGCATTGGCTACTGAAGACTCAAGATCTTTTAAAACTCGATGTAGTTTTCGAAGCAAAATGGACATATTGATCAAACTAAGGCAATTTGTAATTCTGGGGCTTTTTGTAAGGCATTGTTATATTTGTAGTTGAAGAAGTGTATTAAAAAAACTGGGGAATAATTATGGACATAACTGTGGTAAACACTTTAGTTTGCTGGTGCTAATTAGGGCCAAAATTATTTGGGCCATTCTTGAAGTGTATCAAAAAGCACTTTCTTATGCAGAGACAAATTCCTCATGGCATGCATTAAAGTCCACAAATCTTAAAGAAAGCAAAAAGAAAAGAGAGATTCTTTAAGAGATATGCAAGTTTTGTTTGGATGGTGATGGTTCGTGAAACACTTTAAAAATTCTTTCCCATGATGTCTTTTTCTTAGGGTATGTACATTAAGTCAACATATGATGGTCTTCATGTAATTACTGGAACAACAGAAAATGTAAGTATTGTTAATACTGTATGTTCAGGCCTGGAAGCCTTTCTGCCCTTACCTGTGGTTAATGCTTTCCCTTTGCTATAAACTATATTTTGCTTGCAAACTTGTGCTAGTTGGCTGTTAAGGACCAATGGCATGTTGGACAGCAGAGACGCTTATGCTTGTTTACCTCGGAATTGAAAGAGTTGTTCCCAGTTAAGGACCAAGAGATTCAGTCTTGATTTGTTTTTGCAAGACACTTAAAATGCTCTAGTTGATCAAGACAGGAAGCAGCTGTCTTGGAGTTACTTTGCTCTGTGAATAAAAGATAAATGGCTATATTATATTTAGGCTGTTATGCTGGAGTTTGCTGCAGTATTAGACAAACAGCTTTTATATTTTCCATCTATCAAGCTTCATTTTGTAATAAATGAGTGCATGGAAATGGACATCCCTTCACATTGACAAATAACCATGTATTTCTGCATGAACTTCTGAGTAATGCCTATGGAAAGGAATACTTATTACCAGTGTACTAATTCTCACTGAAGGCATTAAAGAGGAAGTAAAACATAATAGAATACTTTTCAAAAGCCTTCGAAATACAACCTCCTTTCCTTGTACACTATATTTAGGGAACTGGCTGTCTGTTAGTAGTTGAACAAAATTATAATTTTGGGGGAAAAGGCTTCTGTCCATGATCTTCAATTAATGGTGAATAATCACTAAACAACAGTGAACTGTTCCATAATGGTTTAGGCAATTTCTTTCAAAGATTTTGATGGCATTTGCTTAAAATGAAGCTGTCAGAAATGTTTGTTTTATCGTGCTACTGTGTCATCCTGTGGGAAGTGCAAACTACCTACGTGACATTTACAGCTGCTGCATCTGATCTGCAGTGAGGTTCTGTTAACATCTCAATAAAATAGGAATATTATTTTCATCCTTTCATAGGAGTTGCAATCTGATAGCCTTTTTCCTTTCTGTTTTCTGCTGTGGGCAGGATATCCATGGGTTGTAACCAATAAATAATACCTGTTGTAGAATTTGTGTGAATGCCACCTGTCTTAGAATAAGAAAAATGTAAGGAATTTCAAGGAAAATAAAAATTCTAGAGAGTCAGGCCTACAGCTACAGACATTATTAGTGAAATTAGCAAAACTAAACAAACCAAACAGAATTACAGTTGAGCTTAATCTAGAAAATACATGAAATAAAGAGAACAATTTTTATAGTTGAATCTCTCAAATTAAAGAAGGAACAATTTCTTTCCATAACTTACTAATGGATTTAATTTCCCAGGGGCAAAGATAAAAATAAAACCTTAATGCTTTCCCTCAAAACTCTTATCTTTTGTGATTCATGGATATAATTTAAAGCTATGTCAGGAAGCTTCAGTCATGATGACTCTTCTGCTGTTGTTACTGACTCTTTCACTCACTGTGACACCCTGGAGGTGCTCACGGCAGACCAAGAAACTGCACTCTGTTGTCAAGGGAAAAAGCTGCTGTGTGTTAAAGCATTTGTGAAAATGAGTAGTGCCTTAGAGAAAGAAGAGTGTCTCCTGCTTTAAAGAACACAATTTCTAGCTGCTTTCTTAAACACACACACACGCGCGCGCACGCACACGGACACACATGCACACACACACACACAGAGTTTTGATTTTGGTAGATGGGAGGAGAAAGATCTAAGCAGCATGGCCAGAACAAGATCACAGTGGTGCACATGTGATCTGACCTGCTGGTCTTGATGTGTTTACTCTTTGCAATACAGTTTAACTTCTAGGAAACAATCCAAATTCTCTTGCATTTGAACAAAATTTTGTGTCCTTTTAACTTCCAAATCTGCTCTTCCAAGTGAGACAGTGACAGACTTTTTTGTCAGAAAAATCCTGGAGAAGAACATGTGTCTGTATTAAATACAGTATCATGGTAGTGCTCTCTGCATTAATGTAAGAGAGTAATTTTGTAATGACAGTTCTGCTTTTTCTGTCTGGTCTTTGAGGTGTTTGATGTCCAGCTGCAAAGCCCATTAGAGTTTGGATCTTGCTGTTCGGCATTAGGAGTCATCTCCCCCAACACATCAGCTCTGCAGATCAAAGCAGCTGAGCTCTGAAGCTTGAATTAAGAGAGAGCAGTGTTCCTCACAGGTCACTGCCCTGTAAAGGCTTCTCTCTGGTGGCCCTGTAGCATTAGAGCAAGCTGAGCTTTCCAATTCATGTCTTCTGTCTTTTGTTTGGAAGTGACAATCTAAAGGGTGTACTGGTCCAAAAGATTTTGAGTTTCTTGTTGAGCAGCCCTTCTAGACCACATTCGAGAGATTCTTTTAATTCACAAACCAAATGTGTCCTTCAAATAAGACCGTTTTGTCCTTTGGTTTTCCAATAAAAAAGAGCATTTTTCTAAAGTAATAGCATGCAATGCATCTCCAGCAGGACTGTGGCTTTGAAAGGGGTGCTCCCAGTGTCACCACTTACTGAGATCTGGTTGGTTTTGCATTGTATCCTTAGATCGCAGGGAAGAGAGACTTTTCAGAAGAAATCACACGAAAATCTCCACTGTGGGCATGCAGCAGTTGTGCTCCAGGGGCTCTAAACTGGACTTTCAGACAGTGTGGGTATACCGGGGGAATAGGAAAAAGACAACATTTAGCCTAAAGGAAAACACTAAATCTGTTCTAAAGAATAAAACCTAAGCAGATTCTGAATAGCTTTTAGTCATTGATGTCAGCCTCAGTGCCAGGTGCTTCCATCTCTTCAACTCGCTGTTGAACCGAATTACCAGCTAATGAAGATACAGTTGTGGTGTGGCACACTTGGTTCCTCCTAGTAGGACTTCATGAGTGGATTCTGTGCTTAATGATCAGCATATACATCTAAAAAAAGAAAAACCTTACAGATTCTCCTCGGTTTTCCTTAAATAGCCATGATAAAAGATCCTATTTTGCAGCAAGGTCTTTTTTTTACTGGAGAGGAAAAAGCAATAAGGAACAGGAGTTACAACCCCTTCATAAGATCACAGCCTTGACATTTCTTTATAAATGATTTTTACCTCACCTTGTGTTTGAGGCATAATTGCAATGAGGCTTTTTTAACATAGACTTCCAGTTTGAAGATTCTCAGACCATATTTTAATGGCTTGGCAAGCTGCTCCACAGAATACCTGTTTTGTCAAGATTTAAGCTGCAAATGCTGAAGACACTGTAAAACAAAGGGTATATCCCAATAAAGTCCTGAAGAGTTCAAGGGTAATGACACAGGATTCACTTGCATTTGCATTTTAAAAGTTTTAGGTGTACCTACATCTGAGATAAAAGAGCTGTATTACATAGGAGGATTATAAAGATTTTACAGGTATGAATGAGTAAGTGTGAGTAGTGAAACGGCAGACAGAAGACAGATTATTAGGACATAATCACCAGTGTTAAATTTTTGCCCCAAGTCACTCGGCCAATACCTTTATTGCTCAAATAGTGCCAAAATGTCAAGGCTGCTGTTCTTATTATAAGTAAAATGACATTCTTACCAGCCGAGTTTGATTTAGGATGTTCTGTACAATGTCTACTAGGACTGAGTCATGAGTGACCCTTCTTTCAGCCCCTCATGTCTCTTGAATATGTTTCATTTACACTGTCCTTAATTTAGGCCAAGAATTATGTGCAATTGAATTAGAAAGTCATGGCCTAGCTATGGGACGTGTTTTGAATGGGGATGTAGTACGTAGGTTATTACAAAAAGTCCACATTTCAGGCCTGGAGCATTTTCTTTAGATGATGTGTTATTTCACCTGAAAATTAATTTCATTTCACTCCTTTACATAAAATTTGTAGCATTTTATTTTTTTAAAATCTGCTCCTGAGCAACATGTTTTGTTTGGGTTTTTTTTTCAAACTGTCAATCTCACTTTCTACTGTGGAGTCAATTAAGTGCCTTCTAGCAGCCACAGTATTGTGAGAAAAATTAAAGTGTGACACTCTGAAAAACGGAAGGAATTCATTTTCCCTTAGAGATATTCACCTCAGCAAACAGTTGGTCTACTGTAAAGAGAGAAGAAGGGAAAACCTGTGGGGCTTTCACTTTATGGAAGAGGGTTTTTTTGTTGTGGTTTTTATTTTTATTTGGTTTTTTTGTTCTTTCTGAGGTTTGTTTTTTTTTTTTGAGGCAAAAGCAAAGTACTAAACTACTTTGCTTTTATGGTAGTGTGATCACTGTAGGATTTTGATGATGGTTGCATTTCTTCCACCCTAATAATGTTCCAGAACCCAAAGTTACCATTAACTTACTCTCTCTTCCTAGGTTGTACCTAACCTAATCTTCTCTTCTTGTGTGCTCTTTGCAGAGCAGTAATTTACCGAAGCTCTCTACAACATATTGAAATGTTGTAGAATAAAAAGACAATTTTATGCGATTGTTTATGAAGAATAGCCAGTTAGTCTTGGTAGGTTCAAAAGTCAGCCAAAGATTGACTTTCAAGGCTTAAGAGATGTCAGGCACGCTAAAGCATCCTTCTGTCAGAATGAAATTCAAAAGAAATCCTTAGGACTCCGTTATCATATATATTCATACCTTCCTTAACATAAGATTTTATTGTGTAGAATAGTGCATATAGTTTTTTTCCAACAACAACAAACTGATTTATTAAAT
Source organism: Cnemophilus loriae (assembly GCA_013397755.1). NCBI lineage: Eukaryota > Metazoa > Chordata > Aves > Passeriformes > Corvidae > Cnemophilus > Cnemophilus loriae. The sequence goes on along the minus strand of VZTF01007877.1, from coordinate 2,631,982 downwards.
ATTTCTTTAATTCTTTATTTCACAGTAGAATGTCATTATCAATCTAACCTGATTTACACAGCTTAGCAATCATACTGCTGAAAGAGAGATGATGACCGGTAAGACCTGTATTCTTGATCATCTCTTTTATTTTAAATTCAGTCACCTGCAGATCGGTGCAAGAAAATCCATGCTGGGGATGAAGTGATTCAAGTTAACCACCAAACTGTGGTATGTATAATTATGTTCTGTGTCAATTGGAGATAGAGGTGTTGTGGCACATTAGCATGTGTAGAGAAGAAATGTGTAGAAAAATGTGTTTTTATAAATCATTATTTCTTCTAACATCTGAATTTTCCTTTTCTCTTTTGAAGCCACATAGTTCTGAAGTCTTAAGCTAAACCCTGATCATCTGAGTATTACAGGAGATAACGAGTTAGACTAAATAGCTGTGGCTTGGGAGATCTGTTAGGCTGTTTTCTGCTTACCCATGCTCTGTTAATAAACAGTTGGTTTAAGTGTAATGGAAATTTTGGGTTGAAGGGATGCAGAGAGTTGGAAATATTGTGCCCTTGTGGGTTTAAGATCAAGAATACTTCCTGTAAGCTGGAAAGCTTACTACTTTCCAAACGTACCGGAAAGTATAGAGTGTGTTTTTGTAGAAGACAAGCATGTGAAATTCCCATAGAGGTACCTAACATGATTGACTTAATTTAAAGACAGGTTTTTAAACTTGGAAACTTAAAATTAAACAAACCTTTCAGGTATGATAGTCAAGAAAATGAATACCATGCTAATTGCCCTTTGTGGGAACAGATACTTGTTAGTTCCTGGTGATTTTATTTAGGATTAGTGAACTGTTAAAGTGAATTTACCTTTTCTAAGGTAAAGCTTTGTAAGAGAAAAGGCAGACTGTCAGTACAGAAAGCAGATAATCTTCTTCCAAACTATGAAGTTTCTTGAGAGTAGTGAAAGTCAATGTATGGTATTAGTGCAGCAGTCATTTGTTAAAAGTTGTGTTTTGTCATTCCACACGGGGCTCCACTTCCAGCTTTAGGCCATTGTAGATCACGTCAGCTCCTCTGCACAGGTTAGGGTAATATTTCACTATACCCTCCAGTTAAGTTTGAAATCAAATATACTGTACATATGTGGACCTTAACAGATGAGAAGCTGTCTTTTGAGCTACGCAATGTAATTTAATAAATCCGAGCAGGTCACGCTGAATTTTAATATTGTTTTGGCCATATATCTTCTTTATAAGTGTTGTATCCCATGATTACTTTTCATGTACAGTTGATGACTAATTTCTCTGTTTTTCTGCACTAAGGGAGCTTATGACATCAGTTTAATTTGAAAAACACTTTAGAGCATTATTATTTTGGTTATTAAAATGTATACACATCTGAAGAAGCACATCATTAAACATTCAGTACTTAATGCTAGCTATTTTTCCCACCAATTTTTGAGAGTACTGTAGAGTAAAGTTGCCTTGACAACTTGAAAATTTCCAGTCGGCTAGGTATTTATTCTGGTTTTCTTAGCACATCTACACTGCATATTTGATGGACAGATCAGATTCTTAACACTAACACTAACCGTAATGTTTTGACTAGCCTTAAGATCACCTTTCTTGACTAGCTGGATGGAATATTTAATGTGAGATTTGGGTGTCTTGGCTTTTGCATAAGTGAAGTATTTTCAGAGGCACAGAAAAACGTATTAATTGTATTTCTAGGTAAAAGGACCATAGTGAGCTAAGACAAACTTAGTTTAATATGGTGAAGCGAATATGTATAATAATAGACTAAGTCACACATTTACTTATGCTTTTCTTTGTTGTATCAACAATATAATTGAAATAGTTGTCATCATTAATATTGTATACAATGTATACAAGTAATTTTCTTGTGTTCTAGTGTTAATTTTCCACAGTGAAAGTCAACTAGGATTTTCTTAGAAATGCGGTAGTACCTCCCGTGTTACCTTTGCAAAAGTACACTTCATTCACTCTGCAATTTACAAAGCCCAGATATTTCACTTTTTCTATAGATTCTGCAAAATTTGACAAGAGTCTAAGTAAATCCTTTTGTACTCCAGCCCCTGTCATGAGGAATTTACTGTCCATTTCTAGGAATCTGTTTTTCTGGGAAGAGGTATTATTCCTTACAGTGACTCTTGCTTAGGAGATAAATAATTCTGAAGATACTACATTTTGTTTTTACTGTTTATTGATTTTTTTTCACACTTGATATACTACTCACCAGCTGCAAATAAAGGACAACTCGCTCCCTGTAACTTATTATACATATCGTAGCTACATATCATATTTAACTCATAAAACTTATATCACTAGTATTGACCACAGAAATAACTGACTAAATTTTCAAAATATCTAATTCTAAAGCTGTAGGGAAGTATTATTCACATGTAGCTGTTACTAAGGTGATGTCCTGTAAATGAAAACTCAAAATGTAAAAAAAAACAACAAAGAAACCAACTTTAATTTCTTTTAGAGTTAAAGCCCTTTTTTTTTAAATTTTCTTCAGTTATTTCAGTGTATTTTATCTGTCAAATTGAAGTTAATGTCTGTCTTTTGTACTTTATATTTCAAAGAATAAATATAAATATGAGGAAGAGAAGTTCCATACAATTGGTTTAAAAATCCAACTTGTTAGATTATACTTTTTACAAGAATCACATTGTAATAACTATGGAAAGGCTGCTTTTTCGGAAAGCCCACTGGCTTTCAAATAAGCAGCATGACAAAGTAGGAGAATAGTTAAGTGATTTATATTGATTTTCATTATGCATGTCCTAATACTGTGTGTCAAATAGTTTTAAATTGTCTATTGACATCCTGTGCTTGTAGTGATGCTTAATCTTCATTGTATTTCATTTGGCAGTGAAATCAAAGAATTTCAAGTGATTATTTTGATTGTTTGCTAGTTGATAAAACATGCATATAGAAAACATGCATAACAGGATTACTCTACTTGTTGCTGGAAGGATGTCTGGAATGTAAATATCTTCTAAATTTTTAAAATTAAAAAAAAAAAAAAAGATTAGGCCTGAAGTCAGTGAAAAGTTAATGTTCAGAAAATTGTCCTTTGAACAGTGGTTTCTTGAGGTTAAATAGCTATGTGAATCTTCTGTGTCAGTTTTGCCTTACAGGACAGATCTATTCTTAAATAGCTCTGTAACCAAGGGTCATAACTCTCTCCAACATGAGAAGGTCATGGTCCTGTTGGACAAAGTCCAGAGGAGATCACGAAGATGATCCCAGGGCTGGAGCACCTCTCCTGTGAGAACAGGCTGAGAGAGCTGGGATTGTTCAGCCTGGAGAAGAAAAGGCTTTGGGGAGACTTTGTAGCACCTTCCAGCACCTAAAGGGGCTACAAGAGAGCTGGAGAGGGGCTTATGAGGGCCTTTATTGATAGGCCAAGGGGAATAGCTTTAAACTGAAAGAGGGCAAGTTTAGATCAGGTGTTAGGAAGAAACTCTTTACTGTGAGGCTTGTAAGGGGCTGGAAAAAGTTACCCAGAGAAGCTGTAGGTGCCCCATCCCTGGAAATGTTCAAGGCCAGGTTGGACAGGGCTTTGTAGGGATGTCTCTGCCTATGGCAGGGAGTTTGACACTAGGTGATCTTAAAGGTCCCTTCCAACCCAAACAATTCTCTGATTCTATGGCTCCTCTATTAAGATTCAAAGGATTTAAACAATGTGTTCTCCTAAACTGCCCTGAAAATTCCATCCTTAATCTTCTCTAAAAGCCTGTGTGTCTAAAGCATTTCCAATATAAACAAACAAGCAAAACCACCTGCCTCATTCAGGTATTTCAGAATTTGCACTGTACTGCAGTACTCATGTTTCTGCCCATATATAATTCAAGAGCCTATTTTGGTTCAAGATAGTCCCTTTTTTAACCAACTGAAAGTGCAAGGCACTATATTACTGCTTAAATGAATTAGTACTCTCCACAGTACTCTTTCTGGTTGCATCAGTGATAAAACAGTAGAGAAAACACTCCAAGCAGAAAACAGGGATGTACAGACTCAGGATGGTATAGGATTCTTGATTAACAGTCTGTTCTTGTGTAATAGTTTCTTTATTTTGGAGGCGTATTTGGCACATTGCATATACTTTGAATACAAGTATGATATGACTTATGGATTGAATACACATTTGATATGACATGATAGACTTGTGGATTCCCAAAATTTGTGTTTGTTGGCTAAAAGTCATCAGAACTTATGTAAATCTTGATGGGAAAAAATAGGTGACTATGGTCAATTATCTGTTGCATGTAGAAGGTGGCAGGTTTAATGTATTTAACAGCTATAGGTTGGAATTGATTTTTTTTGGAATCTTGTAGAAGATAACACTTAGCTTTTATATAGCAGATTTCTTACTGTGGAAACTCCAGTGTGCCAAACCAAGTGCACATAATTGACTTACAGGAACTCTTTATATTTACAGTACAAAAACTTAGAGGAGATTTTGCTAAAATTCCTCTGAAACATGACAGATACATTTACAAGATCATACCTTGCTTTGTTGGAAGGGTGTACGCTTAAGAGTATGATACCTTTCTAGATACTCATCCTAACTTAAATCTTTGTTTAGAAAAATGAAAGAACATATTTTTAAGTTTTACTGTACAATTTGTGAGAAGAGTTCAACTTCCACAGAATGTCTTAGGATTTGTTGGGAGATGGTAAATTCCAGCTCATAGGAAATACTGAACTTGGCGTGCATATGAATCTCTGGAGTGTATGCATCCAAAATGGAGTTTGCAGTAGGTGGCTTCTTATTTTGGGGTAAAACCAAACAAAATACCTCTAAGTAGAAAAATGCTGTTGGGAATATTTCTGTTTACATGTTTTTTCTGCACTATTTCAGATCCAGCTAGGCTTTTGTGAACACAAGTATTTCATTTAAGGCCTTGTTAACTTGGCTTTTAATGAGGCAGTATTTCTGAAGAGGCTTAGTGGGGATGTGGGCTGGAACAGTATAAGGGAGGGGACAGCAGGGTCAGTCCAAGCTTTTAACTTAAGATGTTTGACACCTTATACAACTTCCATTAACAACATCTTTATTTAAAACAGTATTTTTATTTTCTTATGATGCTTGACTTGAACAAAAAAACAGTGCAGCAAGATCATAGAAGTTCAAGGCAAATAAGCTTTTTGTTCAGTTTTCTTCTGTTGCTGTCATGCATGTGCTGTTACAGAGGAGGAGATAGAAGAACAGTTCCCAAATCATTCTTTTAATCCTTTCCGAATCCTTGGGCTTTCTCTGTTTATAAAGGTTTGGTAAATGTTAACACACATACTGAATTTTAAAGGTGAGTGGGATTTACATTTAAAAGCTTTTTAGGGCTATCCAGAAATGTTCATGGAAGTCTTTATGGAAGTAACCTAGTTCTGTTGGGCTCTGTCCTAAACTCTTTGTAGTTTGCCAGGATAAGGTGTCCATACTTTCTGGCAATTGTAGTATGTCCTCCCACCACCCTCTCAAAATTCCCTATCCTGTTTTTACAATCCCCCTAAGTATTGTGTACTACTGACAAAGGAACTTAAATGTCATGATACCTTGAAAAGAAAAATTTTTTTGGTCAATTTCCCTTTACCATGGAATTTGTGTTGAGACTATATGGTGTTATTTATGTTTTCTTTTTTACATAGATGTGCAGATACCCCCAAATATATTATTTTGCATTGCATAAAGCAGGGAAGTGTGGTATTGCAGAAATGAGATGTGTGAGAGAACATGATCTTTCCTTTCCCCATGGGAACAAATGCTGGATGCTCTTGTCCATGGAATCTCTTTTCTGTTGATCCTTGGGGGTTGTTTAGAGTTGATTTGTGGAACATGCACCACTTGGATGAGCATAGGCTCAAGTAGGGTGGGGTGTCAGTGTGGGCATCCTGTTGCACCTCTATCTCTGGCAGGACAGAACAGCTAACAAACAAGTTGTTGTCACATTTGTGTTAGATCAGCATAAGTTTTGGCCAGCCCATGCTGCTTCATGTTTCTGCCAAACTTTAAATAATTTTCCTTAGTAAATTTTCACACTTAAGCACACCTGTGTCACGCCCCAGTGGAATTTCAGTTGCAGCAGAAAGCCACTGCTGCTGTTCAGCAGCTACCTGCCTCCTAGATGATAACAGAACTAAACTATGTCAGTTTTTCTACTTTAATTTAAAGTCAACCTGCTTGTCTTGGCTGAAAGCATTAAACCTGGTTGACTGTGCCCAAGAATGGAAAGGGAGCACTGTCAGTGTCACTCGTAAATCTCAGAAGGTGATGGAAACTGCTCCTTACTGCCTCTGGCTTTGTGAGTGGCACGTTTGGTCCTGTGACCTTGGCACTGGCATCCCATGTCCAGTGTGCTCTTGGATCTGTGCTCCAGGGCACCTGATCCTGACCCTCTGCTGCAGTTCGGTGCACTAGAATATGTGCTGAGCATGGGAAACCTCATCTGTGGGATTGGTACAACGCTGATGGAGCTGTGAACAGTCAAGCACTGAAAGGCTGACATTGCTGCACGAGTCCTTTCAGGAAGTTCTTTTGAGAAGAAGTTGGTGCAACAAGAGATGCTCATCATCTCATATGACTGGGACGTGGGTTCAGTAGCCAGACACTGTATTTCTAGATGTATTCCCTGCCAGCTGACTGTGGTCTTGTTCACCTAATACCATTTGCTATGTCCTACAGCTCACTCAAAAACAGATTTTTTTTTCTGTCCTGGCTGTACCCCAGAATGGACAACTCTACTGTTATTGAGCCCTGGTACTTTACTGGTGTGATTATATGAACGTGGAGGAACAACATTCAGCAGACAACATTCATACTGAGTTCTTAAATTATTTTTCTTCGGGGAAAAAATGTTTTTTTGTAATTGAGGACATAGACTGCTCTGTACAGCTGCAGTTTGGGAATACACACCTGGGCTGACTTTAAGGTGCCAAAGTATCTTTTGAAAGCAGTGTAATTGTAGTAAGGAATCCTCTGCAGACACCAGTTGACTTTCTGTGAGTGTCACTGGTGGGCCTTCATAGTGTCACCACTGGCAATAGCCACGTTTCTGAGTCCATGTCCAAGTCTAATATTTTTATACAAGCTATACTTAGGACTATACTCCTGAGGAGGTGTTTGCTAAAAACTGCTACAGTATTCTGTGGAGCATTTTTGTGACCTAATTGTTAAATTCATCTTTCTGCAAGAACACACTGGAAGATGATGCATTTTAATGGTTTTATTTTCTAGAGGGTTTTTTCTGTTTTGCTTTTTTTCCCCACATGGTAGCATTTCCATAGAAAAAAGTCCTCTAAGTGGTGCTGTAAATGGTATTAATATTTTCAACATAAATATTGAAAGACAATATTCTGCCAAAATGTTTTTGCATATATTCCTGATAAAAATTATTTTCATATTCTCAGTAGTTGCTACTGGCTACAAATCTTGGTACAATTTGTATTTGCAGGCAGTTTAAATTATAGTTTTAGCAGTATGTTCTCGATAGTGAGAATACTGTAAATTCTGCAGTCGAAATTATTATTTCAGAATATATAATTAGAGTATATTTTTTATGCCAGGTAGCAGATATTAAGTAGAATTAGAGTTTTCTATTGTTAACTTTTTTGATGCCTGTAGAACAGAATACAGATTATATTACTCTTTTTGTCTCATAAGAGCAGGTTAAAAAGGCTTACTGTTAGTGTAAATTCAGGTATGTGTATTTGGAAAGGAAGGCAGGTATTATTCTGCTGCTAATAATTTCCTTTTAACTGAGATTGCTGAGAGTTGAAGTACACTGTAGAAAAGGTGATGAAAGCTTAGAGTGGGATATTTTCAAAGTTGTGGATATTAACACAACTGACATTACAGTTGTGCACAGCCTGGACAACATATGAGTTAGGATGGAGTAATTTTGAATACGTCTGTGCTTTGTGCAGGTAGCAGCTGTGTACAGGACACAGCTGATCTTCAGATTCCAGCCTGATCTTCTGTTGTGTAATCTGTTGTCTTATTCTGATGAAATTAGGAGGTAACTGTGAGGAAGTGCAAGACAGTGATAGCTGTTGTAAAAATAGATCAAAACAGTAAGAAAAGCAAATTAATGCTGTGTCACATGGGAAGAAAAATTAAAGCAAAAGTATTCAGAGTACATCTACTCAATACGTATTCAGAGTACATCTACTCAAATTCTATGGTTTGAGTAGATGTACTCGGAATACGGAAAGTTTTTACTAAAAAAACTCAGTACTGAATTACAGCAGCTCAGTGGCCTGAACGGACTACCCGGTCTATGGCTGATTATTTTAATTGCAGTAAAATGGAAAAAACCCAATATCTCTCATGACTAAATAAATACTGCTTTTTAATGACACTGTCTTTTAGCTCCATACCCCTGTTCTTCCTTTAGCTAAGCAATGCTGCATAAGTTTGCAGCTCACTTAAAAGCTTATTTTGGATTTGGATTTTTTTCTCTGTTTGCTTGGTCATTAGTGACCTTAAGGAGGTTTTTTTTTTTACAATTTTTTTGTACACATGTTAATTTATTTTCACTGTATGAATTCAGTCTCAAGAAACATCTGTTTCAAGGGTAGCAGCACTGTTTAGCTGGAGGGCAGCTGGGGAATCTCAAGTAGTTTATTTATACACTGAAAAGCTGAAGGGGAGTCAAAGACTGTTGGAATTACTGACTGACTGGAATCATTCTGAAATATTAAGTTTTGATAATGTAAATCTAATCCGAAAAAAAATTATTTATATATGTGTGTATGCATGTATGTTTGCATATATTTATTGTTTTAATTCCAGGACAAGCATTTAGGGAATTTAAATTTGAAACTATGCAATGCACACACACGCAGCCCAAATTCCCATTGTGAGATGAAGCACAGGGCCGCAAAAATGAGTTCCTGTAAGGCAAATTTAGCTGGGAGTTAATACTGCAGGATCACTCCTGAGGAGCACATTCCTTATGCTGCATGAAATGTGGAGAGCTTGGCTATTCCTCTCCCCCAAGGAAGGAGGAAACCATCCTCATCCATACTGCAGCTTAACCTGTGAGAAACCAGGGTGTGACCCAGTCTGCCTAAATCCTGCCTGAGCCTCCAGCTCGTGCCACCAGCTCAGTGCACCTGCTTAAATATTTATCAGCACTTGAGTTTTCTTAGCACTCACCTGAGGCCACCCAAGGATGCTGAAATGTCTCTTCTTGGGCTGGGGAGATATTGTCCTTTGCCAGAAGCCCTGCTGAAATGAATAGGCACCTGGGCTCTCCATATATTCTCCGTAAGCTCTTGAAAATGAGGCCAAGCAGGGACTCTGGTGGCAGCACCTTTGTTCATAAGTTTCATTTCTGTGTCTTTGCTGATGAAGGAGTAGGGCCTGCTCATCACAATGGGGCTCTCAGACCCTGTTCTCTGCAGTGTGTGTTAGTTTGTATTGCATTTATATTACACAAAAAAAGTGATCACTGGGAATTGAGACCAGAACCCTCATTTCCCATATCCCCAGTGCAAGGACCTAATGGTTTCTTGCCTGTTGTAAGATTGGGGTTTGTATTCGCATAGTCCCATCAGCACAGCATTTGCCCCCATGGAAGGCCTTTGACCTGAAATTATGCACGTCTTGGTGCTTGAGACACCTTCCTAGTGTTTGAAAGACTGAGTTTAGTACCTCTGAGGATAAATAATGCTGAGTTCCATGTTCTGCAGGTGGATGGAAGGTTGAGTGAAAACCTTCCAAATTGCCAATACCTGTCTTTTCTGGTTATTTGTACTTCTGGTTGAAGAGACAGATGCCTTATAATTACCACACCGCAGACAGCCAGTCGCTGCAGGTACCCAAGTGAAGGAAAATGCTTCGAATTTCAGAGGTACACCAAACCTGAGTGAACTGGAATCAAGCCCTTTTTTTTAGAGCCATACCCTGAAATGGGGAAATGAGACCCTTTTTCCTCAAAAATTGTACCTAGCAACTGACCTTTATGTCTGTAAAATATATAATCAAACCCTTAAAGATGGAGTCTTTGCTCTACCAACAAATATGCTCATTTATTTGTTCTAGGATGTTGTGTTAGCAATGACTCAAAAGCAAAACAGTGGGGTAGCTCTGAGCTGAAGGTTGATTGTATCAGTACAAAATGAAAGGTAAGCATTGCTATTAAACAGTGTCCAAGCTTCAAGACAGAACTGATTCTGTGTTCCTGGATAATTCAAGTTGCAGTTCCCCAATGGATAATGCAGATGGTTGCCTCCTATACCAAGGTGCTGTAGTCTGTCATCATGTTACAAATATTGTCAAGTTTGTTGAGTTATGGTGGTACTTCGCTGTGCAAATACTTAAAAGGAGCAAGGCAGTAAAATCCGTCAGAAGTTAAGCTCTGGGTCAGATACATTTTCTGACAAGGAAATGTGTTTAGGGCAGCTTAATGAGAGGCAGTGACTTCTGCACTCAACTCTCAATTTGGATCCTAACTTAGTTTATTCTTGGGAAAGTCTCTTAATTGTGATCTTTAGTGTACATAGCCAGAAATGAATTTAAAAATCACGTGGTTTGGTGATAGTAAGCAGAAGTTTTAGTGAAATATCAGGAATTATTCAAGTAAAAGATGTGATTTTCTTCAATGTACTTTACATACAAACTCTGTCGTTGTGACTTTGGACAATGATACAGCGTAGTGTGCTCAGTGACATTCTAAGGATGCACAGAACTGACTTTTAACATTGAATTAAAATTGCATTGATTTAAATAATACAGCCAAGATACTCTTTAATTAGAATTGCAGTCTATGCAATCACAATATTATTAACCTTTCCTCTTTTGGAGAAAACCATTATGCAAGTCTGGATGCTATTATCATGCTAGCTTAAGAACCTGGATAAATCCCTAAAAAGGCATCTACTGCTCTCCTGACACTGTTTCCCCTGCCGCATACAGATACAGCTTTCATCTCTGTGGTAGTCCATGCTGTAAACATCCTTTTGTCGTTTCCTCACCAGTTGTATTTTCTGGAGACAGAAGACCTATGGCTTTCCATTAATTTTTAACCTTTTCCCTCATGTGCATCTGGGGGAAGGGAAGAAGAGATTTGCTACTAACATTTGTTTCATGAGGCTACCAGCTGACCGTCCTCGTTTCTGGCCAGGGTTCATGGAAATCAGTCTGTTAATTTAGCAGCATGATGCTGTTAAATTTCTTGTCAGATTCTGAATTGCTTAACAACATGCTATTTTTGATAGTTATTTGAAGTGCAGTGTTGGGGGTTTTTTCTTTTGCACTTACGCACTATTCTTTTTTCATGAAATGCAAGATGGTGTTCAATATGGAAGTTCTTAAAAAAAACACCCATTTCATAAGGTGAATACACTTTCCCTCCTAGAAATTGTTTGGGATTTTTAAGCTGAAAAATGAGTAAAAGCTTGAAGCCTGAAATGTCGATAAGACAAAGCACTCTGGGTGCATGCAACTAATTACAGGCAACATTGAAAGAAAAAGAATTTTGGTTATCTTCCCAGTCCACTAACTTTTTAAAATTAGACACTAGAGTGGATTTTGCATATTCGTGTGGTTAGAAAATAGGAAATAGCGTAGCAGGTTATATTTAGCAGCAAGGTGTTATTTTTCCTTCAAAAGTGTAAAGATATTACTAGTTTTACCTTTTACAAATCTGAAAGTCAGGAAATAATTAAAGTAATGGGGAAAAATAACAGGTTTCTTTTCATGGATGCAGAAAGCTTTCATTAACTTTGACGGGACTCTGGTCACCCTTTGAATAGAATTATGCCTGTAAAAATATGGACTCTGATCTGTTTACCATTTGACTGTTATTCCACCCTCTCAATGATGTAGTTTCACTGTGTATTGGGTTTGCATACTGCTTTTAAATGATGTAGCTGTTCTTTGGGAATACAAGTCCTAGATTTTTCAGACTGTAGGTTATTTCATAGCATCCTAAAAATAGTTGGTGTAGGTCCATCCAATTGTATTTGAGCTGCCTGCATGTTAATACTTTACAGATCTCCTTTCTGGATCATAACATACAGCAGTACTCATGAATGAGCACAGGAATATGGGAATACTGTCGTGAGTGCAGCTGTGTGAAAAAAAGATTCAATGAATGGTCATGCTTAACTTTCAGAAAAAGCTAGATTATAGCCAATCTTCTAATCTTATGATAAGGGAGACAATTGATTCATCTGGGGAAAAAAAAAACTATTAAAGAGCAACTTTTAATTATGTAAAAGTTGACTTCTTGACAATTTAGAGTAGGAGTTCAAAATAAAAGTTTAATTTCAGGCTGTTGTAATAATGTCATCCAGATATGCTTGCTGAAAGCCAAAGAAACAGAGATCTGTTAAAATGTATCTCAACTTGCTCAGGAGCATGTTCTTTTTCTAGGTGGTGGATGGGGACCTCTAACAGCACCCTCTGCTAAAGCTTCCTGCAATTTGGGTTAGTGGGTGCTTGGCGAGGCGATCAGGAGGATGTGTCAGGGCTGTGCAGCGCTCCTGTGTGCCAGTCTTGCCCTGCTGGAGCAACCTGGGTGTCCCTGAGTGACTCTGGAGCACTCTGGCGAGGCTTCCCAGCCTGGCCACAGTCTGGGGGCACGTAGTGGAGGAATGAATGAGAGATGCGGAGGTGGCCTGATGCTGGTGCTGTGGGCACCCTGTGAGCAGGCCTGTCTCTGTACAGGGCTGCCCTCCCCTTTGGGACCGTGGTACCTCTGCATGTGCCACCCCAGCAGCACTGCTGATCTGTCCTTGGGCCATCGACCCTTAGGTGTGGGTTACCCCTTCTGTCCCTCCCGTCCCTGGTAGGCTCCTCCAGCAGAGGTGCTGTCATCTTGGCAAAACCAGCTCATCACAACCCCTCAGGGCACCAGTGGCTGCCCTGGTCCCTCCCTGCACGTGGCCAGCAGGGATTCAGGCATGGGCAGCGAAAGCCAGCGCTGGGCTTAGGCTGCCGTCAGAGACAACTCTCCTGACTGCTGCTTCTGGATGGCACTAGTTTAACAATGTAAATTTATTTTAAAGCAAGCAACAGTAGCTTCCTTGGCCCTTAAAAATGGGCACCTGCTCAGCATAGTGCTCTGTTTTCAAAATTAATTGCTCTGCTTATTTTACTATAAGTAAAGTTGTCTGCTACTACAGTCCTCTTACATATATATTGAATTTTTAAACCAGTATGAAAACTTCCTTATTACTGTCCTTTCTTGCAGTATAAAAATGGGCAGGATAAATGATATGATAGGAACTTTGAAAAATCTGCCCAAAACGATGATTAGATTTGCAAATTGTTAACTGTGGTAATAAGAGAGGAGATGTTAGAGAGAATAAAACCAAATTGCCCTTAAAGGGTAGGTCACGTGTCACTGAAGTGGATTTCTGAAAAAGAGTTTTCAGTTCCAGATACAGTCACTGCTTTTTCCTCTTTCCAACCTGACCTCCTCAAATAAAATTTTGTCTGTGTCAAAATGAATTTGGAGAGGATCTCAACTATGCTGGAACTGAAAAACAGGCCTCCTGCATGGACATCGATTTCCTTCAATTGGTTTTGACTGCCTCCTATGTGACTTGTTCGTCTTAGGCCAATTTAGTACCTTCTGTTCAGATGATGAGAAGCCACCAAGGCCTGTCTGAACAGCCAGAAAATTTTTGTCAGGGAACTAGATAAAAGCAGAGGATGAACTTCATTTGAAATTTATAGTAAACTCAGAATTTCACTGTGAAAAATTAAGTTAAATTGTTTTTATTCATGAGCTTCTAAATTAAATACATCAGATTTAGTGCTTTGAAGTGATTTTTTTCTTTAATCCCCCTAACTCTCATAAAGAGACTAGATAATCTCCCATTTATTGCAATGTAAGGCACATTTCAAATACATGAGACGGTTTATCTCTGCGAAGTATGAAAGTGCATTTAAAATAATTTTTAAAATGCTAGTGTAACCAAAAAGCCCCAGTTTTATTTATATTCCTCTGGCTATTTCAGTGAGAAACAGATGGCTTTAAAGTACAGTTTTCGCATGAAGCGTCCTACCAGCTTAAATGGGAAGAACTTTACATCCTGACTCCATAACTGAGGTCAAATCATGTTCTCCTCAAGGCTCCCTGTGCTGCTTTATTCAGCAGACGGATTCTGCTCCAGAAATCCCTCTTCAATTGTTGCATTAGGGAATTAGAGTGTGCTGTAGTTTAGGTACAGAGATAGCCTTCATGAACTGTAGGCCTTTAATTCCTTCTTTTGGATAGCAGATGAAACCTCCCATATGCCCACACTGACATTATGTAATCATAGGGAATAAATTGCTTCTAAGCAGTGGTGGAAGTCTCTAAAAGTAAGAAAACAGTATTGTAAATAGCAAGGTATTTTTTTGTAAAATCATAATGTCCTTACACACAAAGCTTGGACTTGAAGGTGTTTTGTTTAAATGCTGTTGAAACACAATGCAGTGGGATGTGGGAATTGAGCTGGAGTTGGTTAAGTTAATATTTCATTTTATTCGAAGTGTAATAGCTGTATGGCTAGTACATGGGACTGAAAATAAGGATTTCAGCATGCTTGGAAGTCTTCTGTGAAAGCTGAAAAATACTCTATAAATGTGCATGTTATCAGTACCCTTTTTCTTTGCATACAATAATCTTACCATGGAAGTGCATCGTGGATATAATGGGCTTTGCTGTGGTGGAAACAGGACAGGTAGGTTCACAGGAGCTGAAGAAAGGCTGATGAGATTTGAGCCATGTCTATGATTCAGGGTTGTTGGTAAGATTAGTGTTGGCTTAAGTGGCGTGCTTGTATGGGAGAAGGAGTTCTTAAAACAAGTGGCACTAAACAAAGTGAGGCTTGACGTAATAGGAAATAAGGTACAAAGTAAGTAGCAACAACCTACACGTGATTATCTTGTTTAAGCATAGGTAACAAATATATATTTGTGTCATATTGCACTATACCAATGATAAGGAACATCTGTGCTCTTTGTTCACACTGCCGATTTGATTTTTCAAATGTATTGACATGATAGAAAGTAACCTTATCACTTCAGAGTTCTAGATGTTTGTTTTTCCACTTCTCAGCTGGGTAATTTTCTTCTTGACAATGTTCTTGTACAAATTGTGAAAGAAGGAAAATATTCATAACTGTGATCCTTTACATATGAGGCAAATTTACTTGTTTGTTTAGTGGGGGAGTGGGTGGGAGAGAGGGCAAAAAGAGGTAGAAGAGCTGTCAAATCTACAGAAATAATCACTTTCTGCATCTACAGGCCAAGATTTTGAAGGGATGTATGAATCTGTGTATTGCCAGTCTGGGTGCCAAACTTGAAAATCATACTTTTAATATCCTAATGCATTTCAAAATAGGTACCTTGTAATCAGGCATTATTCAGATTTAAAACCATTTTCATGACTTAAAATGTTTTAATATTTGAAGTACTTTTTCCAAAAATGCAAAATAAATTATTCAGAAAGTTCTATCTTGCGTTTATAAATAGAAACTTGTTGCTTTCCATTTTAACCAAGGTTTTAAATTTAGAGTATTTCAAAATGCTGTAATTAAATTAGGAAAATTTTATTTTGGGCTAATACGTAGTGACTGGGCTACATTACTGTCATTGATTACTGTATTTGTTTCTGAAATCATCATGAAAGAAGCACTATTTTGAAAAAGGCCTTGTGATTCTGACTTCATTTTTATAGCAGTGTGAAGAGTAGAAGATTTTCCTGAACTGGTTTGTGCTTTCATAAGCTGCTAGGAGTAGTAGTGTATGACTACATGTGCTTAGGGGACTTTAAACAGTAACCATGAAGTACAAAATGCTCAGTTTTGAACTGAACTGTCAATGCAAAAGCCAGGGCTTTTTAACTTTCTAATCTCTAAAGTCTGTGTACCAGAGCTAAGTTTGAAAACACCTTGAGATTTAATTGTGCATTTGCAGTGAAGTAAGAGTAGTTTATTAATTCTAAAACCTGAAGTGATGCATATACATCTTAATGCATTATAATAATTATTTTAGTTTATGTGATTTTTATGCAGTAATTAAGTTTTGACATTTCTAGAGTTAATCTCTTTTATGATATATATACACTCCTTTATGTTATTTACTAATCGTATTTAAAAAGGGAACATTACATATTGAATACTGTACCTCAATTTTATTGTAATGATTTTACTGGTTACCAGGTGGGGTGGCAGTTGAAAAATTTGGTGAATGCACTACGAGAGGATCCGAGTGGTGTTATCTTAACTTTGAAAAAGCGACCTCAGAGCATGCTTACCTCAGCACCAGCTTTACTGAAAAATATGAGATGGAAGCCCCTTGCTCTGCAGGTAATGAAGCTTAATCATAAGTCATACACCATCATTTTAACTATAGATTATCTCAGTGATGCTTTATTGTGCTTCATCCTCAGCAGCATATAGATTTACTCTTGTACACTTTGAAAAATTGTTTCTGAAATTATTTCTCTGCGATTTGTTCTCATAGGCTTAATTGAAATTAAACCTGTTAGAACTTTTCAAAGTTAAGAAGTAATCATTCCAGTGTTCTACAATGCAGAAAAGTAGCCTCAGATATTTTTTTCTAGCTAAGGAGAGACAAGCATACTTCACAAACTGATAAATTTTAGTTTGATTTCTTGTGAAGATCTCAGTACAGTATAACCTCGAAAAAGAGGGGAGAAGAATGTTTGAGTTCTCAGTGTGATCACTCATGGAGTTATAGGAAAATTTATAAAGTGATTGTATTCAATAAACCACTTGACCATTGAAATTTCCTCATGTAAATAAATTGCACTTGTGTCAAAGTTGTCCTTGAGATTGAAGGCTTGCACATAAGGAGGCATAGCACAGGATGTCTGGCTGGGCACTTAATTTTAGTAAGCCTGCAACGTGCTGAAAGCCGTGGAATAGTTTCATTAAAGCTTTCGTGTTTAACTCTAGGATAAAATGTCACTGTGATGGATTACTCTAGGAAATAAAACTTATATTCAGACTGATGAAAGCATGTAACAAACTGATGGAACCAACAAATAAAACATTTTTCCATTTGGTTCAGACAGAATACTGTTTAGAAATTTATTTTGTTTGCATAAAGAGTGCATTCTTTGGGATGTTTTTATTACCACACTAAAAATTCTAATTAAAAATTAAATACATTTGAAAGAGAAAAGACTTCTGCAAAGTTTGGACAAAAGCAAAATGGGATATGGAAATGCTACTGCCATTATCTGTGGTCTATGCCATTTGAAATGTTAAGAGATACATAAAAAGAACTAATGCCATGAAGAACTTCTTCCATATGTGTGTGTGTATATATATATGTGTGTGTGTGTGTGTGTGTGTATAAATATATATTATAATGGTGAAATGCATCATAGTCTTTGAAACTAAGTTTTTAAATGATTGAGATATTTTGGCCTTTCAGATATGAAAGAACTGACTGCACGTGTGACAAAAGCTTTCAACTAGAAATTAGTGTCTGAAGATAAAATTGCAAATCTGGATGCATGATATGAGTATATGAATATCTATACTTGAAGGCTGCACTTTTTCCATAGCTTTAGTGAGAATATAAATACAAATGTAAAATAACATCATTGCTTTAAATGGGGTCAAATGCTTTCACTCTAAGTCCTGGGTTTGGGTGAGTTTGGTATTTCTTTGGCTGAATTGGGCCATGCTCCTAAATACTCCATTTTGCTTCACTTTATCATTTATTACCAGAATAATTATGCTGCAGACCCCACATCAAAAGTTTCTGACAGGTACTTGGGTCTTATTCAACTGATCTAACTTCAGATCTGCTGTATAAATATCTACATGTCATTCAGGTTTCTCATTTAAACTGTCTTTGGCCAGCAGACCTGCATTAGCAGTTACTGGTTCATTCATCTTGGCCTGTTTTCAACTGATCTACCTTAAGATATGGTGAATTTGCCCCTGCACATGCCTCTTTCTCTGCATTTGATGATAAAACGAATCTGGACAGCTAGCTTGAATGTAGATTATCTGTACTGGATGACATTGACCCTAGATAATTATTTTCTGTAATCTTACAGATTTGGGCATCGGGGGCAATGGGAGTATTGGGGGTGGGGGGATTGCTTTTTGCTGTTAGCATGAAAAATATGAATATTTTAAAGGCTAATATGAGCACAAATAGGGATACTGTTAAACATTGCAGATATAATTCTGGTATCATGATGATATTATTCTGGTTTTATCAAACATGACACCAGGAAAAGGCCAGAACCTCATTCGGCGCTTATGTGTGCAGTGGGCATATGTGTGTCTGTTGTAATTTATAATTTTAGTGTGAGAAACAACAGTTTTCTTAAGTAGGCGGAGTGTGGACAAAGCTCCAGGGTAAAGTGCAGACAAACTTCACAAGATGCATAATGCGGAAATTTCTGTTGTTGATTTATGCAGATCAGAGTTGAGCAGATGTTAAAGTCAGCTGATGTTAAAGTTTAAATGTAGCCTAAGTGTGAAATCAGTACTGTATATTTTAGCAATCACAAGCATCAAAAGAAGTCAGAGTGCAGTAATTTTATAGCTGTAAAAATATGAAGAAATTATGTTTAACAAATTGTCTGATAAAAAATCGTCAGAAAAACTGTAAGCGTAACAATTGCAATTTGACAATATGGCTGGTCTGAAATTTGTTATGCTCCTGATTCACATAAAGGGGCTATTCTTTAATAAAGCTTGGGAGGTAATGTGAGAGGAAAGGGAGGAAAGTGATAGCAAATACCAAAAAAAAAGAGGGGAAAGCAGTGCTTAATGTCACCTTTGCAAGCAGGGGAGGTTATGGTAACTTGTTTTCCCATATCAGGATGTCTTGAAATAATTGCGAACATTATAACTGTGCTGTCATCCCAGAGTTAAGTTAATTGAAATGTATGTATTGTTCAGCAGACACAAGCTATAAGGAAATTATGACTCGGTAATAATTCTATTAAAGTGCAAAATATTCAAAAGATTGTAGAGTGAGATATGGGGATGAAATTCTAATAAAATGGGAAATAGGATCAGCAAAACGACTGCTGTGGTCATATTGTGATGACTGAGGTGGGAAGGTGGAAGTTTGCCCTAATATAAGGAGGATGACACAAAATCAGACTTGAGGTTTTTGTATACATCACACCAATCAATATGTTTAACAGCTGATGCCATAGGTGTAGAAGGTAAATATTTCAGTGTATTAAATTAGGAGACGCATTTACATTAAAATTTACGTTGTGATGTTTAAATGGAGAACCTTTGAAACTTAATTTTAGCTTAAAGTGAATAATGTGGAGGCATTATTGGTAAATTACATTCAGCTTGTTCAGCCTGTAATTGTGTATAAGAACATGAAGTTTGACATTTGCAACTACATGACAAACTAGACTTAATGGAGAGATACTAAGTATGCCTGTGAGCTGGGAAAGTGCTCGATGAGTCTCCCAGCTCAGGCAGTATGCAGGTACCAGTGTATCGAGCTGGTTTGTGTCTGGGTGACAGGGTGTCCTAGGAGTTAAATTATAAACTGATAGTGAAGTGCTTAAGGGCTTTCTGCCCACTGTTAGTGATCTAGATTAGCCATATGCCAGCCAAACGTTCATGGTCTCCAAGTGTGGAAAATGCTTTTAGATCATTCAGATATTAACTGGTTTTTAATTGGCATAAATACTTCTTAGAATTTTCAGCTGTTTACTTTGAACAGCTCTGCCTTCGCATTGCAGTCGTGCTGTGAATTAGGAGTTAAATGCAGGCTACATAATTATTGATTAATTCTTAATTCTTTGTGAGTTTTTTTTTTTCCCTTTTAGCAGAAACACTTATATTTATTCTTTTCATAAATATTCTTATCCTTAGAATAAATATGAAAGGTTAGGGGAGAGAAAGAAAGAAGAAGAATTATGCATGTGGTGTAGCAGTCCTGAAACTGAAATTGAATGGCTTGATGTACAGTAAAATAATACAATTAGCCTTTGGATATACTATGCACCGTTACATAATGAGTTTGTATTTACGGGCACATTAATTCCAGCTCTAAGGTCAATCAGTACAGAAATAAAATCTCCTTTTTTTTTCCCTTTGTGTCCTGATTAAAGAAAGTGCTGTTTGGATGGTTGGGGGGTTTTTTTTGTGTTTTCAGTGAGTTGATTGTCTGTTTTAATATCCATCAGTATCCAACCTCTTACTGATAATCAAGGTTCTCCCATGATGCATTTTAGAATCATGTCCAAATTTGTGAAGTCAAGGGATTTTTCAGCCTATGTTTTTCGTTATTGCTTTTACAACAGTTGAATTGGGCAGCTGTGGCCTTGGGGAATTTAGTGGTTGCAATTTTGCAATTGAAAGTATTTATTAATATGGTATTGTACCATAAATATTAAGATGTTATGCCTGCAAGACAAACCTTACTAAATTTGTCTTTCAGTTACTTTTTTTGATAGTCTGATCCATTGTGTGAGAACCTAGAATGATGTTGCAGTTTTCAATATTTGTATTTCTGACTGCTACTGAATATGGTGAACAAACTAATCAACTTTAACCTTTAATTTTTTTTTTTCTTGCTTGACATAGAGGTGACTTTATCTTTGAACTCTCCAAATTTTTGTCTGGTTTAAAACCTAATCTAAATAAATTTCCTCTACTCTAGATTGTCTGTTTTATTTCTCCTTTCCACTTTGTGTTATTTTGGGGAGGTTTCAAAGGAAGGCGCCTTGAAGTGCTGTTTGAATAAGGGTGGAAAGTTCAATAGAGAAGATTCTCAGAGCGTATGAAATTCTGTGTAAGTCACTGTCAGCACACTAGCAAGAATCTATCTGCAAAGTCCTCCTTTGCCTTCTGGAAAATGCTTTGTTAATTACTCAAAAGAAAATGGACTTTATTACAGTGTGGAAGACTCTTCATCCAGTTTTTTTTCAATACAGAAAAGGAGTGCTAGAGCAACATGTGCCATGCTTCGGTTAATTTGGAATGCACCTGCTGGTGTCAGTGAGAAGGCTCTTCCTCATGGCAGTGAGGTGGGGGCAGGTCCAGCTGCCAGCCACATCTGGTGTGTTGACTTGGAAAAAAACCTTCTGACCCCTCCTTCACCAAGCCTTTTTAAATGTCACCTTTTGTATATCTTAATAATTCGCTGTACTGTTTTGTATTTGATTAAATTGTACTGTTATAAAATCACCAGCAGCTCAGTATCTGTAGTTTTTTTGACAGTTTGTTTTGGATTAGATGTGCATCATATTTCCACTGTTATATATTCAGCTTTTCATTTTGCTGAGAAGCAATGGCAACAATAACAAGTCCTCTGTTAGAAAGAAAATGCTACTTTTATTATTTTTATTCAGTATATTTTCTTACTTGACTATATTGCCTCCATCATTCATCTAGACACAGTGCTATATACTGTTTTCATCATTTATGACTAGACCTAATGATCCTACACTTTTTAATTATTAAATTTGAATAAAATACTATCTTGTTTGCTTTTAAATTACTTAGTTGTCTTTTAACTGCATGGGAACTGGGCATTCTTTGTGGCACTGTTAAAATGAACTCTGACTGAATTAGTCACAGTATCTCATTACTTCATGTCATGGTTGTTCTTATGAAAAGTTTATTTTGTTGGAAACATTTTGTTCAATGTGTTATTGTAACTTTGATCCAATATGAAAAATATATTGACAGTAAAATCTGCTTATTGATGCAAATACTGTATAAAGATAATGTAATTTAAAATTTTGTATTGGTTTTGCTTATATTTTGAAAAATTGTATGCCTTTTTCTGGAGCAATGTTTCTCAAACTTACACTGCAGCTTCCAAGGAAGTTAATGAAAGGTTCAAAGAGTTTTAATAAACATTAAAAAGAATTTTAGATAGTATATGTTAAATATTGATTACATTCATTGTTTAGATAGAAAAATCAAAAATAATACGCTGACTCACTGGGACAACCCTCTCAGTTCCTTCAGGACTAGGGGTGCAAAAAGCAGCAATGGGTCCTGTTAGCAAGAGGGAGGTGAGGACCACAGGGCAGAGCCAACCAGGGACAGAACAGCTTCTGAAGAGAGGAGACTGTCAGGTCCTGTCAGTCAGTACTTACAGGGATTTCCTTTTTCCTGGTGTTAGAGAAACTGAGCTGCTCTGAGTAAAGGCGGTTGGTTCCCTGTTCTGCAGCCAAGCGACAGTTTAGGGAAAGCTCTGTAAAGATTAATCAACCTGAGGGAGGGCGGTGCATTCAAAATGTTTGAGAAATAGTACTCCAAAATATATTGAATTACAGATTTTGTGTCTGTCATTGTGGATTAAGATTGATGCAGGGTCATTTGTGGGACATTTTTTAGGTTGTTCTAATTTCGATATGTAACTTCTAAACTTTCTCTGTCAGGCTTTTCCCATGGGCCAAGTATTCAACTCTTTAGACCTGAGAACATTGCAGTTTAATTGCTGTTTCAGCAATCCCACTAGCCCTGGCCAGCCTGCTGAAAGGAACTGCAGCAGGAGAATCTCTACTCCTTGAAAGAGAATTAATTCAGTGATATCACTGATCCCCAAGGCATCCAATTGAGAAATATTTGATTGGAGATGCACGTGGTTTTGTGTCCAAAGTGCCTGCATGTGGCCCACTGAGTGGCTGCCATTGAAATAGAGAGCTACATGGGCCAGTTACTTGCAGGCAACCAGATTGACTTGAAGTGACCGGTTGAGGTCTCTGAATTTCAGTGCAAAGTGTTATGTAGATGTACCATACCTCTAGGCAGTGTTCTGAAGGCTTTCTTTGCAACCAGAGGTGTCTGAAGACCTTTTAATTCTATATATAAAAATGAAAACTGAACTTCCATGGCACAAAGTGGTAGTTACAACAGAGCTCTCAGTGTGTTGAGCTACTACCAGGAGAGACCATTTAAATGTTTTTACCATGTAAAAATTCTTATGGAACTACTGATTTACTGGTGTAGTCAAGATAAATACAGGGTTTTTTTACAAAAAAATTTAAAAGTGGTGACCTATTTTTAAATTTGGATTTCCCTTTTTTTCCAGTTAAACAACTTTTCTGTTTCTGTGGTAATAAGCAGAGAGTTGAGTTTGGCAATGCAAAAGAAATATGGAAAATATATGAGACATCCAAGTACGCTTTGAGACAATCCTACAGGATTGTACCTCCACCTGGATTGTATTGTATTATGATTTTTATCCCCTTGGGAGCTCCAGGTGCCCTGGGAAGGTGAATTCGCTTTGCCGTCCGGTGAGGTACCACAGTCATTCACAGTGTCCCCAATTACCCTGTATCTTCACCTCTGAAAGTGTCTGATAGGGGAACAGTTGCCTTCAGTAAGTTGGATAGCTTGTGGCTTTCTGTGTTAGCTTGAATACCATTTCGTCTTATTGCACTCACGGTTTTAACCACCTTCCCGTGCTAAAAGATAAACCAACATATGCATTTGTCAAAGATGTACAAACCCAAACTGATTTCCAGGATCAACCAGCAAATTACCTGGAGGACAAAGTGACTTATTTGTCAGGGCTGCATCTTATACCAAATAGATTCCTCAGACTTCAGCAGTTTGTTTTGTTGTTGGTTTTTTGGTTTTTTTTTCCAGAAATTAGGGCAATATCGTTAGAATTTAAATAGTTGCAGCCAGGTATTCTAGGCTGTAACACAAGGGAAATTCTTTCCCTGTGTTCTCTAGCCCTCCAGCAGCTTGTCAGGACCACCAGAGGCACATCAAATTCTTGTAAGTCCAGATCACTTTACCCTTGAGCATGATCTTCCCTACATAACATAAACCATAAGCTCCTGTTGGCTGCCACCATTCCAGTCTCTAAGTCCCCCTTTCCTCTTACCTGCCTTTTCATGCAGGTAAGGTAAAGGGTTGTCTTCTTCCTCTAAATAGAGAAGAACAAATTTATCGACACAGTTTGTCTTCCTCTCAGTGCTTCTGCTGGTATGAGCCATGAGCAAACAGCTTGGGCTTAACAAGTGTAAACAGGATCTAGGTCACAAAATCCTCTTGGCTTACAATGAAAATTAATTCAACAGGCTACTCAGCAAGCCACAAAGTGTTCTTGTCATAGAAGTGCAAGGTATCAGAAGGGTAAAAGACACTTGTATTAGTGAGTGGTTCAAAAACATTTATGGCTACAGTGTCATGGATGAAAATTTAAAGGATAAGATTTTTGTTTCTCTGAAAGAGGGAGGGCGGATGTTTTGGTTGTTTTTATTGTTTTAGGGTGTTTTTACCCTGTTTTTACCACCAACTTTATTCTTATTTTTGCAGACTTGTCTTGTTTTTAGTGGTTGTAAAGTGTTTTACCTGTCTGTTTTTTTGTGTGTGTCTTTCTCCCTCTCTTCCTGTAAATACTGGCAGTCTTTACTTGGCCTGGCTGTAGAATGATCACGTTAACTGTAATGAGCAAGGAAAGAATTAAGCAGTATCACTGTTTATAGGAGACAGATTTTGAACATTCAAAACCAGAAAACTTGTGTCAGTTTATAGCTGTTGTTCTAAAGGTGGACTTGCAAAGTTTTAACAAACAAATTTTAAGCATGCATCTTAGAGATAAATAACATCTAATACAGCTCTGTTCCGAAAACAAGGCAGTAACTGGCTAAAGGATGGGATTTCCTAAGTGATATTCATTGTTCCTACATACGGATTGTAAAAATGTAACACGGTGGTGGGGCCTTGGCTTGATAGGCATAGATTCAAATGGCTTATCACAAGCTGACAAAAGGCCAACATTCTGATAATGTTCCTGCTTTAAACTTTTGGAGTTTTCTGCTACACTGTCAAGATTAGTATCTAGAAAATGAGAACTGGTTATTCTGCACAAGAATGCCTTTTTAGTCTGTCATAAAGTATTGTTAATAGTGCTGGGAGAAGGATCTTTCTATCCACCCGTTCAGTCCACATTTAGAGCTTCTCTGCCATCAACACAATGTGAAATGTTTGTCTTCAAGTAGTTACTAAGGTCAGAAATTATAGATATAGTGAACTTTCTTCAGTCCCAGCACTTCTTTCTTCAAGGAGTAAACTTCGAAAAAGATGGAGGAGAAAAAAAACTCTTTCTAAGCAAAACTCAGTATATTTTAATATTAGATTCTTTTTAGGGTGTTTGAGGATACTCTGGTACTTGCTGTTCTGCTCTTTTTCTTCTGCCTGAGTTTAGCTGTCACACAAACCAAGCCACACAAGGCTTTTGTTTTTAGATAGACATGTCATTACGTAGACTAAAACAATCAAACTTTTCTTCTCATTTGATTTTTCTGCATCTGTGTAGAGACTTAGAAAATCTTGCTATAATTTTCAGCTCTACAGTGATTTAATAAAGATAGTTAAATTAAGGAAGGAAAAAGGTGTGCTTAATTCACAAAATAGAGAGAGATTTGTGATGTAGAGGAAGGATCCTATCTGGACTGGAATGATAGCTAGAATGCATGATTATTTTGCAAGGAGGGTGCAGTTTATTTACCTGTGAGTAAATGTTATTTTGTGAGGAGTGTGCCCAGGGGAATGAAGAATGATAATAATCTCCAGTTGATTCTCTTATAGCGCATGTGCTCTGAGGATGCAGTACCTGATTTTAAAGCATCTGCAGGCATAAACTGAAGCTTTTACAGTTAATTCTTAAGCTGTAGAGCAGATGGGAGGACTTGACATTCAATTTAATGCCTACTTATGCACGTTTTGCTGTAAACACTAGACTTTTTCTTTACTATGTTAGTTTAATTAAGGAATTAACTGGATTCTGTATGTTATTTACTCGTTAGGATTTCACCAGTAGCTCTAGTGATCACTAATTTTGTGGCCATTGGCAATAAACTTGCTGTGCTAAAGGGAAAAAGAGGTAATCAGGAGTCATTTTTATAAGCATAATACATGTCCATTCGTAGATCTGTCTTCTTAGCATGAGTGTTTTTTTAGTCAGTTTAAAAGCACACAAAACATTAGAACTGCTAACTATTTCTTTAGCTTTCTGAACTATAGTCTGGTTTTGGCTTTTACAAATAAAAATGTATAATACATAAGGATAATCTTGATTATTTCTCTCTCTCTTTTGAACCAGCCTCTTATTCCTAGAAGCCCCACAAGCAGTGTTGCTACTCCATCCAGCACTATCAGCACGCCTACAAAAAGAGACAGCTCTGCCCTGCAGGATCTCTACATACCCCCTCCTCCGACAGAACCTTATGTTCCAAGGTAAAAAAGATGATTTCACAGAACAATTTGATACAAAAAATATTTGTGAAGTAACTGACCATTCTGTTCATACCTATTTATTAGTCTGCCCCATAGATAATACTGTATTAATACTGTATTTTGCAGGTAAACTGGTTATTAAGGGTTGATGTATTGAATCAGACCCACAATATTCTGAATCAGTATATTGTCTGCAAAATGGACAGTAACCTTTAGAATAGAAGGTTCAGTACCCTGTTTTCTCAAATATGAGGTAATCAATTAACTGCAACAGTCTCATCCTCATTCAGAAGAGCAAAAGTTGTCTGAAACTCTGAATCTGTAACTAGGAAAGGAGCTCATATCTGTCCCCTTGCCCAATAATCATGATGCAGCAAGGGAGTCTGAGTTAAATGCAAGAAAGTTTCAGCTTCCACAACAGCACTGTTTAGTCCAGCCATAACATTTTCTTTTTCAGATGTATTTGATTAGATAGCATTAGGGCAAATTTCAGGTTTGTGTTTTAGTGTGGCCACTCTGCTAGACTGTGCAGTGACCATGCTGTTCCCTGTCAATATAACTGCTGCTCTGACCTGCCACCTGGAACAGGCATTTTCTCTCTCCCAGTCTCTGGACTTGATGAGCCAGAAGAGCAGCAGATCCTCCTTGCAGATTCATTAGCCTACCTTACACAGCCACAGATGATTCAGTACAATTCCATAATGTACTCAGATGTTGCTTTCCTAAAATTCTGAGAGAATTATGGCCTACAAATAATACAAAAGTGGCTACCCAGAGGTCTAGGATTGTATTTAAGAGGAATCAGAATTCCCAAAGCTTCCATGTTCTTAGACACAGGCTATCATATGACCAGTTAATGTATTTTTAAATTACTTCTTGCTTTTCTTTTAGTTACCTTTCTTGGAAGGGTTATAAGGGCAGCATGTTCTTTCTTGTACCTGAGTTTCTTGCAGCTGAGTTTTTCTTACCCTTTCTTATCAGCAGCTCCTCTAGCCAGTTAATAAGATGTCTGACCTGATACTGACAGGACTTTCCAGGGGGTTGTCCAAGAGTGCGGTATATGGCAAATTAAATTGCCTAGTAGGGAGAAGAAGTTGTGATTCTATGATAAATTCTTACTCTTCAGAGATATGAAAAGCTTTCCAGGGCAAAAGTGTGCTTTTGACTTAGTGAGGATGTTACAAGCCTTTTGTGAAGCCCTAAGCTGTGTCCCATGTTCCTTCCTTATCCCTGCCTCATCTGTACCTGGCTTGGTTTCTATTTATCAGAAAAAAAAAAAAAAATCATTTCAAATGTGACATGTATAACCCATTTGAACTTACACATATTCTAGTTTACTATTACTTTTTTCTTTAAATTAAATAAAAACATTCTCACTCATGACACTTGAATTGTGCATAGGAATCAACTATGTATTTTACCTCCCTCATAATAGTTCTTTGTTATGCTCACATAAATATTTTAAGGATGTGGTTTTCAGAAAATTTACAAAAAAACGCCAAGTATTTAATTCTAATTGATTAACATAAAAAAAGCTGGGAGGAAGAAAAACTTAACCAAGATATAGTCTTAGATGTGTTTCTCTTTGAATGCAGTAGTCATATGTTAAAGACCTAATGCTTCCGAAATTATACTATCTTAAAAGAACTTTTACCTTTGTACTGCTTCTGATTATGTTTACCATCACAAAAATACTTGTATTTGATAAGAAGTGCATATTCATTTTTTAAGTATTTTTGGGGAATGTTCACTACTCTTCAGTTTTTGAGTTCTGCACTAGAAATTGAGATCTTCCAAATGGATTTTGGTTATTTATTAATAATATCTCTTAAATCATGATGATAATGCAGTAGTTTGGACCAATTCTGATTAAATCTTATAATACATTATAATACATATTAGTACAAGCTGTAATCTTGTAGAGAGATTAAGCTTTGTACATTTGAATTTTTTCATCAGCTTAATCCAAATGGACTATTCTTGATTTCACCTGTCATATAGGGTGCAGTGTTTCTGAATAATTTGTTTGGGCATTTCATCAGGTTTTTTGTCCATGATTAACTATATTAAGTCATGTGTGTATTTTGGGTATTATCAAACTGCTCAACATCTGCTTCTCAGTTTGTTGTTGCCATTCCAAAGGAAAAAAAGCAAACAGATAAGCCCTCCTTTTGTTACTGGAATAGAGGAAGAGACTTGATATTTTGATGTAAATTGTAAAACCCAGAGCCTTGGTGATGATGCCCACAGACAGTACAGCTGCTGACATATCCTCACATGGATGGCATGACAAAAAGGGACCAACACTTTCCACGTGCTGGCTACTTAGGAGTGCTGGTTGTATGTTAGTACCAGCTCATATTTATCAAGTACCTTTGGGGGTGAGAACGGAAGCCCTCATCTCCAGAGGACTGTGGCAAAGGGTGTTTGACTGGGGGCTCTGTACTTGACTCCATGCTTGCAATAAAGATCCCTCTAGGTCAGACTGCCCTGCCTCCCTTGTGCCGGGCCCTGATGGTGGTTGCAGCACTGATTAGCATCTGGCTGGTTTGTGTCAGTCTCCATCATGTTACCTGCTGGGGTCCCCAGCTCTGTCACCACAGAAAGTCTCTCTGTGACTGGAGGAGAGTCCACAGCCCTGTTGGGGCTGCACCAGCCCCCCTCAGTAAGCCAACACCATCCCTGCTCTGGGAAAGCAGCTTGCCAAAGTGAGTGTAGTGATCAGTGGGGGATTGTGATGCTGCTATCATGCTGAGGCAGGATGGCCTTTTCTCATCCTTCCTGCCTGCCTGGGTCCCATGAGGAGGCTTTGCTTCGTGCTCAGATGGAGTCTCAAGGTGCCAAGGGAAGTAGGGGTCAGCATGCTGGCCAGCTTGGAACTCACATGGAAGTCCACAGGGGATGAAGGACTCCAACGAGAGCGTATGACCCAGCTTGTCTCTTGGTTACCTCTTGGGCATTTTTCTGCCCGGAAATAACTGTCTGATCAGGTTTTTTGCAGCCATCTCCAGGCACAGTTGTACCAGCGTGTTTACTAGTTGAGCCCTGGGTCATCTAGTGCAAGAAAGGACTCCTAACCCAGCACAGCTTGCTCTCTTGTTTGATGCCTTTGTGTAGTTTCCATTTTCAAAGAGTGGAGTAGGGGTGCAGGAAAGCAGAAAGATCTCGGGGATCTGACACAAACTGCAAAGTGAGCACTGTCCTGGGGGTAGCAGCTGATAAGCAGATGCTACACACTGTATTTGAAACTGCATGGATGTACCTATACAACTTCGAGACCTGAAATGATTGTACAAAACTATGTCAGGTGTCTGTACGCCTTCTATGCGTGGTTCTTCTTGATCTGGGGTTAAAGTGTAAGGAACAAGACTGAGTTGGCTTATGCTTGCCATGTACCCACGTCTTAAAACTATACGATATCTTTAAAAATGCAAGTATAAAAATGTAAGGCCAGCATCATTCTTCTGCCCTAAATCACAAAATTTTAGGTAGATTCCAGAAAAACCAAGAAAAATAAAAAGAGTAACTGCACATCCATTTTATTTCTATAATTCTTTTTGAGAGAAACCAATGAGATGGATAAATTTGTGAAGAATTGAACAAACAGACACGTGTGAGGTAACTGGCATATAAATGCATACATATGTATATATGCTATGTGATCCTGATGTGGGGTGGATTTCATCTGTTTCAGTGTATGAAATGTTGCCATAGGCCCATGTTTATTGAAATATTCACAGTTTAAAAAAAAAATCAGTATCTTATCTCAATATGTTAAAAACTTCTCTTTTTAACTAAAGGGATGAAAAGGGAAATCTCCCCTGTGACGATGTTGGCAGACATATAGTGGGCAAACCAGTTCACACAGGATCTGAATCTCCAAACTCATTTCTGGACCAGGAATATCGGAAACGCTTTAATGTGGTTGAAGAAGATGCAGTTTTGTACTGCTATGAGTATGAGAAAGGAAGAACAAGTGGTCCTGGAAGGAGAGAGAGCACACCGACATATGGTACAGCATTGATCTCATAAAGATAATCACCATGTGTTGATTTTAGGATTTTTGTGCATCTGCTTTTGTTTTTTACCATGAAAATATTTCTGGTGGCCATTGATTTTGTTAAGAATTCGATACTATAGTCCAATTTCAACCTAAGAGCTTATTCTGGTACAGGAAAGAAAAAAGCTTACTGTGATAGGTAAGTCTAGTTTAAAATTGATGGGTTTTCTAAATATAAGTTCTATTTTTGCTATCAGCTTAGTTTTCCAGACTATGTTTCAGTATCATTTTAATGAAAAAGCATATACCAGAAGCTCATATTTTTTTTCTGAAAATACAGAATGTAAATGTTCTCTCATTATAAGGGCAAGACTCAAATAAATTTAGGAATTCAGCTTTGGAAAAATTTTCCTAGGTATAATAATGATCAAACCACTTCAGATTTACCAAGACATGACATGCTGCTTTCATGCTGCACTGCTCTCTAAAACTCTTTAATTTTTCTTTAGTCCCAGAATGGAAGTATGACTGATGACAGTGTGCTTTTTTTTGGGTAATACTGTATTAACCTCCTGTAACTTCCTATATTGCAAGTGGTGGCTTTTTACATATAGCAGTTCCTCTTTATTTGAAACCGTAGGTTGTTTAAGAAGGAATTTTGCATGTAAACACACACGTGTATTTGTGCTTCATCCACATCTTGGATTTTGTCTTATTTAGGATGAGAATTCAGAAAGAATTTCTGGTGAGAGTTTTAATGCTCAAACCCTTGTACTCCAGCTTATTTTACCCTTGAAACTGTTGGAACTCTTAGCTAGTGTGGTGACTTATTTCAGCTTTGGACTGGGAGAACTGGTTCTCTGTTGCCAAGTATAAAATTGTACAGACAGAGTTGTTAGGCTATAGAAGAAAATGAAGAGGAAACCTCATGTCTAAAAAAGGTATTTTGACTGCTATAGTATTAGCTGAGCACACACTTGAATATTTTTTCAACCTACCTGCTATGTTACTTCAGTTTTTAAAGTGAGCACAAGCTGTATGTTGGAGTTGTTATAGCAATCCTGTCATCATATCCCTTTGTGAAGAAAATAGATGTAATTTATGAGGAAGCATAGATTTAGTACATCATGCAGCCAAATCTCCAAAATCACCTGGGAACCTTGATATAAATTGAACTTGAGTTGTGTAAAGTATTCTCAGGACCTGGAGCAAGGTGCTTGCACAACATTAAAGGTTGCATTTTCACAAAATGCACCCTTTCTACACAAGTACACCATCCTACAGAAAAATCTTCAGTATCCTTTTGATTTCAAAGTGTTTTCAAGTGTTTTCTAACCATGCCCATTCTGTGCAAAATAACTGCTAAGTTTTCAAAATGGATATATCACTTTTATTACTCAAGTATTTCAGCTGTTACAATTGGTGGTTGCAGTCAGTTCCATTAACAGAGATGTACTCACTGTTCCAGGTATTAAATTTTAATACTGGTGGTCGAGAGTGAAGAAGAACACATTTCTTCTTCAAGGACTGCTGAATCCATTATTTTATTATAGGATAGCTTTTTTAGCCTTTTTTTTTCTGTTAGCAGAAAGGGTCATAAAGACATGGATCAAAGACTCCACTGAAAATCAGTCATTATTTAACACATTTGTTTTACAGCCTTTCACTTTTGATCTCACTTCCTTTTTAATGAATTCACATCATCAAATCCATTTTCATTTAAGTGTATTTTCTAAAAATATTACCATTTCAGCATTAAATTCTGAAGTTTCCCACATGGCATTTGTTAACATAAGGTTTGTGGGTAGGCATGACCTTAGGGTTTCACAGAAATCTGGAAAATGACAATTACAGTCTTCTGGCTTATGGTGACCCATTAAAGAAGGTCAAAGAGAGTTCCCAGGCCTAGAGAAATAATTGTTTTCAACATGTACTTACCATTAATTTTGTGATGGTGTCAATTTTTTTACAAAAATTTTCTCAGTCCTCCTTCATGAGAGGTTAATAGGGCCCTCTGTAATTTCTTTATTGGAATCCTTTGACACTTTTTGACAATGTTAACAAAGATATTTCTCTTTCATGCTCTTACTGGCTTCTAGCTGTTGTATAGTTGCTGCTAATTGGCTTTGGAAAGCTTCTGTTCACATGCAAGATAAAAATTTTCCTGAGTGTCCTCACCATGGAAAAGAGATTAAGGAATCCATAGAGGTTAAAAACAAGGTTGTTAGGAGAGGTAACAAGCAAATGAAACTTGAGGTTAAGGAAAGCAACACATTTGATCATTTCAGTTTTAATGCCAGATACAAAAGCAGGTACTTTGAACAGCTGAAGGTTTTGCAGAAAATTTGTTGTTACTTTTGATAGCAATCAGATTTTAACACAATTTTGTAGCTTTTGTATTTAATAAGTGTGTAGTTCCTATTAATAAGATACTGTGTGTTCAGCCTCACAAAGAAAAGAGTTTTATTTCTACAAAAAGAAACTGTTGAGAGCTGCTTCTGATAAAGTAAATATGAGCCAAATACATCCCCACTCGTAACTGTGTCTACTTAATCTCA
Organism: Cnemophilus loriae; assembly: GCA_013397755.1. Classification (NCBI taxonomy): domain Eukaryota; kingdom Metazoa; phylum Chordata; class Aves; order Passeriformes; family Corvidae; genus Cnemophilus; species Cnemophilus loriae. Next base: position 2,599,233 of record VZTF01007877.1, on the reverse strand, counting down.
CCGGCTTCAATCACACTTAAAATGTGTCCCTAAATAGTAAAATGGATGATAAGTGAAAAGTTTAAAATACATGTGATTTTCCTGAGTAGTGATGTATTTGTGACCTGATCCTGTGGTCGTACAGAACATACAGCTTTTTTGTCATTTTTTTTTTAAAAGATAATAAAAACTTTGGCCATTATGCTGCCTGCATGGTGTTGGTGTGTTTTCCACAGACACAGTACTTCAGCAGGGAGATGGACATGTTTGAATGTTTGTTTTCATTATAAACATGTCTCTTTGTTTCAGTGTATCATGGATTTAACCTCAAAAATGTAAAGTAAGACTTTTATGTAAGGATTTTCTACTAAAATAATTTACAAGACTTTTGAAGTTTTTACTTTTAGCTTTGCTGCTTTTAAAATCAAATTATTTACTCACTTTTTGGGTTCGTGACTGGTAGATTGATTTTAAAAAGATCAAGGGCTGATCTTGTTGGGAAAACATTTTGTTTTTAGTCTGTCAGATAATATGCCATGTGCTATGCTGCTCTGTTTTGTTTCAATATATTATTTAACTACATTTTGTTTCAATACACTATTTAGCTTGCTGAAGAATTCAGACCACTCTAAGTGGCCCCACTAAATCCATAGCACACTGATTTCACTGAGTTCCAACCATATATGTGCAATTCTTAAACAGAAATCATAGTTTACAACATTTTTTAAAATCAATTCGGCAGCTTCCAATCAAAATTTAAAAGATAGGATAGTCTTCAGCTATTCTTTTTTTCTTTGCTGTCTGAAGTCAAAGTGAATTTAGCAATGATAATGTACTTTGCTTTCTGTGGATGAAATGCTACAAAAGAAATTACATGTGGAGATTTTCTACTTCCTTTCTTACTTGGTCACTGATGGATCTTGTAAGCCCACCAGCAACTAAACTATTTGTGAAGGTACTTCAGTGATATGAACAAGTTTCTGTTACCAAAAATTCACGTATGCTTTAAAACAGTTCTCCCATGTGTGTGCCAGGGGCTTCCAGAATAAAAAATAGATGTTGCCCAGTGAAAACTGAAGTAATTTGAATGCGTTTGTTAGTGTCAGACGTCACTCCAGTGATGATTTTGTAGGGCACTGGATTTATTTGCTAAACCTAAAAAAAAATCCATGAAATACTTAGCTGCTTCTTTTCTGTTAAAGAAAACAGAACTCCTGTCTTAACCTCTTTTTCAGAGGCAATGCTGGATCCTCTTTCATAAGCAACCCTGTAGAACAGCAGCTTAGCACATAATTTGTTCTTTCTTCTAAAGAATGTTGGGTTAATGCTGCCTTATGGTGCATGATCTCAATTTTTCCTCTGTTTCCAGGGAAGCTGAGGCCTATTTCTATGCCAGTAGAATATAACTGGGTGGGAGATTATGAAGACCCCAATAAAATAAAAAGAGATACTAGGAGAGGTAAGTGATCTGAACACACACTTACACAAGGCATTATGGGTTTTATCTTGCATTAAGCTATATATTTCAACATCATTTTTGCTGCTTACTTAGCCATATATATGTTTGTGAACCTGTTTTGGTATTTTCTTTATTTTGTGTACTTAATTTTTTGCAGAGTCTATTTTAGGATTGAGGAAGTTGGTTGAAAAACATTCTAGAGCAGCATGGGATTTACCTCAAAATCAAAGAGGATAAGTTCTTCAAAATTTTGGTTTGTGAGGCTTGGATACATAACTCCACATACAAAATTATGACCTCTGAGATTGCTGTTATCAGCCAGGAACAAGATGTTACAGTAATGATAGCTATTTCTGTAAAAATATTAACTAAATATTCAGTAGGGATCAAAAAAGGAAACACTTAGAAGTTATTAGGAAAAGAATACAAGACAAATTTAGAAGTATTCTTATGCTGCTGTGTCAGTTGTTGCTCATGCTGTATGTGTGCAATTCCAGTCTCTTAATCTCTTAAGAAATATACAGTTGAATTCAAGAAGGTTTAGGAGACAAAAAAAATTAATCAGATGTGCGAATTGACATATAAACAGGGATCAGTTAAGCAAGCTGGCCGTTATCAGTTTGGGGAACTTAAGCAGGACACAACAAAGGTTTATAAAACCTTGTGTGGAATGAAGCAAGGAAATAGGTTTGTCAGTGTTTAATCTGAAACAAGAGTAAAGAGATCAAATACCTCTGTTGGATGCTGGTTAAAGAGAAAATGAGCTGGTGCAGTTCGTGTTCAAGCTAAAGAACCTCTTGCCACAGGAGGTTGTGGATACTAGAAGTTCACATTAATGCAATGAATGACCAGATAATTTTGTGAAAAAGAAATCTGCTGAGGTTTCCTAAATTGACAGACATTGCTTCTGGGTCAGGATGTCTCAGCTAGAAATTGGTACATTCTGGAAGAGTATTCAGGGAAAGTGTGTATGATATGGTGAATGATCTCCAATGGATGTTCAGAGCAAATTACTTTAAAATGTATGCCACCACTGACCTTTGTATTCGTTACGACTCCTGGTAAAGAAGTAGCAAAAGCCCCAAAATTATCATAAATCCATTATTGCTTATCTTTTTAAAACTTCAAGACAAAACTTATTGATGTGGAACTTCTTTTATATTTTGTTCCCTTTATTTAAAATATACCAGAAACCTGTAAGAATCATCAATTTTCCCTACCAAATGTTTGGTTCCTTATTACATCTGAACCAAAGAAGCAAATGGGTTTTGTTAATGAAATAGTCCTGAAGAGTTAAAATTGACAGTAGATCTTAGCAAGAATATTGCATGTGTTGGAAGAAGGATTTACGTGCATGCAACAGTTCACAATGATGTTTTTCATTACTTTTCTTTCAATAGAAAATTCATTGCTTCGCTATATGAGCAATGAGAAAATAGGTCAAGAAGACTACATGTTTCAAAGAAATAGCAAAAAGGATACTGGGAAAAAGTCCAAAAAGAAGGGAGACAAGAGTAGTAGTCCAAGTCATTACTCGCTGTTGCCTAGTTTACAAATGGAGTCATTGAGACAAGAAGTCATGGGCACACCTGGACCAGAAACTGCTTTGTACCATGTGAGTAGAAATAACGTTAACAAAAGTCATTGCTCTGTGCTTGTGATAAGAGACAGTCTTGGTTTTATAATGGTGTTCAAACCTTCTCTGGACTGCTGCTCTGATTTTTATTCTTCAGACAAAAACTAACCAATAGGTCTCAAAGAAATATTTTAGAATACTTGATTTTGCTGTTAAGACGCGGGATGGACAGCAGTGTTTTATTTCTTTTATCTAGAAGATAGCACTTTTGAAATGCAGTGTGGTATCTCTGCCTTGACTTACTTGCTGCTGATGGAAAGGGAAGTAGCAGCAGTTTCCTGACGGGCTAGAAACCTTCTTCCCAGCATCTCTGTCACTGGAATATGCTAAGTGTTGTCAGACAACCCCTTTACTACAGGTACTTGGAAGGCTTGATAGTGGGAGGAAAACTTGTGGGAGTCGTTTGCTTTTCTTTGGAGGTAAGGGGAGCTCTAATACATATAACTGTTTTTAACATACAGCCCTCAGGAATGCAAGTGTAAATGCGAAGGAAGGGGTTCTGCTGAATAGGATGAAAAAGAAAATTTGCAGTAACTTGCTCGTTTTTAAGTGTGTCCAAAACTGGAGTTAGAAGATCACAACATATTTTAGATGTGGTAAGACATTCACCCCATAGCACTTTCCATGTATCGAGAGAATACTCATCTCTTGGTGACATTTCTTTCTCAGTATATGTTAAATTCCTGACACTCTGCAGTGACAAAAACTTTTATTTTAAGGTACCATCTTTTTTTTCCCCTTTGGTTCCCTCTATCATATAATAAGTCTAGTTTCCAAATTCTATACAGAAACAAATTATATACACAGGAACTGGAAGATTCTCAAAACTCTGGTATGGAAGTTAATGAGCAACAGCAAGCATGGAATTGACAACAAGCGTTCTTCATTTACTTTGGATATCCATCCACAAAACACTTGAAATGTTAACACCCCAAATTCCACCAGTATCAGCTAATCCTTCTTGTGCATCATTACCATTAAAGGATCTCTCTCTATAATGCCATTAAATCTTCAGCATCTATTTGAAAGTTTAGTAGGAGCTTATTCCTTTATAAAAATAAATAAAGGTTATTTATTCTTTGGAATACAAATCAGTATTGATCTGCTAACTGGCTATGAAGCAAAATGCATGAAGTAAACAGAAAAAGGAAGCTTGGACTATTGATTTGTCCCAGGGGAAATGGAAAGGAGCCCTTTACAAAGCACTTACAGCCCTCTGCAGCTGAATATTGCTGATGCTGTCTCTGGAAGCTGGCTGCTATCATGCAGTACCAGAGTTTCTTTTTTGTGGTGATGACACCCAAGTATTCTGGTGCATACATCTTTGCCACGTAGCAGAGCCAAAGGTTTTGTAATAAATTGGGCAGAACTTTTCTTAAAATCTTAAGTCAACAGTGCAATGAGCAGATAAAGAATGGAGGAGTACAGATAACACACAAGGAGTTCCTGTCTGTCTGCAGTAAAATTTTATTAAGCTATAGATAACAAATAAGACAATGAAAACATACTTTATGCTCAAATTGTGTCTTAAAGAGCACTAAAAAAGTGGCTGTCCTATTACAAAATGTTTTTTTCCAATCAGTTTTTACAATTAGTTTTACAGCTTTTTTGCAGTTGGTTTTTCATAAAGATTTCAGATTGTCTGTAAGTGGAAGCCTCTGAATGCACGTGAGTTGAGTGCAAAGGAACTGCTCTGATAGTAGTGAAAGAGCTGGAGGTTTTTGTTTGGTTTGGTTTGTGTTTTTTTCAGAAGTCAATGTTTTCATCATGCTAGAATATCAGGGGAAGAGGTGATACTGTGACTCTGTCTGTGTACACCACAAGCCGGTAGATTTTCCTAAAGTAAAGAGCAGCTTCTACCAGGTGGCTTTAGTTCAATTTGAACCTGTAGTGCCTCAATTGTTTGTATAAGGTCCCCGTGCTAAAGAACACTCCGCCAGGCTTGTTAAGTAGCTCCAGTCCCTGATTGCTCTTGTTGTTAAAGGTACTCACCTATTAGCCTGTGTTTACCTGGCTTCTATGTTCAACCGTAGTTATAAATGTACCATTATCCTCTGGATTTAAATGTCTTTTGTTACCAAATTTATCCTCCAATATAGGATTTTGCGAGTTATAATCAAATAATTTTGTAGACTCGTCTTGCTTAAAAGAGTTAGAATGAGCATCTTAGGTTTTTCTTCAAAACTTCTTTTCACATCCTTTCTTCATTCTCATAATTCTTTCAAATCTTCATATTTAATCCTAAAATATCTTAAGCATCCTTCCTAAAGTATATATGCCAGCACAGCACATAAATTTCCAGGAGCTGCATGAAAAGGTTACATAACCTTTCCTGTTCACTACTTCTCTATTTAAATGTTTAAAGGACTGGTTATTGCTTTTAAGCCTAGCCTTGGAGTGAGAGCATGTTTGTTACTTGGTTTTAGTTTTATTTTTTCTGTTATGGTATTATTCAAATCACTTATCTGCAAGACTAATATTCCAAATTTAAAAGCTTTTAGCTTGCATTCTTTGTTCTTAAGTACAATAACACTGTATTTGGTTGGTCATGTTGAAACATATAACTTCTTGGGTATGCTTGCTGAATAATCCATGTCTCTGAATCAACCCTAAGTATGAAATAAGTGAGAGTAAGGGCTCTGGACCCTCAAACTGCGCCCCCATGATTCCCAAGTCCTTAACAAAGGAGTATTGAAGCTCCAGGAATCTGGGGTCTGCTGTGGGGTCTCCTTGTTCTGAAATTATATTTTTAATGTGCGTATTCTGTGAAATAGAAAGCATGCACATTTAATTTCTTCTTTTTTTTCCTTATATTTTCTTTTACCTTTTGCTGAATTCCCTGGAGTAGAAGCCATACTGCTCACTCAGCAGTCGGGTTTTGTGTCATTCACTGGTCTTAGATTCTGTGTTACCTTTATTCAGTGATGTTTTCATTCTTTTTTTGACTCCATCAATAAAAATGTTAGATAATTTTGGACTAAAAATGCATCCTACTAGTTAAATGAGGAATTCCCCTTACAATTCCAGGCCTCTTTCCTTTTGAATTTTGCAGCCACTGACGTGAGCAGGTTGATTACCTTTTTACTGTGAAGCTTTTCTGCGGAAAAGCAGCTTTTACAATTATGCTGACTGCAACTCCTTCTGCTGCTTTTATTCATGGCTCTACAGAAAAGAAAAATCTTTGATCAAAAGACTACACTGCTGAATTAAATTACCACAGCAAAAATGGTATGATTTTTTGTGCTGTAAACAAAGTGGATGGTGTTAAAAAAATTACCATGGTAATGTAGAAGTGCCTGGTTGTTGTTTATTTGCTAAAAGCTATTCTGTAGAATGCCAGCAGATTCAAATTGTTATATTCTAAAGTGATCACAAGAATGTGGCAGTCTAGCATTTTTCTGACTGTCAGGATACTTAACTTGCATAAAATCGCTGGTTTTAACAGTTTTGTTTGTATTGCTGACCTGCCATTCCAATCAAAAACTGTCTGGTCGAGGGTGCATTTCAGTTGCAGCCTTGAAAAGTGGACAGGGTTTGCTTGTGTCCACTGCACGAAACCAATGTGCTAGCTGATACCATAGCAAAACAAAAACTAATTTGTGTTGTGTCTGTGAACTAAACATCTCTTGTATTCTCTTCTGGTGTTTCTGAATCCTCACATACAAATTTTCTTCACTGCTTTGTTTTTTTCTTCCCATTCTAGAAATTGTTTCCAGCATTATGTTGATTTCTAGCCAAGTTGTTGTTCTTGCATTCTATTTTTCTTCCTCACTTTTGTAAAAGAAACCAACACAGAGTGTTAATGTTTTTATTAAGCTGAGGCAAACTGTTCCAGCTGTTGCTAATCTGATGTGCAAGCAGGTGTTCAATGTGATCTATTTCTGTAGGTAGAAAACAGCACAGCTAAAATTGTCTTGAACTTTTGGGGCACAAGAGATGAAAGCTCTGACATATCATTGTAGTTTCTCAAGTTCATTATGTTTTCTCTACAGGAATTTTCTTGGTGTGTTGTACTTTGTTTTCGTTGGAGGAAAATAATGTGGTTATTTAGGAAGGAGATAGAGCCATGGGTCAAAAGAAGTTCAACATCAGGTTAATAGTAATTTGCTCCTAACTGATCAATACAACTTTCCCTTAGCCTAGAAATAGCATTGCAATGTGAAGAAAAGGTTACAGGCTATTGTATGAAGTAAGCAAGATTACTTTTTCTTGCATAACTCCCTACTCTATACAATAGGCTGCAACCTACACAAGTACATTATTGACCTCGTTTCTTCTTCCTTCTGGCTTCCCATTACCCCTTTGCCTTTTCCACTCTATGCTCACTTGTTCATGTGTTCTTAGCATTACATAGTGACTTGCTTTCTGTAGGAAAAGTGACAGAAAAATAACAGCTTCTCACTTTGCTGTGATAACCAGTCTGTTTTAAATTGTTTAATTAATTAGAGGAGTTTTCTTAGTTATTTTATTTGCATTTGAAAATAAGGTAAGTTTAGTAGCAAAATGTGCCGCTTAAAGTTCATACATCTGAAACAGGTCACTCAGTAATGGGTGGAGGAGATAAATCAGGGTTTTGTACCATTGGGATTTTGCTGAATTTACATGTGTAGATATGTACACATGCACTATCTTTAATGTTCCAGTTCTACTTTTAATAAGGGAGAAATAAAATTAAAGCTATCAGCTGGAGTCCTTGTGCTGCAAATCGAATTAAGTTGATGCAACTTTGGCGAACTTCTTTTTTTTCCTCTTTAGCAATGTATTACCATCCATGTGGTTGAAGTGCAGCCTGATGACTTTTAATGACATAATTAACAGCAATGCTTACCGCAGTGAGGACGCACAGAGAGCCAGGCACTCTCCTTTCTACTGTGCCAGTGAGGCGGCAAGGACGAGGGGTTTGAGCAGGGTTACAGTTTCAGCTGTTCCTCTCTCCAGTCCTCCCAAGGTGGCCGTACCAGTTCAGCTCGGTTTTCTCAGCCGAGCTGGTGAGGTTGCATCAGTCTGGCCAGGCAAGGGTCAGTTGGCTGCCACACTGATCTTGTTGAGAATACTTTAAATGAAGAAGATTTGTTTATGGACTTACTGCAAAAATTAGTTTTTAGCTAATAATATAAATTGGAAGGGAGACAGTAACTTTTAGACAAAATAACTTCTACTTAAATTATGCAAATTTCCAGGTGTTTCTTGCCTCCTACAAACCCATCCAGAAAAAAATACAGGAAAATGCTTTTTAAAAGTTGAATTCAAAATGTACATATTTAGGTGTTGTCAGTACAGAGAAGAATTTACCAAAACCTCATGATTTTGAAAACTTTAAGTCTAACTCTACTTAAGTGATTGATTTTCCCTTATTTCTCCTGTTCCTCTCTGCAGAAAGGAAGTAAAAAGTGAAAGTACTTAAACTGCATAGTTTTTTGATGAAAATTCTTGACTCAAATATGCATGTATTTATAAAACCCTTTAAATGTGGTACCCAATGACTAGCATTTTAAAAAGTGCAGAACATGTGCATATTAGTTTCCTAATAAACTTGTGCATAAGCTACCCATCAATTTGTTGAAAAAATCTTCTTTATAAAAACGGCATCTAAAGAACATTACATACTGCAAAATTATTTACCAAAAAAAAAAAAAAAACCTTAAGAAAACTACCCTGCTGAAAAACTAACAGTTTCCTAGAATTGTGACTATCGGGGTATTTAAAGAATTTCTGTTTGGTGAAATTTTTTGTTATGGATATTTGTAAATAAACAAAAAAATTTTCTAGAGAAAAAAATCAGAAATCAGTTAGACAGATTTTAAGTAGGTGTCTGAAATCTAGAATGTCATTGTACCGTTACAACAGATGGAGTTGGTACATTTTCTTCTTAAAAATGTTTGAAGTCCAACTATGGCAGTATTTAAATAACGAGGCTCCCTGTTTCTTCTTCCTGTTTTCACAACAGTCTATAGTTAGACATGTAATTGTTATGGAATAAAAATCTAGCAGTTGTTATCAAAGTCCAGTTTAACCTAAGTGCATAGTGAAAAATTTTTTCCAATCATATTTCCATAGTTCTTGTTAATATTTGAATTAGTGTTCTTTCTTTGCTGTGGTCTTTCATCTCCATTTAAGTATATGTATTAAAATAATACTGAAACTTGCGGATAGATTACAGACTTATATGCTTTAATCATCAGCAAAGAAAATTTTAAACTTTTTGAAAACGTAAGAATTATTTAATGTAAAAAAATTATAGTTGTGTTCCAGTTAAAAACCATTGGTATTTTTATATTCCCAGGTAAGAAACTGCACTGGATTTCAATAAATTAAATAAACAACATGAACAGTTTTGGAAATAATTGTGAAAAATTTCAGTCTATCTAATTACCACAGTAAGAAATGGTTTTAAAAATAATTTCTTCACTGTTTGGTTGCAAGTTAGCCCTTTACAGTCTAAATATAATTGTGCACACTCTAGCTTCTACTGAAAAGGCAGGAAGACACAAACCTTAACCAAAAGTAGCACATATGCTGTTGAAATTTCACAAGTGAAAAAACTGTAATTTTTCATGATGTCTAGATTTTTCAAAAACAGCTGTCTCAGACTGGACTCCGAGTAGGCTCCTGGGTGCCTCAGTAGAAAAGTCCAACACTCTGAGCTGCTGTGGAGCCTGAGTTTCTTCTCAAGTACTTGTATGTTCATGAAGGTCCAGCAGAGCTTGTCTGATAAAAGCTAACCACCGGGAAATCCCTCTCTGGAGGTGACTGGAGCATTTAAGACATTTACATCTTTCTTCTGTAGGTTACACTGGTCACATCTCACCTTAGTTTTTACAGCCTTGAGGGGTTGTTTGACCTTTTTTATGACTTCAGTTCCTTGCTCCCTTTTCCATCAGTGAGTAGGTAATGAGGAAATAAGGCTGTGATGGTAACTAGGTCGACATGTGTGGAAGAAACTCACTGCATTGCAGTAGAAACTGAGCTGAAGAGGCTTATGAAGTTATAGAATAATCTGATTTGGAGTTATTTTAGAAGCCTCAAAGTCTATTCAGAGGCAAAAGTGCTTGTAAAATGTTTCATGTAACACAATGCAGAGAAGAAAATGCAATTGTGCTATGAAGGCATCATGAGCTTGTATCCATATCTCATCAGCCTAATCTGCTATGAAACAGGTATAGACAGCCCTCTGCTCTGAGAGGCATTTAGAAAGAACAACACTTGAAAAATTAAGTAAGGGAAAGTAGGATGAGGGAAAGAAACATAATGGGAAATTTCTGCCTATTGCCTTCATGAGTCTGAAACACCATCATGTCCCACAGCCACAGTCATCCCACTGGCCATGGGCAGCTTTGAACGCCTACACATTGGCACATGTGGGGTTTCTCTCAGTTGAATACTTGTGGGTTTATATGTCTGATTCAGACAGAAAAGTAACATGTCTCACATTCTCAAGTTGTAATATTGGTTCCAGGACTTGGCCAGCTTCTACACGCCCAAAAGAAACCATCTAAACAATTCTGTATGTATCCTTTCATTTGAATGCAGCACTTCACAGATGTAACAGACACAAAATAAGTGGTAAAAATAGTATTCATGTTGTTAAAATCTGTGTAGAAACTTCATCTAGGTTGTAAGTGAACTGCGTAGCATATAAAACAAACAAAACAGTAAAACAGTTAACCAATATGCAAAATATACCTTTCTTTGTGATAACTGGAAGATGATTGGCCTAGCCATAAGATTGTTGTGCTCCATGGTAGTTTTTGCAATTCCATCTGAGTTTGGTAAAAATCTGGTTCAAAATAAATCTCCTACATTTCTGAGAGAAAAAGCAAGAGAAATAGCATATAAATTCCTTGCTAATGGAAGATGGCTTTGTATTATTTTTAGTCTAGTGCAATCAATGCAGAGGAATAGAGGGGCCTCCTGGGTCTAGTCCTCTGCTATTACAGTTAATCTCTTTCACTTAATCCTATTCAGATCTGTATTAAACTCCACATTCAAATATGGTATGAATTGCTGTTACTAATGATGGGACCAGTAAAAGGTGATAAACTGGGTGAATGGATAGCTGGTTGTCATAATTCCAAGTAAAACATTAGACAGAGGGGAGGAAAGATGCTAGCAAGAGAAAGGCATCTAATGAATTTGCTACAGGAAAACAAAACCCAGATGCCTCAGAAACCAGCATAAACTGCATAGGATAATAGGATAATTCAGTCTGGAAGCAACCTTAGGAGGTTCTGTACTCTGGTCTTTAGGTCAAAGCAGGGCCAGCTCTGAGGTCAGACAAGGCTTCTCAAGGCTTTGCCCAGCTGGATGTTGAATGCCTCCTGAGATGGAGACTGAATGAATTCTCAGCCAACCTGCAGCACTGCTTGTCTGTTTTCATGCCAGAAAAGTTGGAGATGAACAGCAAAACGGATATTTTGACAATAGCTGAGAGGATAACAACTTGCTTGGATTTAAGGCGTAGTTTCTGTTGTTTTGTTGCTGCTTAGCTAAAATCATCTTGGGAATGTGCCTCAGTAATCTCACATCTGTTTTGCCAGTCCTAAACTCTCAGTCCTTTGAACTCAAGACTGAAGAGAGTGGATGTGCATATGCAGCTTTTATATTTGAGTTCTGTTTAAGTATATGTTTTGTGAAACAGTAATGCTTAGTCTCCTCAGGAGAGAGTGCTAAGTTCTTTTAATTATATGGAATAATATCTGCATTGTTCTTGAGGTATATTATTCCTGCCACAGATTAGAGAATATTTTCACATCTGCATTGTTTCTCTTTGAAAGAAATAGTTAATACCATTAATTTGCTCTTATTGGGGAAGTGGTTGCCCAAATGAAATTTGAAGGTACTGAAATGGGAGATTCTACATCTATTTCTATACACTCTCTGATCTTTACTAAAATCCAGAGTTAATTATTGCAGCAAAGCAAAATCCTCTAGAGATGGGGCAAGATTGGTTTATGGGCCATCATGAAGCACAATTGGAGTCTTTTGTGGAAAATTTTTGTTTTAAACTTTCTCTATTACCTTCTTTTGCATTATGACCATGAGGGGGAAAAAATGGCCTGTCATAATTTCTTTCCATGACAAAGCTGGGGAATTCTTAAAAAATGAGAGTGTGTGAGTTACTGTAAAGGTCATCTTGTCCAGCTCTGCCAGTCTAGATTTATTCCTTACTGCATAGAATACAGTGGTCTGGAAGTGTAATTTTATATGGTCTAGAGATGTAGATCTATACACTAATAAATCTCTCAGCTCAGAACATTTCCTAATTTCCTTTCACATGCCCATTCCGTATTTTTTTCTGTTATCTATTTCACAGAATCATTCCTGATTGTATCCTGCTTTTATTACCTGATAGAGGACCTTTGCCTTTGTAGGTATTAGCATTGTTTGTACATCAGTAAGCTACATTACCTTTAGCTGCTGCAATCACAATAGCACAGTTGAGATTTTATTTTTTATTAATGTAGAATAAGTGATTTAGTCCCTCGGTTATTTGCCTTTGATAAAGAAGAGATTAAGTGCAGCACATTGTAGCAGGGAAGTTTATGTCAGGTATTGCAGAGGGGACTCAGCATGAGTTACCTCTGCAATATGCTGGGGAGTGTCACATCCGGGAGAACTTTGATCTAGGGCCTGACTTCTCTACTGACTCCTCTCTGTTGTGCTTTCTACACAGGGGAAAGGGAGGTACTAGGACTATGAAAGCATTCAACCAAGGGCACTGGCTGGCATGTGTCATGAAATTCGGCATTCTAAAAAACTTGTACTGAGTGGTGGAAATGTCGTTTGAATTAATGGAGCACATATGCCTGTTTCAGAGTGGCATTTTATCAAAATGCTTTGACAAACAGCTCCATTGTTTCTGAACAAGGGATTTTTTCCAAGTAGTGGTTTTGACTCCACAGGAGTCTCTGCCCCATTCTTCTGCCCCACTTACACAGTGGTGGCCCCTCGAGCCTGTTGCTAACACACGGTATGGGAGATTGTATGGTTCCACCTGGGAGGAAAATGGCTCTTTGCAGCACTGCAGCTCCTGAACTGAAGCTGTTTTATGAGGTGTTTCTGTTTTACTGGAGAGAAGTGCTTGTTGCTTAGCGCCTGATCCCTGAGTCAGCCAATCCATCTCTGCTACTGTGCTGTGGAGGAAAAAGCAACCTGATATTTTTCATAAAGCAATAGCTGCTTTTTGTCCACTTCTCAAGTATATCCCTTTCCTTTCAGATTAACCTAAGTAGATAGCATTTCCAACACTACAGAATTCTGACTTTAGAATGATGTGTAAAACTTCTTGTAAGCTGGTTTGTACCCATAAGGTCACCATAGCCAGCTCAGAATTAAAAAGGCCTTATGTTATCTTTCCCCACCTTCTGCAAAGGGCTGCTTCATCTTATGCTTAGAAGAAATTTTACTGAATTCCAGCAGGTAATGGGACTTTTATCCTGGAATGAGCTGTTCTTTTTCTGCCTTAATTCATAAGGGCAGTAGAAGTGTTTGGTATGAATTTTAATAGAATGTATAATTCCTGATGTAAGAAACTCTTTCCTTCTTTTCCCCCTGAAAACCTCCCCTCTATTGAAAGCCAGAAGGAGTTTTCTGTTTCTTTCACTAAAGCATATTATGTCCAAGTGCCAGCAGAGAATAACTTGCAATAGTGTATCTTCTTTAAAGCAGAAATCTATTTTCTCAGAGCACGTACATCCTCTGCACTTTTCTCTGTCACACAATCAGACAGAGCAGTATGAAAGAGATCATGGTGAGGGGCATGATCAGAAGTGTTGCTAACTCCTCCTGCAGGAGGAGGTGTATGTGCTCTTCACCATATGCAAGCACCTAGATGTTGCAAGGGGGCACGGCACCTTTATTTTAGGCTAATAATTTTTCGTCTACGAAGACCATGGGCTTGGTGCAAGATGTTGTTGATGTCCTGGGGGTGACTTCTGTTTTACAGTAGTTTGTTTTCTTCTGAGAAGGTCCAGGATTGGCTCCATGTTGTGCCACAGACCACCTCTTTAATCCAATAATAGATCAAGAATAAATTTCTTGAATCTGCTTGGATAGTCTTATGGTTTTAATGTTTAGATAAGCACAAGAGGAAAACCTACCTTTCCTATGAATAATGCAGAAGTTTTCTAATCAAACCAATATTTTTCCTGGAGGAAATTGTGAAGTTTGATATCTGCTGGAGGTGCAATGCAGCAGGGCACAAGTATCCACAAGGCTTGTCAAATACTTTTTGGGTGACTTGTCTCAGACACACTGTGAAAGGACGAAAGGCAATGGACAAAAATTGAAATACAAGAATTTCCATATAAACATAAAAAAACCACCAACTTTTTCTGTGAAGATGGTTTAACTGGAATAGGTTACCCATGGAATTTGTGGAGTTTCCATCTTGGAGTTACTAAAAACTCAACTGGCCACAGCCCTGAACCACCTTCTCTGCTTGAGTCTGCTTTGAGCAACGAGGCTGGATAGGATGATCTCCGGGGGTGCCTTCCTGCCTCATTTTTGTGGTTTTTCTGACTGGTCCATTCTCCTCAGTGAGAGGTTAAACTGGGAACTGCTGTGGAATAGAAATCAAAATAAAGGGTTAGATACTGTTCTGTAACAGGTGATAGTTTAGTTTCTTTTTTCCTTCTGAAATGGGTGCACTTGAAACATACACAGTGATGGAGCAACTGATGCATCTTGGACTTTTGCTATTAAAGGATATATAGAGCTTTTGAATCCTCCCTTTCTCTCCTAGATTTCTTACTGTCAATGAAAAGTAGTGTGGGAGGTACCAAAATTACGTGTTTCAAAGTAGATGTAGAACAGAAGAATGATCTCAGAATAAATTATTCTAATGAACAGCACTTGTCTAGTTTAACTTTTTATCCTCATTTCCTTCAGGCAGCTGTGACACTGCTGCAGTCCTTGTTATGTCAGTTGAAAAGACTGGGGGAATATGAGAACTCTCATTTAAATTTGATGTTGTCCAGGAGTTTTACTGCTTTGGTATTTCAATTAAAGAGTTCTGTGGCTTAATGGCTAAGAAGGAAAATCTTTCCCTGGTGGTGGAAAGCAGCACCACTGTATATTATTTTTCCAAATAGCCTGAAGATTTAAAAAATGATTTTATTTTTGCATTCATTATGCTAACAACTTTGCACAAAATATTTGCACTAGCTTGTGCAACTGCTAAGTTGTATCCAGCTAATGTAACATTTGCCACGGAGCCCTCCCTCCTCCTCAAATGACAAGAAGACATTTAGAAATGGGAGAATGAATAAGAATCCCTGAGCAGAAAAGCTGTGCTTGCTATCACATTTCAGACAGTCACAGTTCTGCCCTTAGCTAGCCTATTCTTCTTGGATAAGCAGACATAGTTGTATGAAAAGAATAGACACTTTTGATATTATCAGCCCTTGTAGGCTGTGTGATAAGGAGACCATCCTGCACAGCTCATATAGCCATTGCCCACCTCAGAGGCAGATAGAAAGTTGGCAGCTTCAAGGTCTCAGGCTACCTTTTTTTTATGGTAAAAAACTCTTAAGACGCATGCATGCTGTTTCTTTCTCCTTGTGGTCGTTAACAAAACGCATGAATGAAATTCTGCTGCTGATTGGAAGGAGGTTTCACAATTTCTGATCTGACAGAGGTCTTCTCTCATTATGTCTTTCTAACACAGCCCTTGAAAACTTTATTTTCCACAAATATCCATGAAAATAATTAGTCATGTCTGTTATTAGCTCTTAATGGAGACTAAACAAGATGGTAAGCAAAAAAATATTTTGACAAAATCCTGTTTTGCAGGTACCCGTAAGCATGAGATGTTAATACTGATGTAGAGTGTGGCATTGTATATAAATAGGTTTGCATTTTCCCCTTTTCACTCTTCTTTTAGCTCTGAAATTTTGAATCTCACACCAAATGCAGAGAAATGTGTATGTGGTATATCAAAACTGTGAAAATAGAACATTGCCAGTGTTCTCAAAGCATTGAGAACTATCTCTCAAAGTGAGAGATCAATCATATAATTGGCAGAACCAGTTTTCATTTTTTTCCCAGATACTGGCTTTTCTATCTGTAGCAGAAAGTTCCAGTAATCAGACATGTTACAAGCTACCCTGCTGAAACTAGAGAAAGCTATCTTGCAGTGACAGAGGGGAACTGCCTAACTGTAAATAGTTCCTTAGTGTCTAAACTTGCATCTTGAGAAAAATTGGATTTGACTTGAGCTCTAAATAAAACTATAAAGATACTTGCATTTTCCCTTCCAATCGGACTAAGTTCAAATTTGGGTGGAAGAACTGGATATTATTTTTTCCATAACCTGGTTCTTTCTCCCAGCTTTTTTAAAATGAGTGAGTGAAAAATCTCTGAAGAAAAGTGGAGAAACAAAAAAACCCTTGAATGAGAATTTTAGGAGCTGTCCAATTTAGTACTAATTGCTATGGCCAATCTAGACCTTCAGATAATCTTCAGTTGTGGTCTTTTTTTGGTAGACCTACAAATTCTGTAACCATGTTTATGTAACTATTAGAATATATCTGTTTTTTGGACATGAATGTAATGTTCTGTTGGTCACACCTGGAATTTATATTAGATTTTAGAGAAGCTCTAAGGAACAGCTTGACCTCAAATCTTTAGATGTCTTCCTCAGACTCTTGAAGTTCGTCAAAATAACTAATCTTCTCAAATTTATTGTTTCAATAACCAGTCTATTTGTTTTCTGCTTTCTACTTTCTACTTTGAGCTATCCAGTGGAATATAAGTTTTCTAACTTTCATCATAACAGTTTTATCAAACATTCCTCTCTTCTGATAGTAGTTTTACTCCAAGTTAATATTAGTATTGAAAGATCAGTTTATTCCCTATTTGGCATGAAACAAATAAAGTCATTGAAACTTAAATCATTTCACACTTTCATTTAAATACAGTTTTCCAAATAGAGAGCTATGAAATTACTACTTAATAAGTTAACAATAAAAACATTTTCAGGCTTCTGAACATTAATGACTAACTTTCAATTTTGTTTCCCTTCTGAGCAAATATAGAGCAGTCATAGTACTAACCAATAATAAATACTTTATCCCCGGAGAGAAACCTGGATAACTCTGAGAATGAGACAGAACTACGATAGTCTCCTGTCTTAAAAGTGTTGTGTCATACATACAAAGATGCTGATGTGTGATTGTGTACATGCAGGTAGTATTGATTATACCACCTATATGGGACTGTTTCCTCGCTAAGGAGCAAATACAGTTACAGGCCAGTGGTGATCTCTTTGGTTGGTGTGAGCTTCCACCTGCAAGTTTTTTACGATGTAGCTGCAGTGCTGTGCTATAATCCTGAAAGGCTTGCCCTGGGGAAGGTTGCTCTTTACAGCTGTGCAGTCTGCTGGCCTTTTGGAACTCTGTCAATCATTTTGAAGGCTGCTAAGCTAAATACAACCCACACAGCAAGTCTGGTAACGAACAGTTGCAGAAAGAGAGGAACTGTTATGGGTCTTCCCTGCACAGTGAAATCTCCATTGGCTCATGGAATGTGCAGCTAAGACCTCAGAAAGGTAGGGCTAGAGGTATGCTAGTACCTTTGTAGGAAAAACCAAACAGATAAAAAAACAAACAAAAAAACCCCACCCAACAAAAACCCCAAAAACCCAAAACACCAAACCAGAAACATAGGAAAAATCTCTTTAATAAATGGTATTTTATTCCTCTTAAAATACATGTCCTTTGAGGCTGCTAATAGGAAAGGCAGACCTATATATACATTAAACGTTTCTTTGATATTCTACTTAGAGATACATTTGTCAAAGGGCTTAGTCTAGGTGTATTATTAAATAGAACAAGCTCAAAGATCACATATTACAGGAGAAAATCATTGTGTCTAAAGAACTCACTGAGTCTCTGTGTATTCAAAGGGATTTTGATACATGTTAAACATCAAGTGACACCTTGCTCTTGGGTAATGGAAAGTTTTTCTAGTTGTATTTCGTGTGACTGGAAAGCATATAATTCAGAATATGATTAAACAGTTTTAAATTTTCTTCAGGAATAACAACTTCCACTTGTCTTAAGGTACTCATCTATTTAATCTTTTTAGTGTCAGTCTTGTTTCCATTTTACTCATTATTTTGAGTTACTAACAATTTTCTTTAATATGGAATGCTGCTTTCTATTTCATTTCATGCTTGCTCTCAGAATTAGTAGAAGAGATGGATTCTTGGAAACTGGGACAAGATGTTTATGAAAGCAGTTGCTCAAAGCTCAAGACGTATCAGAATCAAAATGCAGAGAACATACACGGAATCTGGCTTTGTGGGCAAGTGATTAAACAGTATCTTACAGCAAGTTTGCATTAGTACAACTAAATTTCTTGTTTGGTGTAAATCCATGTTTTTAGGGTTCATGGCATTTAGAAGTAGTATTTATATTATTTCCATATTTGCCATATCACAGAATTAAGCTGTAAAAGGGGAAACATTATGGTAGCCAGCTTTAGGACTGGCTGCTTAAAGAAGCTGTGGAATCTACCTCTTTGGAGATAGTTTATCTAGGCTAGAGATGACACTTAAGAACAGCATCCAGCGTTGGCTTCAAAGCAAGCCTTGCTCTGATCAGGAGGAAGGGCATGACCTCCTGACACTACTGAGAAAACAGCACTAAGCATTATCTTGCAACTGGTAAGAGTCTGTAGATTGTATCCAATGAGTTCCTAAAAAAGCAATGGAAGAAGCATTTTTAGATTTCATCCTCACCTTTTTGTTGTTGTTGTTGTTTCCTAATTACATATTTTATATTACATACAAATTTTCTGAGTTAAGAAAAAAGATGGTGCTGTTTTTTGCAAAGGGTCAGCTAACTTGAAGCCTGAAGTCTATGTAAAATAATCTAGATTGTTAGTTAAAATCACTGCAGTTGAAATAGTTCCCAGGAACTTCACTCAGTTGTAGAATTTGCCCTTAATTATGATTTAATTCAATGAGCTAATTTAGAATAATAACTGAATTTAATAAAACCTTTCTATTTTGCAATATAACATAATGTATGGAAAAATGATTAGACATGTAAATTACATACTTTCTCCCTATTAAAAACTGATACCCCTTCATTACCCTTTCTTCCCAAAAACTGACTCAGAAGTTAAGAGGTATGAGCTGAGGTTTGCAGGTTCAGTTTACAGACAAAACATCTAAAGAGAAGACTTTTCATATTGTTCTCACCTGCTCCTAGAATCACTTGTGAGAAAAGGGAGCAGAGATTTTTCTTTTCTGTTTTGACACTGTGAAAATAATAGTGCAGAGAAGTCAACCAGCAGAACGAAATCGTCTAAGTTGTGAACTAAGAAGTGCTAAAGTTTTGAATTCGTATGTGTGTGTATTTTTTCGTCCACTTTGAATTGGGTGAGATTTTCAGAGGGAGTTATTTACACGCTTCTGCTCAGCCACTCTGTTATTCCTGGGCCGTTAAGATCGCTTCTTCGCAGCTTGAAATATGTCATGTGATGTAAGTTGGGGTGGTGTTGGTGTCTTGATTTGTTGAGAGCTAGTGCAGATTTAATCGGTACCAGTAGCAGAAGAAAAAGGACAAGAGCCAGGGAATGAAAACAAGTGGGATCTTTTTTTACTTCCCAGTGGAGGCCTACTTTGACCCACTGAGGTAGCAATATAATGGAGTAGTTTTTGTCGGATATGTCTCCAAGGGATCAGCACATCTAGCAAGTCAGTTAAATTTTTTAATTACACTTAATTATTGTCTTGCTGGTAATTTTTCCCCATGGGCATGTTAGTTTTTGCTGCATGAGAATCTTTTGGCTGTGAGGCAAGAGATCCCTTCAAAGCTGAATCTGCTGCATATGAGCTCACGGGTGTGGGAAGCAGGGAGGAGAAAATTAGAATACAGCAGAGTCGTTAAGGTTGGAAAAGAACTCCAAGATCATCGAGTCCAACATTTGACCAAACAATATCATGTCACCGAAGCCATAGCGCTAATGCCATGTGCAGAGCCGAAGCTGCTCTTTGAATTGAACCTAGTCTTGTAAACTGGGGTGAGGGTTTGTCCTACCTACTAGCTACAGGATTTGGGATTGCAGAGCTGTCAGTGCTTTTGCTTAGATTTATTTTTACTAAGTGGCACAAAAGTATTGATTTCTGTATTGATTCACGGTAAGCTGAAATAGGAAGTTTTAATACTCAGACACTCTAATGTAGCCTTTTCTTAGTTTTAAGACTGATACATTTGTCTGCCTTTATAGACAACTAAAATTCAAAACAAGTGAAATCATGTCTTTAAATTTTGGCTGATTAATTACAGAATTATTTTTTTAGTTCACTGGAGATTGTGCTTATCTGAGTCAAAGTTTTTAAACAGAAATGGCTATAAAATGTGTTAATATGTATTGATATTATTAATAAGCTAAGATCTTAACTAAAGGAGTAATTTCCATCCTGTCTCATTGCTGAGGGAATGGGTTAGTTCATGGGAGTAGATCAGCTGGAGGGATATACTTCCACTTAAAACTCGGTGGAAAATGAAGTTCTAGTTCAGACTTTTTATTTGGGAGACTTTTTCCCAGTTGTGATTTAGCAGAATTTACTGGTGTGTTTCAGAATTCTAGGCCTGGTTCTGAGAAAATTGTCTGATGGTCTAATGACCATTGTATAAATACTTTTACACCTGTTTTAGGCAGTGTGCTATTTTGCATATTTCCATATATATGTCAAGAATACTTTAATTGGTGTATACATTAGAAATACATGGGCTGTGTAGCTTCACTATTGTAGTAAACAAAGAGAGACATTCCTTCTTTATTAACAGAACAAGAGGAGAGTGATCATTTTAAACAGAAACTACAGTTGCTTTGGCAAACTGATTGGTGGTCTGTTTTGAGATGTTTCACACTGTGCTTTTGCTTTACTATCTTATGAACAGGTGAACTAAGATTGCCTTTTTTTCTTACGCCTAGAAGTCTCTTGGCTGGTGTTAACACATAACATTTATTTTATTGTAAGGATGTGGTTGAATATAAACATTGTATTTTCACTTCTTCCATTTTTATTTTCTTGTAGACGTTTCAGCAGTCTTCTCTACAGCAGAAAAGTAAAAAGAAGAACAAAGGTAAAAAATAAATTTGTTTTCATGTATGGGTACGAAGGGAATTGCCAAGATTAATTTTATGGTATTGCAGTATGTGAGGAGCTATAATTTGCTAGCTCCAATAAAATGTTCAGTTCAGTTGATCATGTTGAGAATGTATTAGTCCATTACTGATGTCTCATAGTTTCCTAATGCTCCTCTACCTTCATGTATCTGCTTTTATCTTTTTTTTTTTCCGAGTACTTAGACTCTAGCCTCTTTGGGGCCAGGGTTGGTTTTTCCAGCTGTGTTCAGGTAATGCCTCACTGCAGCACTTGCTCATTACCTACGCTCTCAGGTAATTTATATCATAGTAAATTTTCCTCCTTTGATTTTGAAGTACAAAGGCCTTAGGAACTATTTAGTTTCAAAAAGAGCTGCAAAGAGAGGTTTGTGAACACCTGTGAAGTACTTAAGTAGTTGTATTTGCTAACCAAGTGAGAAGTACATGAATTTATATGTCGTGTGCTTTATTCTGATGTGAAATATTATTCTGTTGAAAATTACAAATAACCATTTTTCTTATTTTTAAATATCTTGCCTTTCTTTTCTCTGTAGTGTCTTCTCTTTCTGTGTTGCTTTTTTTGTTGTTGTTGTTTTTGGTCTTATCTGTAGAATATGAGCTCTAAGATGCTGAACATGGTTAGGTTTGATTTGCTTTGGCTTTTAACTTACGGTGGCGTGCATAAGCTTTGTGGTCAAAATAGAGTGCTTGTAATAATTTTTCATGGCAATTTGAGGTTGAAATTTTTAATTAATTTACTTAAATATATAATACTTTCTGACTAGGTATCTTGTTGACTTAGTGGACAAATCAAATGCTTTCACATCACCTCGTTGTCGTTTTCAGCTCCTATTCCTGGTAAAAGCAAGAGACGGATCTCATGTAAAGATCTTGGTCGCGGAGACTGTGAAGGCTGGCTTTGGAAAAAGAAAGATGCCAAGAGTTATTTCTCCCAAAAATGGAAAAAGTACTGGTTTGTCCTGAAGGACACATCTCTATATTGGTATATCAATGAAGAGGTAAACATCTGTATTCATGGTCCCAACGAATACTTTGTGTAGTGCTATAGTCATGAATTAGTCAGAAAACAATGCTTTCAGTGCCTGTATATGTTAATAACTTTATTTGTCCAAATAATCATACTGAAATTAATATTAACTGCCTGACAAAATTACTGTGAAGGTTTGGAGATATTTGTTCCTTCCAGTTCACCTTTTACTACATGGAGAAATAACACAGTTTTCTGTGTCCTCATGACACCGGTTTGGAATAAATTTATCCTCGAACCCTTGAAAGCAAAAAGATAGTTATTTAATCCTGTCATTCAAGCTTAGTCATGGGAGTGTAAACTTTAATGTTGTGCTGCCTGGTGTTCCTTGTTTATCTCTGCTAGGCAATTAAGGAAGATAGTTCTGTTTTCTCAGTTGTGTTCTCCTGTTGTTTCTTCTTTGTAGCTTTTGATATGATTTCAGTGCTCATATACGCTGAACTTAAAATCATGGGAGCATCCCAGCTGAATTCTGTACAGCTTTGATTATGCAACATTTTCTGCATTGGTACACATTTATTATATCAGCTTTAGCAGCAAAGCTTTTTGCCTGTGTTAGGATACCTTGATTTTAAATCCTATTAGACTCATTAGTAAATATGCTGAGATAAAACCATTGTTAACATCTGCATGCACTCTGTCTTAGACTTGTTCTTTTAATCACAGCAAGCATTTGTACATAACCTTTTCAAAGTAATCCCCAACTTTTCCCTCAGTAAACAGAAAACAAGTTGTTCCCTAGCCAGAGTTATCAAAGCCTGTTTTCTCAGACTCATTCCATTTGTGCCTTGATCCCAGCTTCAGATCAGTAACCCTGACTCCCTCCTCTCCATTCTCCCTCCCTTGGCTACTACAAGGTCTTCATCGGGGCAGTAATTGATGCCTACAAGTGCAATGAGTGGTCAGCAGCTGGGTCCAAGGAGCAGATGGAACCTCTGAGTTGTGCCATCCTTCCCCATGTGGAGGGCAGTGCTCTCAGCACCTCCATCTCCCGCCCTGGCCAGAGTTTCCCTGAGGTTTTCTGAGTTTCGGTTATTTCTGAGACCTCAGCTCCCTCAGCACAGTGTCTGTCATCACCAATAGACTCAAAGCTTGGTAGGGGGTGCCTCAGTGGCAGGTGGACAGACAAGCCAACACTGCTCTTGCCAAAACTCTGTTTCTCTAGGCAACCATTCAAAAAAGAAATAGCAAGGTTACTCTAAATAGTGTCTTTTTGATTTTTAAATACCTGCTAATGCAGAACCTGTTACAAAAGTGTACCTTCCACATAATGACTCCAACTCCAATTTTATATGCTGATTTGTGCCTTTTATTAATTTTTTAAAAGGCACATAATCATATGGACTGCATATGTGGGTAAATAACCATTTGAATTCTTAGGAAAAGATGTATATTTGTGGAATTCCTTCACATACATTTGTGTTTTTTCCAGCTTCATTTCTATGATCCCGTATTAATTTTGCATGCAAAGTTATGAGCAGTTAAATAACAGAGTCTGTGTTATTGATGTAATAGTAGCTTAATATAAATAATCCTTTCAAACTGTGAAAAGTCAAGGGAGATTGAGTAGCTGATAAAGTAAACTATGTGTAAGTCTTTAGAGGAACGGGGAGGAAGGTCAGATGTATTCTGAGTGCTGTAGAGAGAAGAAAGTAGCTGAAGAGATATCATGCCTCTTAGCTGTGATACATAAAATTGATAAACAACACACACTGAAATTGCTTCTTTCTCTATTCTTACAGTAGGCTGCATTTCTCCTTACTAATTAGTCCATTTCTCCCAAAAATTAACTAATTACCATAACTAATTGGCTGAATACACTTGGTCATTTTGTATATTTTCAAATGTTGGTTCAGCTGTGAAATTGTTTCAGAAAAGTGGGTATTTAAAATTGTATTTTATACCAAGGGATCTGTCTTGCTACTTTGGCAAAAGTCCCAGTGACTTCTATGAGAGGTTTGCCAGAGCAGAGCAGACATTAGTATTCCTTACGTAAGAAGCAGGCAAGTGAAAATATTTGTAAGTTTTCAGCATGGTGGGGTTTTTTTCCTGACACTTTTAGCTACAGTAATATCTGGAACTGTCTTTGCAGGATGAAAAAGCAGAAGGATTCATCAGTCTACCTGAATTTAAAATTGACAGAGCCAGTGAATGCCGCAAGAAATAGTAAGCATGCTCAAAAATAATGCAATGATTCAATGAAAAAAGTGGAACAAAGGACAAGGTTTTCCCTTAACACAGGGACATAATGGACTTTGTTACAATTGTCATGAGGTTGTATCACAGAATAAGCCCATACAGAAAAAGCAAATTAATTTTTCGTGTTATGTGTGCCATCTTGCCCGAAGAAGGCTATTTTTTCACTTCATCATGAATCACAGTGCTTGACTAGACCAAAATGAATTATGAGCAAGAAGATTGCTTGGCTGCTTCTGTCTCTTTATTTTCCTAGTCTTCCTTTCTTCTTTTTTTTTTTTCCTTTCTGTTTGGGGTTGCTGTTTTTTTATTTATTTGTTGGGGGTTGGAGAGTATTTGTGTGCTTTATACTCAATAAATAGCTTTAAGCATAATACAGAGACCATCCAAATATGAAGGTCTCCAAGTTCATGGCCAGGCATCAATATTTAATGTAGCTCCAAATTAGTTAGCATCATCTCAAAGTTTGCTGAGACATTATTTCAGTCCTGAGGCAGAGTGAAAAAAACAGAATGACAGTGGTTTGTTGTATTTTTCTTATATGACCTAAAGGTCTCAAAGAACATTTCTTCTCACCTCTTTATGCAGCTATCCAGATTTGTGCCATTGCACAAATCCATTTATTATTTAGATAAATTCAGGCATATGTTAGCAATGTGAAAGGTGCATGCTCCCACAGAGATATTTTTAGTCATTCTTGTTCAAAAATATTTTGCCTTGCCTTCTAATGATTTGTACAGTTTTTTCAACAAGATTGGAATTGCTGAAATTTGTGCAAAACATCCTTTGCAAATGTAAAATGATATGATTTGTAGTACCTACAGTTCTACAGAAAGCACCGACCTTGTATCAGTTGATCTCTATCTCTCTTTAGGATGAACTCTACACTTCAAGGTTGTCTCACGGGGCAGAAGATAAAAACTGCATTTAAAAAAAAAAAAAAAAAAGATACATGAGCTTGGGCCCGTTGTCCTGTGTCCTTGGGCCACATGGCTAAAGTGCTTAATTTTTTCTTTTTTGTTGGGGCAGCAGCATAAAGTCAACTCATTTCTCAGAACTGCACTCTGCTTAAATTGTTTCGGTTTGGTTTTACTTGACTTTGTGTCTACTGAATAGCAGCACATAAAATGTGGTTATTAAGATCCTTTGCTTGGGTGGAAGATAAAGGGAAAAAACCCTCTAAGAATCCAGATGACAGATGCTGTAACAGTTTTATGAAGTCCAGTTTTAGGTCTCAGTAACTTGATGACGTCTTTCTAAACTGACCAGATGTCGCTGTACATCTGCTTTGACTTGCATAACGTTGTGTCATGCTGCCGTGTGTTAGATGAATTCTTTCAGTCTCAGTGTTATGCTACCTTCCCTAGCAGTAACTTTCCTGTCACCAGTTTCATTTGCCTGATTTCTAAAACATAGATGTGTGTACATCTGTGTGCACACACAGACTCATATATTGAAAATTGCATGCATGATACGCATGAAGAACGTCATTACCATTTTTCTGAGACACAATGGATTAGAGAGTGAGAATTATTGCATTACATTATATTTATGTGTGTGTGTATATATATATATAAAATCCGTTATGTCTCAGAAAAATGGTGATGATGCTCATCATGTATCATGTTTGCAGTTTTCCTTATTTTCTTTGGGACTGTTACATTTTTTGTTCCTATTTTAAGAGACACCTTCATATTATTCTCCAAATTATTCTTCTCTACTGTAAATTATTCATTATTTCAAATGCATTTGCTGGGTCTTCAAGTACTTACCCATGAATCTTTATCCAACATAGTTAAAAGATTCTTTCTAGTAATTTATTTCATATTATGTATGAAATGCAGTAATTCTCTCAGCCCAGTCATGTTGATTACTTTGGTGGAAAGGAAAGATGAGATGTAATTGCCCATTGCTTAGGATGACCTCATGAACACAGTGTTGATTTATGACAGCTTTTCAGAAGTCAATCAGCACATCACATTTTCCTGCTTGAAATGCAGTCATTAGAGCTAAAGGTAATGTCAAAGTCATTGGGATGTGAGAAATCACAAGGATTGTGAATTTTTCTGTTGTATTGAATTAATTGTTCGGTCAGTTTTCTGTTCAGAAAAACTTGACAGCTATATGTATATCAGCAAAATTACCCAATACATAGAATTATATCCTTAACTGATTAACTTTATCCACATACAGTACACTGCAGGTGATGGTTGAACAATTATTTACGCACATATGAACCAAGGATTATTTAGAAAGTAAGTCTTAAAACTTTCAGAAAATAAGTTTAGTGTAGTTGAAGAGCACTTTACTTGGTGAAATCTGGCACAATCCTAAAAGTTGTATGTTCATACACTGTTTGGGGGCATGCAGCAACTCAGAAATAGGAACTCATTTCATTCCTTGGTGAGCATGTGATCTTACATTTCAGAAAAAAAAAAAAAGAGTTGTGCCATTACATTTTTTAATTATGTTTTTCCTCTACAGTGCATTCAAAGCCTGCCATCCTAAGATCAAAAGTTTTTATTTTGCTGCTGAACATCTAGATGATATGAACAGGTAAGGAAATCTAGCAAAGTTCAAGGACCCATTCCTTAAATGTGACACTTCTTGAAGCTAATAATAACACAGTGATAATAAGTTACGTGTTAGTCTAAAAAGATAAGTTTAATTGCTGAGAAAATACGTGCAGAGTGACATTGTTTCTGACTGGCTTCATATGTTAATTGTTCGATTCATGCAAAAATTACCTCTTTTTTGATACAAAGGTTTGAAATCTTTAGAAACGTGATTCCGTGTTTCTAAAAAGAAATAAATACAGTGTGTGAAACAACATCCAAACACAATTTCAGAATTCCAGGTTTCTGGTTTTGGCTGTGTGGCACCTGCAAAGGTGAGGTAAATCCAACTCTGCTTCCTTACATACTCCCAAACACTTGATGCCTCCTCTGGGAGTCCTTCTATTTCTTGCCCTGGAGGGAATAAGAAGTTGGAAAAAGATTTAAAGCAGTCGCTGTTTTTTTATGCCAGTCTTGAAAAAGGAGTAGGGATTACAAGTAATGAATTTTGCAGATTCTCTCTACTTCCATGAATTTTGAAGTGAAATTTTCATTGTATTGAATTTGATAGGGAAAATTTCAGCACTTCAAAAAAGAACAAGGACTTAAGTGTCTTAGTTCTTGGCCAGTTGTGCAATTTTTCAGAAAAATGATTGAGACTTCAGCACAAAATAAACACAATTCCTCTTAATTCATTTGAATGGTAAATTAGAACATAAATCTCATGTTATTCAAATATTAGGGGGTTTATTTCATTTATTTTCACAATATAAACTGCAAGTAATTCAGTTCAAAATAATATGCCATTTTCATCAAATGACAGAGGACACAAACAAAAATCTATTTTTGCAACCTGAGTTCTAGCTTAGATAATGTCCGTTGATATCCTCGCTGACCAAAGTTGTTTTTAAAGCAGAGGAAAAAGGAGAAAACTGAATCAATAAAACTTAGTGGGTCCTATAATCATGGTTTAATCTCTCCTGTGTGTACTAGATTCAGCTACCTGGCAGAACACCTTCAGGGTACTGCCAGTTCATTACTGATAATATTTGGCTGGAAAAGCATGCTGACACTATACTGTGCTTGCCTTCATTTAGAAACAGCTGTCTGTTAACATTTTTTCAGAAGTTTGTGCATGACTGAGGCTCACTTCAAAAGTCTCTTCTCAGTTAGAAAACTTAAAACCTTTTTATTTGTTTGTGAAATTTTTGGGCTTGCTTTTCCTTGATAATTCTGTCAAGCCAGTCACTCAAAATGCAGTTTACTGCACAATAAACAGAATAATGGCATGGTCTATATACGGTATATCCTGAACAACAGCACTAGCTACATAATTTCTGTCAGCAGGTCCTCAGTCAGTATGACAAGGCACCTTCTTTTTAAGGATAGAAATTTATATATTTGTTCAGTAATCAGAAAGCCCCAGCAAGTATGCAACAATATTTTAAAAATATATTGCACAGTGTAAAACCCAGGAATTAAAAGATTTTTATCTTCTCACCACAAATAGTCTTTTTATCATATTTTGAAATAAGTGCTTATTAATTCCTTTAGAATGAGCTTGACAAAATTTTGATCTGAGTTATACACATGTAAATTTAAACTCTGTCAAGGTCTATGGAATTACTTGAAGTTCTTACATTTGAGTTGCCATCAGAGTCTCACCAAAGAATTTTATTTTTTCTCTTTGTTTAATGTTTTAGAAAAATTAGTTCACGTTCACAAATATTCAATTAACTCAATAGATTGGAAAAAAGTGACTGAAAAGTAGTCTTTCAAATGCAGGGATAATAAAATACTTCCTGTCTAAAAGTATTTTGAAGCCTAGATGAAGTAAAACACAGAATGAAATTATGAAGTTAAATTAATGCTCTTTTCATCATTTTATGGAGTTTTTTTGTCAAGTTTCTGACATAGATTCTAGTTATGTATCAGGCAGTCATTTCAGTTTTGTTTATATGTGAAGCAGAAGAAACAACAGTAGAAAACTTCTAATACATTGACAGAAAGTTCAAAATGGTTCAATTCCTTCATCACTTGTATAAAATTATTCAGTTGCTTATATAAAAAAAATGTTTGCAGGCCATAAAGTTTTTGTTTGTGTGTATCTACTTGCATGAAATGGGTATTTTAATCTCAGGTAACTCTGTCACTATTCAAATTTTCTTACTACTTTTATGACTGTGCCACACCATTGTGCTGGTAAGGAGTCTGGAGCTATAATCACTGAGCTTTGTTGCTGTGGCGTCTGAAGTCCGTTTAATCTATATAATCACGCCAGCAAAATGTTCTTTTTATCCGTTAGCATGCTTAGTCCGTGTGAGGAGAAGGACAGAATATCCTTTATAGATGCAATTTCAGATTTTGCTAGTGTAAGTTTTGTAGTGTAGTGGTCTTGGAAACGCGT
The DNA here is from genome assembly GCA_013397755.1 of Cnemophilus loriae. Classification (NCBI taxonomy): domain Eukaryota; kingdom Metazoa; phylum Chordata; class Aves; order Passeriformes; family Corvidae; genus Cnemophilus; species Cnemophilus loriae. The sequence goes on along the minus strand of VZTF01007877.1, from coordinate 2,569,830 downwards.
TGCTTGGAAGTTCATGGGTATTGTCTTCATTCTGGTTAAACTGCATTCAGGTACTCACAGACACTCTAAGGTATCCATATTCCCATACAGCAAGTTCAGCCTTGAGTTTTGTGATTAAGGACAATTTGACACACTGCTTTGACTAAAAGTATTGCATCTACCTGAATGTGAGATAAGATAGAGAAATGTTTCCTACTAGTCTGTGAGAATGAGGGTACTGTGCATCCTTCCTTACAGAAATTGCAGGTCTGCAGAAAGTCAGGGTTTTTTAATCCTGTTCTATGTGTCATAAAACTATTTTAATCAAATACTGACAAGAAATGAATGTACTGTTCTTAAAAAGAAAAAAAAAGGAAACCTGAATGACTGCTGCAGTTACCAGTGACACTGTATTTATTGTCATACCTAGAAAACAGATCTTATAATCCTCACAAGAAAATTAAAGCTGCATTTGCTGTAAAGAAGCAATATTTTCTTGGCCTCTTGCCCTCCAAAGGTTACAGTGGCTACCGGGACACACACACTGAAGGGAAGAAAGATATAAATCTTCCCATGTCCTAGGGCTTTGTATCTATAAATATGCATATTAAGAAACATTTTTGTAGCTGTATGAGAAACTTTTGTCCCCAGTGCGTTGTGATCCAGGTATGTATTACTCCTCTTCCACTCTGCAGATCTCTACGTTTTCCTTTTGATACAAGTCCAGTGTGTTGGATTTCTCATACCATTCTAACTTCAATGAACCAGAACTCAGGCCATGCTTAATTAAAATAATATTCATTCTCTAGCCACATTTGAAGAAGCTTTAGCAGCCACATATCAGAAAATATGCAGAAGAAGTCAATACCATTCTTTTAGCTTCCAGATTAGCAAACTACTCAAAAGCTGTGGTTGTTCACAGTTTACAACCACATCAGCACCTTCTCATTCACCCCACAGGCACTGCAGGTCGTAGTCCCAACCTCAACACAGATCATGACCTGCAGAAATTCATTAAAGGTGAAGTCAGTGTGCTCTCTCTCTCAAGAGTGAGAGAATGGTACACATTTCCTGGGCTCTCATTAGATTGTACTTTTCAGGAAATAATGCTTTTCTGGAAACAGTCATCTGTCATCGCTGTAAGCAGCATCAATTGGCTGTCAGTTAAGTGTTCATTAATTTAATTGGTTACCTCACTAACAAGCACACTTACCAAGAAATGCTATCACATGTTTAGGACAGAATGAAGGACAGGAGAACCTTTATAGCTGTATTGTCCGATCCTTTGTGGTCAGCAGCCCTACCCAGTGGGTTCGTAGGTGGCTGTTGCCTGCCGGCAGTGCAGGTGAGGGTGGTAAACCAGGAGCTGAACTGGGAATGTGAAATCCTGAGCAGGTGAGAGGCAAGCAAAGCACCATCCCCACTGTCTGCCATGCCATTTGACAGAGCAGATGCTTGTCATCTTGTGCTGCTTTGGGCACAGACAAGTCTGTGCTGGTCACTGCAGTACAGGGCTGGAGTGCTTTGAGTGAGGTTCCTGCCTCAGTGCTTCTGATTTGAGTTGGCAGAGCTGGCTCAGCTGGCAGCTGAGCTTTATTCCCCGAAGGAGGTCTTCACATATCAAGAATGTGAGTCTAAAAGATGGCTTTGTAGTGGGTCATCTTTCGGCTTTGAAGATGTGAAATTATTGTCTGAGACACAGTTTGTTGGATTTCTGTTCCTGTGTGCTACTTGTTTTTACAACTGTATGGCACTTCCTAACAATTGCAACTCAAATTTTAAGTGTCCTCTTCAGCTTCCCTATTCTTCTGCCAGAAATTTTGATAGTATGGTAACGTGGAGTATTCTGCAATCACTTCAGGAGTAACTCCCTAGCTTTCTTCCCAATGTACAATGATTTATGGACCATTAACATGGTTTACAGACCAAAAATGTGGTCACTGTTTGTGGAAGGACAGTGACAGTCAATGGAAAGTGTCCCTGCCCGTGCTAGGGGGATTTGTAACTAGAAGATTGTTAAGATCCTTCCAGCCTAAAGCATTCTACAGTTATCTAACTCTATGATGACAGGAGTTAATTTCTAGGAAAGCAACTGTATTTTATGATCTGATGCCTGCTTGCCCTGCACTGCAGTGTCTTGAAGACTGGCATGCAGGAGTCATTACAAAGGTATGTCCTCTGCTGAGACAAACATCCTGTTTCTGTGCATGCAGTATGCAAACAAAACCCATCAGGCACAGTTTTCTGAGACAGGGGTTTCCCGTTCCTGAGGAAAACGCAAACCTGACTGGAGTTGTCTTTCTGTATACCCTAGCAGTTAAATTGCAAGCCAGTAGGTTGGCAAACCAGGCCTGTCAAATCCTGACTATGGGATGACTGGAGCAAGTAATTCCAGGTTTACCATGGAATGGACAACCACGGGAGATTGCCATGGTGGTTTAAAGCCTCGTTGATGAAGGACCTGATTCAGTGTAAGCATTTGGCTGATGAATACACTGAGAGCCCCATGGGGGAAGAGTACAGGTTGAAACTGCCCTGCTACAGACAGTTCAGTGTATGCTTGGCAATGACAGCCCTACTAGAGGAGAGCAGCGATACCTCATTTGTTTTTTGGTTTGGGTTTTTTGGGGTTTTTTTTGTGTTTGGGTGGTGGGGTTTTTTGTATGTTTTTTTGGGTTGTTTTTTTTTAATTCGTGCAGTTTATGGAAGCACTTTTTCAAGGCTAAACTGAGATCAAAGCCTTAGATGTGAATTGCATTGAAGCAACTATCTTTCTCTCCCCACTTCTCTGACACAAACACGAAAGTGAATTCTGATATGCCTCCTTCTCTTTGTACACAGCACTGTAGGTAAGCTCTGAAACACATAATGCCATAATTAAACCACGCTGTCTGTTTGGGAGTGAACCTGTTCTTTTTACTGCTGTTTTCTGCTCTGTTCCTCTGCTAAGTTGCCAATTCAGGCCTTAAAATATTGCTTAAATCTCTGAAAAGTGGTATTTATTCTCGAGAAATCAGAACAGCAGGAGTATTTGTGTGGTGGCATATCTGTGAGCAGCAGACTTAACAGCTCTTTGATTGTCTCTAAATCCTTTATTTTACAGATGTTTGACATCATACATGGTTTTCCATTTGAAATAAAATTCTTGCTGTGAAAACAGTTTGTTCAACATCAAAATCATAGATCTTTGGAGACTCCCTGAACAAGAGAATCAAAGAGAACAGCTGTCTGATATGAAAAATAACATTGTCCTTAATCTCCTTCTGATGCTTCTAGCTTTGTTTTTGCTAGAAATGCACCCAAAAATTAAGATGCTGGATCGGTGTCATTGCTTTTTTTAATATTATTTCAGATGGCTCAACAGAATTAACATGCTTGCTGCTGGCTATGCAGAAAGAGAGAGGATCAAACAAGAGCAAGGTAATGTGTTGTTATTTTGGTTTCTTCTGTCAGCTCTTATCGCAAGTTCATCTGTTCTCTTTTCCCTGCTGTGTATCAGGGCTCTTTCTCATCATCTGAAAGCAAATCACATATGGGTATCGCTGTTATTGCTTTAGAGAATTCCTTCTCTGTCAGGAGTTTTGATTAACTCCTTCAGACTCTGATCTGCAGACACTGGATTATTTCTGAGAAGGCTGCAGAACATAGCTGAAAGCAGCAGATATACTGCCAGTAAGCTCCACTATGTGGTACCAAGGAATCTGTGTCCCTTATCAGAAGAAACTTAAGAATCTGCAAGCTAAAAAAGATTTCAAACTTTGCATTTGGTATTTGAATTTACAGAGGGTAGGAGTGCATGAAATTGGTCTCGGGAACAAAAGCATTTTTCTAAAGCCTGTTGACATAACTGGATTTACCCTAAAGGCTTCAATTTTAAGGCCACTTAAATTTTGTGATTTCTACTGGTTTTACTATATTGCAGTGTGTGCGACAGCCCTGTTGGCATTTCACTCGGAGTTGCAGGGTTATGCATTTTACATGTTTATTTTTTATGCCTAATATTTCATGGGTTAAAAAAGCAGCATATATAAAATAATGAGTTGCCTTGCTTTGAACTGTTGCAGTAGCAATCGTGTTTGCAGACAGAAAAAAGAAAGGATCAGTCCAATTGTGTTGTGGAGGTTGTTTCTTAGAATTGCCAGTGACATGAATGCACAGAAGTGTTCCTATCCAAGTATCTGCTTTGGAAAGCAGATAGATTTTGAATTCATGCTCTTTTTAACATACGTACCTAGCAGCAGGCACCAGAAAATGCAGTGGTCGTGATGATCCAGAGCTTATCCAGATGCCTGTCTGCCTGCTTCCCAGTCAGTCAAAACTTCGTTTTTTAATTCTGTGGCTATGAAGCCTCCATCAGAAAGGTTTTGAGTTTTGGCCCAAAAAAATCATGTCATTTTTGACACCAGGTCCTCTGCATTCACACAGCCCAGGGTAGCAGCACCGTGCTCACTGTTCTTCAGTCATGTTCTCAGTGCCTCACCAGACCTTGAAATCAGTTTGAGAATCCGTATTTCCTAAGCAGCGCTACAGTAACCTGTTTGAAAGAACCTGTACACCATCTGTTGTCACTGCTTGAAGAGGCTGTGAACAAACTCTGAATCTCAGAATCCTCTAGGAAATCCTCTGGTTTGGCATTCAAAGCCAAATTAAAATTTTTATTGACAGTAGGTTGGCACTAGAATTACAATGCCATGTGGGACAGTAAGTGAAAAGGTGTATGTTATGCTAATGCTGTCCAAGTGCACAATTACACACATGATACACCTTTCAAAATCCAGATGGACGTGGAGAAATATTTTTGCTACTAAGAAATGATTGAGTAATAAAATAGCAGATGATCCAGCTAGACATGAGATGATGTGCATTCAGGCCTCATGTAGCTTATTATTAAAATGTCTCCCTATTGAAGATAATCAGTGAAACCCCACTGACTATGCAAATTATATCCCAGGCACTGACAGAGTTCTTTATTACCACTCTAACACCATTCACTCGTGTTGATTTGTTGTAGGCAGGTAGGTAGAACTATACCCTCTTTGTGTTGCTTACTTGTGTTTAGTGTGGGAGGCAGTATTGCATTCCCCCCTCGCTGCCGTACACGGTTTTAATGCCTCTGCTGATTTGCCTTGGCTCCCAGCACAAGGACTGTTACACAGCTCAGTAGTGTCCCTAATTAGCAGAGGCATCAAATTAGCAAAGTAAAACCTCTCTATCACTTCAAGCATTTTTGCAATTCTAGAAACTGGGAAGCTGGAGTTTTCTATATTCAGTGACTGTACCAATTGTCATCTGCATATTTGATTTGACAAAAGGTCTTTTATTTCTGTGCGGTTCAGCCCTTTGCAGCAAAGCTTTAGAATACCTCTGAAACAATTCAAGAGGAGTTGTCAAATCTGTCTCAATTAAGAGTTGAATGGTTCTGAATCTAAAGTGCATAAATAGATTTCAAGAGCTTCAGAGGTGCACGAATCACCAAATTGTGGGCGTACTGCTGAATAAAATGTTACATTCTGTACAGAACAGTTTTATAAAAATACCATCAACTTTTCATATGAAATACAATGAATGTTAGCAATACAGCAAGAGACTTCCTTGGATGGAGAAGTTATACACTTTTCAGTCATATAAATCAGAGGGAAAAAAAACCCTAGTTTACATAAATAGAATATATTTATTCCAGAAATGGCAGGTCAGTGTTGGTTTATATATAATATATTCAGTCTATTAGTCATTGAGAAGACTTTCAAGATATGCCTGATGCATAGAGCTTGTCCATCACTGAATTGGACAAAATCTACAGAGAGAAATAGAGCAACCGTTTCATAGCATCATACATGTTTTAGATGGACTCTAATGAGACAGTTGCCAAAAGCAGAGCATTTATAAAGATTGATGGAAGGCCATTTTCATACATTTTATCTGAAAATTGACCCCTGTTACTGCAGAAATTTTCAAGACAAGCCATAGTTTGCCAACAGAATTCTCTGTCTGAGATAAGGTGTCCAAAAGCATCATCATGCAGTGTTTTCTTGTGTGGGGATTTGACAGCAAGAACACCTTCGTATTTTTTAGCCAAAATTGGAACCTGCACTGAGACTGCTAAATTTTGCTTTCAGAATAAACAGTTGAGCTCCAAGTCTGCAGAAATGTCTGAGCAATGCAGTTCTGACAGGTCTCTCACCATACATCTCACCATTAGGCTTTGCTGCAATAGGAATAAACATGCCTACATGCCAATATTCTCGAGTGTTCTAAGTTGCTGGAAAGAAGTTTTCTTAAAACTCAGATTTATTTAGAAGAAGAGTTTTCACTGATTTAGTCTTTTTTTCACCAAAAATTAATTATTTGCAGATGTCTAGAGACATAATTGTTAGGATTTTTTTTTATTTTGTAGTCATACAAACTTTATTTATGCAACCTATTTATTTTACTGTTTAAAAAGAATCTCTCCTGTTTCCAAGCTATAAGCTTGCAGGAAACAAATCAAGAGACTTGGATTAAAAACAGAATTGCTACTGTGTGGAAAAATTAAATAGATAAATAAGGCTGTCCCCACCAATACTAAAACCAAAAAAAAAGACAAAACTATAGGGACACCTGTGTTCAAGATGGTGTCATTTAAAGGTAAGTTTATGGTTTAAGTCTTGAATAAGATTAAATAGGCTATATCATTAATCATACAATACAATAATTGTAACAAAAAAATCATTAAAGTCAAAATTACATGTTGTGCCAGCTCAGATTTTTAGTTTAGATCATTTATGAAGCAGCAATCAATCTTTTTCTCCTTATCTATCAAACAGAGAGTAGTAAATCATGCACTTTGTTGAACACTTACCAGGTGAAGGGAAAATTGCCTATGATTAATCTGTGAGTAGTCTGAGCTATAGTGTCCTGTTGTACAATGATTTACCCAAATGCTGGCATGTAGTACAGTCAGAAACAAAGTGACAGCAGAAATGTTTGCATAAGTCTTACAATGTGCAAAATTGTTAAGAGTTGTCTGTCTTTAACTGAGTCAGCAGTTAAGTAGGGTTTTTTGTAAGGAATATTAAGGATCAGTGTCCTTTTAGGTAGATGCTGTTCTGCTTCAAAAAATATTTGTAACAGAATGAATATAAATTCCCATGTGGTATATTCTTCTGTGTTTTCCCCTTTGAAATAAGCTTGGCCAAGACTTGATTTCCTGAAAAAATGAGATGTTGTAGCCCATTAAATTTAGCCTACAAAATCTGTGTCCTTTGTACTTTCTCGTCCTTCTTTTTGAACTCTGTTCTTAAATGTCATTGTCATATTTTTCCTTACCATATCACTTTTATGTTCTTGCATGGATAACAGGGCAGCAGCTGTTTTATGAAGCAGATACATGATATAAAGTTTTTGTGTATTACCTTAAGTACAGCTGTTTGTTATTAGAAATTGAATTGAAAAACTTGTGTAACTGGTAGAATATAATGGAGAAAATGGGTAGAAAAATAGAACTGATCATTCATGTTTGCAATAACCCCTACCTGTTTCATTTGCCAGTTGGTGTTAATTATATTTGTTGATGTTATTTGCAGTCAACAATACTTTAGCAAAGCTATATTTTTAAAATTTTCTGTTCAAAAAATACTTTCAGTATTCTTCAGCCAATACGTGTCCAATCATAATTATTTTTGTGGCTGTATAAATATTTGAAAGTCTGATACTTGTATTAAGAGTATTCTATATGCCTGTTGTATTTATAAGGTGTGTACAAGAGTTAAATTTGTGGCTCACTTTCAGGTTGTTGTTCAATAGCTCTGTAACGGGACATAAGGTTTAGTACACCCCATCATGTTTAGAAGTTTCCCTCTTTAGATTAAGAACAATTCCAAATCGCAGCAGCTAACATTGACAGCATCAGCATTCTAATATTTCACTGCCAATAATACCAAAGGAGGAATTTCCAGTTGCTTTTGTGAAAGCAAGTCTGTGATACAAAAATGCATCAAAATGTGTTGGCAGTTTTTGACCCAATCCTTATGTGACTTGTAGATTACTGGAGCGAGAGTGACAAGGAGGAAGCTGACACTCCATCTACACCGAAGCAGGACAGCCCCCCGCCCCCGTACGACACGTACCCGCGGCCACCTTCAGTAAGTCACCTGCAGCTGTCCCTAGGGATGTGTGCCCAAAGTGCCCCTTCTGCTTGCTCTCCTGCCCAGGAGAACACGCGTGCGCCCAGGATGGCACTCGACCGTGTGTTTTTTGAGTCAGTGCTTGAGGCATTTGTTAAGCAACGTACATTGCAGACTTCAATGGCCATCACTGCTGTTTCCACTGGTTTGTAGAGAACAGGGATTTATAATCCTACTTGCTGTACAAAATAGATTAAGTTACAGAATTCTTTCTTTTTGTTCTTCGTTCATAATGGACAGCTACTCGTCCATGCAATCCCTCACCACCCCCTTATCAACTTTCTGAGAAAATGTTATTACCTGAGGAACAACACAGACTCTTCTCTAAAGCTCCAGCAGTTGTGCTGTGAAGCTTTACAGTAACAAATTACAGTTGAATTTCCAGAGAAATACAACATAAAAATGTTCTGTCCAGTATTGCAAACAGTGGTACCAGGTGTTCTGTTATTGTGAAAAAGTAGGTTTCTCTTATAGAGAAATATAAATTAGAAAAAAGGGGGATTTGTTTTTTTTTCCTTTTTATTGAAGCAGGTGTTGATATAAAACTAGATTATAGACCTCTAACTTATTCTGCTCTGGCAATTTTAACTTTTCATGTCTGTATATTAGCGTTAACTAATGCATCTTATTTGGATATGGTTTTTGAAATGAACAATCAGGAAATTCAGGGGAAAGAGAGAATTCATGATGTTTAATTTGAAGGCAATACTTTATCTTACAAAATTATAGATCTTTGAATCACAGTACTGAAGCACCGCAAGCATGATTCCAAAGAAAAGCAAGGTAGGATAACAACAGGCATTTTGATAGCATTTTTAAGATTTTGAATGAACCAGGTATGTCTCTTCTGTGTCTTCCATAGTTCCATATTTTGCACTATTTTGCGAAGTGTTCTGCAAATTTTGTTGGCTTATTTTATGGATTAAGTGACATAGTAAAGAAACCTATTATGAATAAGTATGAGTATTTGACCTTCAGGTGTGATGTATACAGACATGGGTATGTGTTAAAATTAGGATCAGGACAGGTTAATTAAGTACGTTTGCACCTTATTAATGAACCAGGTGCCACCGGTGGTAATGAAAAGTGAGAGGTTGTTATTCGCACTAGGGCTCGGTGTGCATTGGTCTGAAGATTGCTCATTGTTGACGTTGCAGATGAGCTGCACAAGCCCTTACGTGGAGCCCAAGCACAGCCGCCTGTCGTCCACGGAGACATCCCAGTCGCAGTCGTCGCACGAGGAGTTCCGCCCGGAGGTGGCGGGGAGCACCACCGAGTCCCCGGTGCGCAAGACCGCGAGCCAGCGGCGCTCCTGGCAGGACCTCATTGAGACGCCGCTCACGAGCTCGGGACTCCACTACCTGCAGACGCTGCCGCTGGAGGACTCGGTGTTCTCCGAGGTGGCCGTGGTGTCCCCCGAGCACCGGCGGCAGTCTACCTTGCCCACCCAGAAGTGCCACCTGCAAGACCACTACGGCCCCTTCCCCCTCGTGGAAGGTGAGCGGATGCAAGTGCTGAACGGGAACGGGGGAAAGCCCCGAAGTTTCACTCTGCCTCGGGATAGCGGCTTCAACCACTGCTGCCAGAGCCTTTCAGTCGGTGCTGCCGACCACCACGAAGAAGCACAGCAGAAGGAGGTTGAGGAGGAGGAGGAAGAGGAAGGCAAAGCAGCAGAAGAAAACCAGGAAGATAAAAGTAAGTATGGGATATTTCTGTGGCTTTTCAAGTGTCCTGTTCGTGTAATGTACAGGTTGTTTTTCCTTTTTCCTATCAAAAATCCCCAACAGTCTTTCAACATCCCCCATGTTTTACCAGGCCCCCTTGTCACACACCTCTTTGGTCTGCCTTATGTATAAGACCTAATAACCAGAGTGCTGCATGACCTCTCACCATCACCAGACACTTCCCTGTAGGCTGGTCACCAATCACCTCCTACTAGTAATTCTTAGTTTAAATGGATTTTGCTTCCATGCTTTCTTCACGCTTATACTTGCACAGTATCCTCCTCCACTGACACACATGTTTCAGGGACATACTTAGTAAGATTTCCAGCCAACCCCATCCAAGCTGTAAAAACCTCTTGGTAAATCCTGGAGTGCAGATCAGGCTGTGATTGTGTAGTATCCAGGCAGGCAGGTCACAAGGCATCCCAAACTCTGTAAGAAGTTGAAAAAGAGAGGGTATTTTCCCCAGTTCTCTCATTTTGATTTATAAAGAAAGAAATTCAAAAAGCATTTCAAACAAAAAAAGTTATAGAGAACAACTGTGACCAGCGAGGCTTAAAAAAAAAAATCATTATGCTGAGTAACTATCAGTTACATGGCACATAAACTCTGTCATTAGTGCTGCTTATCAAATATAATCCAAATAACCAGGGATTAGAGAAGGTTCCTTCCCTTCCTAAACATGTAAACACATTTTCGTGTCTGTTTCATGCTCTGTCCTTCACTGTCGTTTGTGGAGCTTCTCAGCATGTGCTGCTAGCAAAGTTGAGTCCACACCCAGGTTGTAGGGTCAGTCAGTGAAGCCTGCACTCATGATTTGTGGGGTTACACTGCAGTTAAGTTACCTGAAGTGGCAAAGAAGGCAGGATGACCCTTGAAGCTCTCCAAGGGTCTCTGCTATCTGTTCCTTCAAATTCAGCTTTTTCTCTGCAGTAAAGAAGTATAAAAATGGTTAAGAGATAGAAAAGGGTAATGAAAGCTTTGTATTATTAACTATCTGGCTAAGCTGATTCATTAAAGTTAGCACCTGTGTTGAGCATTAATATTCACGTCGATGTTATTTAGTCTGCTTGGGAGAGATCAACAGTTTTCCATTGCCCTTATGCTTTAGGCATTACTTTCTAAACATCTCCAATTCTTTACTTTCTTCTGCTGCTTTGAGAAAACCATGGTTTCTTTTGCAGATATTAAATTTGATGGCATTAAAAGTTTTAAAAGGCACTATTTCACTTGTGTTCATGCATGACACTGCAAAAAACTGATACATTTATTAGAGTAATATTAGATTCTTACTGACTGAAATGAAGCTGTCTAATTAACCGGGTCATCAACCATGCAGAACATTTCTTCCTATTTTTAGCCTTCCGTTTTGGTTTTCAAATGGGTTTTTACTGATAGCAATATAAAAATATTTTTTTTAAAAGTCCTTACTGAAAATGAAAAGGGTCAAGGAGACTTTCCACTGGCTTTTGTGTGCTGTTTGGGCACTACTTACAGATACCGTTGCAAGGTCTAAGTTTTTAAGTGTTTTAAATCTTAATTTCAATGCTTTTGTGTACCTGGTTGTAGCATTTTATAGCATTCTAATTACTAGTAAAAGGCTAGTGTTTGATTTAATGGACCAGAACTTGGGCTTTACTCCATCTTTCTATACTCATTTCCTGAAAAGGAGAACAAAGGTGTAATTTTTGAAGTGGTCTCCCTGTATACACATACTTTTATTTTTTATTTGAGTGAGGAGGTTTCCTTGGTTGAAGCTTTAACAGGAGATTATTTTTGAGACATTGATGACCAGCTAGAGAAGTCAAGTGCTCATGATGAGTTATTGACCTTGAAATTATAAAACCAAAAGTAAAATACCGTCTTGTCTGTTGAAAAGTTTGTGTTGAATTGCTTGTTGCTATGACTGCAATGTTCTGTTTGCAACGCTGACTTTTTCCAGTGCCCTTACCAGTAAAAGGCAGGAGGATTTCCTGCAAGTGTTGTTCTTAAGTGCAAAATCCAGTTTCTGAGTTGAGAGATTTGCTTACATCTGCTAAGTCACTAACAGGATGGGTGACCTTGTGTGTGCTACCTCACTGCCCCCTTCACTTCCATTGCTCTGGGAAGATGAAATATTGCAGCCGGCTGGAGAAAGGAAATCCTCTCTCTTTTAGAAATGTTTTAACCTCATCTTGAATGTTCCCTCCTGTGGTATCAGAATCTATTAAATATATTTATTTGCCTTACACATTTGTGATCTTGACATAGCTCTGGGCTCTTGGATGATTTTCTGTGTTCTTGTGTGTACATGTGTGTGTTTTAAAGCTTAATCATTCCTACTGCTTTTTGTGCGGGACAAGAATGCAGCTCCTTTGCAGTTGTCAGATGTCATTGCCAAAGTTTGTTTTCTCAGCTTTCTGTTTTTACATTCTCACTTTTAGAACCACATGAATTTAAATTCAATAGTGAAATGCAGTCCTGTTTCTTCCAACTTCTTTTGCAGAATTGTTTTCAAATAACTGCACCACAAACTAGGAGCTCCACACTTTTTTTCAGATGCTGTCCCCAGCTGCTATAATTTAACATAGTTCTGTTGAATTTGTACTAAAGCTATGCTGATTTGCAACAATTAAACAGCTTCTCTCAGTCAGTCACCACTTTATGTCTTAAATACATATTGCAAGACTTTACTGACCCTGCAAATAGTTCTGTGTATCAGCTCTGCTACAATGCCTAGATATATATGGTAAACTGAAAATATGGGTTGTCCTTTCCTATGTTTATCCATCAGGACCTAACTTTGTTGTGTGTTCAGTTGCTTCTTTTTGTCTTGTTATATCACATTAACATTGCACTGCTAGTCCTTAATGGATTGTTTTATTTCCCAAATGACTTTTGTGTAAATCATTTAGATGTTCCATATTGACACCATCTTGTAATGGTCTCTTGCTTTGTAATCCAAGAGGATTCTCTTGTGGGATATTTGAGCTTGTCCGTGTATTTGCTCCTGACTATGCAAATGGCAAACCACGTTCAGACCTGCGACTCTAAACATGCCCCTTGCAGTGCTGTTCAGAGGCAGCCTGCCCACAGAGAGCGGGTGGGAGGCTGTGGCACAGTGCATTTATGTGATTCAGTTGTGAAGGACAACTTGGGCCTTTTCAGGTTTGTTTTCTGCTGGTGGGAGGTAATAGAAGGAGACAGCAGCATATCATGACACTGTCACCCCCTTCCCCTCTGGCCCCACCACTGTCTGCACTCTGTGTTTCGACAGATTTCGCCACTTAGTGCAAAGAACACTTCTAGAGAGACTACTTCCAGGTTTTGTCCCAGGAAAGCTTGATTCATTTTTTGCTTTATTTTTTGAAATTATCTTTGGTGGTGGTTCCTGCATTTTCAAAGACTTCTCTGGTTTGTGCATTACTAGGATTTCAGCATCTATAACAAGTACATAAGTAGCTCTCTGCAGAGTGTAACTGGCTGTAGATCCCATCAAATTCGCTGCAGAAAAACCTGCACCTTTTTTGCACACTGCTTGGAAAAGTCTTTGGAGAACAGCAGTGTCTGTGGGAGTCTCAGGTGCTGTCATTTGCCCAGACATTGCTGGGACTGGAGTTCTGCTGCTGGCTCCATGTGCTGCAGGATTGGCTGGGGCGATATTGGCACACTTTCCAGGGAACTCACACCTGGGACCTGCAATAGTGTGCAAGGGAGCTTTCTACTGTGCTGGCTCCATAAAATATATTCAGGAACATGGATAGAAAAGCATTGATGTCTATGTTTGAGGTATTTGCAGCAGGAAGAAATTACTTAGACTGTCTTCCCACTGTTAAACCCCATTTCCTTCTGTGTTGTTTCTTACCTCTTTGTTCTGCAAGTTTTCAGTCCTTTTTCTGTACTCGTAAGTACTGTAGTTCTTTCTGACATTTTTTTAAGGATTTTTTTGTTGATACTCCATCATCGTAATTTTGGAGTACCTTCTATATAGTATGGACAGCTGTAATAAAGTCTTATGTAAATTTTAATAAATCAGTGGCTGCCCTTCTGGGTCAATTAATGTCTGGGAGCCGCTTGTTTGCTGCATTGGTTTCACCCTCCAGAGTGTTTACAAGATGCAACAATCTTCCTCATGTGACTTCTGTCACCTTTAAAAGATTTCACAATGCTTCCAAAGATTGGGCACACGTATTCCCTGGCACTTTGCTCCATCATCACAAGCTCTTGTTCAGGTTTTCAACATCTCCTGGCATCCCATGCTTAGTCCCACACAGTCTTGTGAATGCTGCCTCAGAGGAACACAATAGCTTCATGCTCCAGTCTCTGAAACTTGGCTTTTGACCTTATACCACTGAAAACACGTGTCAAAGGCCAGAACAGGAGCTAATGTTGGCATTTTGCAGCTCAGAGAGATGTCCAGTCCCTGTGAAGTGTTTCAGGAAAGCTCACCTTTATGTCAGGGAGGGCTGGTCACTGAAAGGTAACAAATGATTGTGCTGAGGTATCAAGCCTGAGAAGTTTTCTTGCCTTTTTTTCCTAGTAAAAAACTACAAACCAGCAAGAGAATAAGAGAAATTGAGAACAATTTCTCCGATGTTGCAACCTCCCTGTTGCAGAAATGAAATTCAAGGTGGCAGTGCTTTCATGAAATAGGACAGAAGAGTTTAAGGACTCCCATGACTAGCAACAAGTATCATGCACTGTGCCCGAGAAGGTGTATCCATGGGACATCCTAGGCAGCATTTGCCTTCAAGAAGGAGTAGGTGCTGGTAAAAAAAATACTCTGCATAAGGTCAGGTATTTCAGATTCTAAAATACAGGTCTAGGGAGGCTTCCCTCTTTTCAATGAGAGGACTGTAATGCGCAGTGCAAATCGTATGTCTCAGAAGGATCAATGTTTGCTAATTAAACACCATGTTATGAAGTGGTACCTTGTGTACACTTCTAGGTTTTGCTTCTCTGCATTTTAGGTAGCATGTCTTCACTTTGGCAGGTTTTGGGCAACAGTGAAATGTGGGAGTCAGGATGAATAATGCATAAAGCCTGGATTGCACACACTGGAGTTGATGAAGATGTGTGGCTGAAATTAATGGAGCAGTTTGCTTTTCTGACAGCCTTTTTCCATTTTGGAGAGGACATCATTAGTGGTGTCCTGTCATCTGACCCCCTAGTTTTGTCATCACTGAGAGGGAAGGGAAGAAGCGTTAGATACTGTATCTTCCCCTCTGGAATTAATGCCCAGGAATGTCTTAAATAAGAAGAGCTATGAGAAACTGGGGTAATGTTTCACATCAGAAGTATTCCATATGAAGCTGGTGAATAGCACAAAGTCCAGCACCTTCTGGGACACTAAGGAGGGTGTTATTCTAACTTACTGCATGCACTACCAGTCCTGTACAACCAAGAGCATTTGCCAAGTTGGGGTTTTTTTTCCTGACATCTTCTGGGCGACACAGCCCATGCATGCTCAGACACTGGAGTAGGTTAATGAAATGTCTGCTTTTTCTGAGCTTTGTTTTTGTGATCTAATTTTTTATTCCTAATTCCCATTTGAGCCTTCCTGTGTCACGTGACTGGGCATTTGCACTCTTGTGGGCTGAAGACCATCAGCATTTTATGCCTTGTCTACTTGTCCCATTGCCTCCAAGGCACTGTTTTTGCTGTTAACTCAGATTGAGCTTACCTAAAAATGCTGCCTAATTATGTTCAAAAATATGACTAGCTTAGATAAACAACTGGGAGTAGGTATGTTTATTTCCGAGCATGTTCTTTAATTAAAATTTAAAATTTATTAAATAAAGCTTTTTCAATTCTCATATGCAAAAGCAACTCCACTGCAGAAGTGAGTTTGTATTCTAAATAAAAATGATGGGATACAAAACCTCTGTATCCTGATTTTAAATTTCAGTTCAAGGGGAAAAAATTGCCTGCAGTGTTTGAAAGCCAAGTATTGAATCATTTACTGAGTAGCAATTCAGAAAGCAATATGGGCTATCAACAAAAAGAAGAATAGTTTAATTTTATGCTTGTTAGTGTTTATACATATAGATGCATTTTGCCCACAAATATCTTGTTGCCACATTTAAAATTTTATTTGATTTCTGTTGCCCATGCTGCTAAAAATGCAAAGGAGAGAGATTAATTCCTACTTTTCTTTTGGTTTTAATAGCTTTGGGTGTCATTGCCAATGAAGGTCATCTGCTTTTGCCTGAAATATATGGATTAAATTGTCTTTTTATAAGCAAAAGAAATGCACAAGAGAATTTCTTACATGGCCATTCTTCTAAATTGCTTTTCTTGCTAAGTTTCCACAATTCATTTACTGAGTTGGGGATTGTCAGTGGAGCTGTGCTACTCCCTACCAGAGACCCTTTTGGGCTGAGTGGTGAAACAAGGAATCTATACGTGTGAGAATATATTTCTGGTGGGGCTTTTTTATGTTCTGCATTAATTCTCTTGCCAAGTGTTGTGTAACCAGTCTGGTTTACTTTTAATTTTTCCACTTCATGGTGTCAGCAAGCTCTGTCTCTGCTGCTGCCCTGTCTGAGTCTGGCTGCTGAGATGCTCTCCTTGGTAAAAGGTCACTCATAAATGGTAAAACACGTCACAGGCAGTAGGGGGAAGACAGTCCAAGTCCTCTAGGGCTCTCTGTTTACCCCACTGAAGGATATGCTGTTCCTTCCCAGTTTGTTGGCCTGAAAAGTCTCAATAGCAATATAAGAAAAGCCTTTTTTGTGCTTGTTGTTTCCACTCCCTCAATTCTGAATGTGCTTTCAATTCTGAAGCTATAGTCAAATTTCCTAAATGAAGATATGTAGCTTCTTTGAAATTATTTTATGGATGAAAAGCAAATCCCAACTTTTTTTTTTCATTAACCCATAATTTTCCATTGAAATGAGGGTTTTCCTGTCCTAAAATTTAAACTTACATTCCTTTTGATTTCAAACATGAAAAATATGCATCTTTTTAATCAATTATATAAACCTTCTCATTGAAATCTACTGAAAATTGTTTTAAAGACACTCTTAGACTTGACTACTGGAATTTAATTGGAATTTTTCCATGACAAAGCCATTTCTCACTGGGATTTTTGCAGAACTGGGATAGTTCCTCTTTGAGATACAGCTGGGACTTGGCCTAATCTGAAGGGTTCTAAATGCAAAGGAAACAGAAATCTACAATAAAAAAGTTAGCTACCTATCATTTACGTGAGAATGTTCTTTTGAAATGTATAATTTTAAATTTTCAAAGCTAAAAAATGATTAAACCCTTTCCATAATCAATGGTAATTAAGTAAGTAGATGATGGCACAGTACCAGTAGGACTAGGGGAACAGAGGAGGACTGAAATCTTTTCAGAACGTATCCATTACATCTCCAGGTGGTACCATCTGTTGTGTGTGGCTCTCATGTTCTTTCAAGGCAACCATTAAAACAAGGATGAACTTGAGTCAGTAGTGCTTGGAAGGACATGAGAGTGATATCATTTTATTAAACTACTACCATGCTCAGTGTCTGGAGGGCCACCATGTAAACATGCATTCTTGTTTAATTAATGTTCATCATGGGAAGCAGGATGAGATATTAACAGTCAGCATCCTGCCAATTTTTTTTTTTTTTGCTGGACAGAAGACTCTAGAAAAGCCACATTTGTTACAAAGCAGTTCAGTTTAATCTATTTTTTAAAAAGAAGTCCTCAGAATTGTTGGATTTAAGATGAATATTTTAATGGAGGTCTATGCAATCAATGTCGTAGGACAATTTTTTGTGACTTGTCCTAACATGCTAGCCTGGCTTTCTGGCTGCCTTTCCTTGCAGTCACTAGCTGCTGTTCCAGAGGGTCAGAGATCTTGTAATAGGTGATGTGTCTAACCTGCCAGCCCCATGCAACTTCCTTGGATACCCCTGGACAGCTAAAATGGCACTAGATGATTACCTTTGGACATCTTAATCTCCTTAATGGTTTCTTAAACCTTTCCAGTGCAGGAAGGCAGTGTATATAGGTTAAAATCTTGGTCCCTGCAAAGACCCTGGTGAAGCTGTAAGTGTGATGTGCGTGTCTTGGAGCCAGGGAGCTGGAAGTGATTTGGAAGGTTATCCATTGTAGCTCTGCCATCTAAATCTGGAGCTGCCATACCTTCCAAATCTTAAATACCCCCAGTGGTGGGCATTCTTCATTCCCTCCAGACAGTGTTTTTCCTCTTTGCTGTTTTGAGAAGGAATAATTTTATTTTTTTTCTGCTAACGGATATTGAATTGTTCCCTCTGCAATTTAAGCCCAGCATTTCCATTCCCTTATGGCACAGAAAACAGACTGCTCCATTACAGCAGCCCTTCTTTCGAGCTGAAAGGTTGTTGTGAAAGTTGGTTTAGTTTTCCTATAGATAGTGTTTGCTAGGCCTCTGACTCCTCTTGCTGAGCTTGCCTGGGTTTTCCAGGCTGACTCCCATCCCTTCTGCCATGGCAGTGTCCAGGCTGGGTGCAGCACATCTGGTTGAGACCAGGAAGGTTGCTCTGCCCTGGCTGTTTCACGCTCTATACTGTGATAAGCATCTGTTTGGCAACCATACCATACTTAATATTTCACTTTGGGCTATACAGTGTCCCATATGATTTTCTGCTTAATGGTTGTTTTTCTAATTGTAGTTGTTCTGATTTTTTTTTCTGGGCCTCTTACCTATCCACATTAAGTAGCTCATGTTAATAAAAGCCTCAGCTGAATTAAAATGTCAAATTAATTGGGCTAAAACGAACCAACAAATATATATGACATTTTGTAAATCTAACAGCCTGACTAGGTAAAAAAAAAATAAAAACAAGAAACCTTTGCAGACTAACCTGGTGTTTGCCAGGCTCTGTGTCTGTTAGCGCAGCATTTACCATATCGTTATATAAAACTTGGCAAGGGATTTCATCCCTCCAGATCATTCCAACTTCTGAGACTGTCCTCCAGCAGTGTAGGAGATGTTTCCTCGCACTTTGGTGCCTGTGGGTTTTAATAAGTTCTTTCTCTTGCACTGTTTAGGCTATTAGTGCCATCTGGGACTGTTTCTGGATGCAGAGCAGCCTCAGGGAAACCCCTCATTGTGCAGCCCTCCCTTTAACAGTGAGCCTCTGGTGTCTCCTCCATCTGGGCTTGGCTTTTGCTAGCAGAGGACACCTTGGATAGAGAAGGTGGCTAATATTGCTCACTTCTGAGAGCTGAACTTCTAGAATGAAAAGATGGTTCCCTGTGCCACAGACCTTCTGCATCTAAATAGCCAAGGAAGATGTTACCTGGAGACAGGTGGGGAGCAGAAGGCTCATTCTTTTGTCACTTGGGATTCCATCCATGCCTCAAAAGTGTTTAATGCTTAGAGTTTATACTAGCCATGTGTGTTTAATTTGTAAGATCTTCTGGTTTTTTTTAACATTAAGAATTTCCAGTTCTTTTGAAACAAATGTGATAACGAAGTATTAACAAACAAACCCAAAAAATAAGCCCCGTAATCAGGCAATTTCGCAGTTCTCATTCATTATTAATAAAATAGGTTCCTAGCTTTGTTTTTTAAAAAACATGGTTCGAAACCAAGAAAATAAATTTCTTTTCATCTCCTTTTGTGCCCCAAATTTACGAATTTTGGAACCTGTTGATGATGGTTAACAGTCCAGCATCCTTTTACCGGTGTGGTGCTATTAAATACCATGATTTTATGAACAAAGCATAAAACAAGTTCTCTGTGGGATCTTACTGTATTTACATGAAGAAAATGGCTGCATTTTAAGTAGGGTTTTTGCTTTCTGGCTTCACATTTTGAGTCCTGCTGGCACAAAATAATACCAGCTAATTATTTCTTCTCTTCTGGGTTCCAGAGGGGTAAACTTTGGGCTTTTGGAATATAAGATATCACCACTGACTTATTTAAAAGTATTTGAGTTGTTATCACCATCAGAGAGTGGTGAGAGAGGCTGCCAAAAAACTTAAATTTAAACCCATCTTTCAGCTAGTTTTTGAAATGTTCATTTAATCATGAGATGATTTACAGGCCTCAAGGAAGAAGCAAAATGAAGGAAGCCTCACTTAGGAGATTTCTCCTGGTTGTAAATTCAGGGATGGACAGAGATCAGGCAGTGGCAAGGGCAGGAGGTTTACCCTCATCACTTTACCCAGCACCACTAATGAGAGTAAGAAAACGCAGCTGGGGATTCTTGTGCTTTTAGTTCCAGGTTAAAAGGAGCTCAGATTTCGAGGGAGGAGGGATGGCTTAGGGAGGCTCCAGGAACCGCTCCTGGCGCGGTACCCAGGGGCTTGGCGATGCCAGAATCCCCTGTCAGTGGGGTTTCCTACATGTGCAAAGTGGTCTTTATGGAATACTTGAGAGATGGTGAATATGACACATAGAGAATTAGAGAGTGTTCTCCTGTAGTAAAAATGGCAAAATCTGGTTTAGAATTCACATAACAGTATTTCCATAGTTTCTACACTTGGCATTAAAGTGAGATTTTTTTGCTGTACTAATGTGCACACTTGAAATCAAATCTAAAAATCATACCAAATCTATAAAAAGCTTGAAGCTGATTATTCTGAGAGTTCTTGTTTCTTTCCTCCCTGCTAGAATGCGTCCTGCCATTTAAACTTCTAATTAAAATAAAAATTTTAATGAAAAATAATTTTAATGAAAATAAATTATTTTCAAGACATTTTCTTTATTTTTTAATCAAGCTAAGTATATGTACATAATTTTACAGCAAAACATTTCTATTTCTAACTTTATTGTAATGGCTTTAAAGACAACTGGAGTTGCTGGTTTCTGTCTCTTTAGAAGACGGAAGAGAGTTTTTTTGTTTATTTATTTCTGGCTGTGTAAAGAGCCTGGGGAAAATTCCATTTTAAATTTTACACTCCAAGCTAAACCTATCCAACACTACATTATTAATTTTTTTGCATTATTCTACTTACCTTCTCCAGTGTCACTGTATGATCTAGGTATTTAATGTCCTGTTTCTTAATGTAGTCTCAAAAGTTTCATGTGATTATTCCAGAGGCTAGAAATACGTATTAATGAGCTAGACTAATTTAACCATACCATAAATTTTTTATATCAACACATTGAAAATTTAACATGGTTTATGAAACTGTGAGACTGTGGAATAAAAATAAAATTTTAAAAAAAAAGACCCAACAAACACAAATGCACTTTAGACATTACTGCATTATGGATTAATAAATCAATAGTTTCCAAGTTCTCTGCTCACTTTGTGTTTTAACCTTGATTTCACAAATTCTGCCAGCAGATAAGGACATCTTATAGTGGCTATCATGAGTCTTACAGCATAAACAGGCTATCCTTGTATCTATGCAAACTCTAAGATGTTGAGAAAATTCATTTTATGAAAGTCTTGCACAATCCGTAAAATATCTGTAAAATGTCTCCCTAGTAAAAGAAGAGGAAAAAAAGATGTGTGTTAGCTTTCCTGGGAATAATTGTTTAAAGGATGGCTGAAATTTTTGGTACAATTATTTCTGAACTATTGGTAGAAGGTGGAAGGAAGCGTCAGTGTTTTCATAAAGTTAAAAAATGATTGCCTTGAAGACTGACAGTTTGGAAATAGCTTTTACAGTTAATGCAACTCAGACCTATGTCAGCCACCTTCTTCTTGGCCTGTCCCATCCCAAAAGACCGATTTCCTAAGCTTGTGTATGTTGTGGCTAAACAAGACTGTGGGATTTATAGGAGAATATAAAAGTCATTTGAAGTTAAAATTAGACTCTTCAGTTTTGAAAATAGCACTTGGGTCTTATGGATTACATTATTCCTGAAATTTAGTGGAGGTTGAATGTGGGATGATGAGGACATGGGTGGATGGCCCTGAGCAGCCAGCACCTGTGACACCTGCAGTTTCTACTTGGAGGAGAACAGGCGTGGAGGAGCGAGATTTTATATTCTACATAGATTTGGCTTTGCTGCAAGGCTGTCAGAAGACTGTGTGCATTTTTGAGCATCACTGCTCCCTGGAATGATGGGGAGCAGGAGGTTGCTGAGAGTAGCCCAGTGAACAAAGGAAAGCACACACCCCCAAGGTGGTAGAGGCTTAATTTACCACTTTTCTTGAAAAAGAAAAGAAACAGTTTGTGCAGTCTGATCTGTAGTACTTGGGAATTGGATACATCAGGGTAGCTGGGGAGGAGATTGCAAAATTGAGTGGCATGAGATGGAAGCAAAAGGTGGAAGACTAGAAGTAGGGCATAAATCTGTAATGGTGAGGATAAGCTATGGAACGAGTTTAATTAAGTTGTGATTGGTTTTTGAAATGAAAATCCCATCAGCCTCTAATTCTCTGTGCCACAAATGATGGTGGTATAAATCTTTCCCCAGTTAGAAAAACTGTTTTTAAAGTATATTGTTTCTACAGTGTCACATTTCTCTTACAGCATAACCTACTGTAAATGCACCTATGCTGCTTTAGCCTCTATTTCAAAGATTTATGCAGTTTAGCATTTTGCACAGGTGAGCCAAATGGAATGGATTTTATGCTGGGGCCATGTCCTGTGCATTGACTATGCCAGTGCACTGAAATATTTCTTAGCCCAAGTTGTCTTCCAAGGAGGAGACTCTGGCATAACCTCATGATTAAGTTGAAAACCCTGTAATATCAATGTCCATAATTAGTTGGGACGACAGTTATTTTTGGCAAATAAAACCTTTTCATAGTGGCCCCTTGGCTCTCGTCTTCTGAAAGTACTAGCAGAGGCCATGCTGAAACTTTTTCTTCAGATGCCTTACTCAGCTGTACAGTATGGAAATAGAGCAGATGATTTAAAAGACAAAATTGTGAGGCTGTTTCTTTATTTTGTCCTCATATGTTTTGCATTTCTCTAGTCTGATGTTGCTCATCTTTAGCACTGTTACTAATGACCAAAACTATATAGCCAGATCTTCATCTCTGGTCCTGCTGGGTTTTACTAACACCTGTTTCCTCCTTCCAAGGCAAATACAATGGTTGTGGGTAGTTGCAGGCTGAGCAGGGGAGGTTGTTCTCTGCACTTAGACTTGTAACTGTGGATTTCCAGTTCTGAAATCCCCCCAAGGTTTCTGCACACACCTGCTAAGGGGTTGTTTTAAACATCAGCTTAAGCTGACTGTGCTCTATATTTTATAGCTCACAAAGAAGTGTGTAAATCATGGTCACCAACATTTTTTTCATCACAAGCTGTTGTGTTGATATGTAACCAGAACAGAAAAATTCTTGCCTATTCCTACCGTCTCATGTACTTTTTTACAGCAAACGTAAATTGAGAATCTTATTTTTCCGGAGAGGTGTTGAATAGATATACACTGAACTTTTTGGTTACTCTGTAACTCTTTGGAATAGCCAGTTGTACTGATGGCAAGTCCTGGCATTATACTGGAAAATTAATGCACTTACTGACACTAGATACACAACTTCTTTAAGAGAGATGTCAACATTCTTCTGAAAAAAACAAATCCTTGCAAAATTAAATATTCACTGAGCCTGTTAGTTTTACTGTTTAATCTTGCAATCTAACATTTCCATTCTGCACAGCAGATGTGGGCTTAGCAAAAATTGTCCAAAACATTGATTTGTCTAGTTCTATATCAGATCTCAGACTCAGAGTTATTTGAGTTTAAAAAAGTTACCTGCAAGCACAAGTGATTGTACTAAAGAGGAGTGAGCCCCATATCCCAGCTAACCCCGTTAGCCTGCCTTGAACCATGCCTAAAACATATTTCTAGGGAGAGTTAAAGGTATCTTGCTTGTAACCCTTGATGGATCATTCTTCCACAAAATAGTTTTATTGATTTTGAACTCAGGTGTACTTTGAGCTCTGTCATGTGGCAATAAGGAGTTGCACATTTTAACTCCAGGCTAGAGAGACAAGCATCTCTTCTAGTTAGTTTTAAACCTAGCACACAAACTTTCAGATGTTTCTGTTACTTGAAGAGGCAATTATCTGTGCCTTTTCTTTGCATGTGTGTCGTCATAATTATATAGACTTCTGTTCCATCCCCCTTGTTTGTAGGGGAGAAGTCTTGATTAGCCCTAGACCATGCATTGCATGCAGGAAAATCCTTTTGCACCACAATAATCTTAGCCCTTCTCTGCCTTTTTAAGTTCTGCTTTTTGAGGTGAGGTGTCACAAATGAGTCTCATTTTATTTTGTTTCTGCTTTATCTACACTACTTCATGTATTTATTTGTAAGTAGAAGCCAAACCTCCCTAGTTCTCTGTTTTTGTAGAAGCTGATTTGACATTTTTAACAAGTGCAATCCAAGAAGAGAACTAAAGGGAACTGTTTGGTATAAGACATGTCTGCCTGATAGGGAAAAAAGAAAAGAGTTTGGTTTTGATGTTGGTGATGCATGAGAAGAGACGTGTAATGCTTATTCTTGTACAAGACTGCAGAGGAGAGGAAAATAAAAAACACAATGGATCTTCTGAAGAAAATAGCAGAGGACAATAGCTAACTGAGCAGCTTGAGAAATGCACAGGAGAGAGGTTGTTGTTACGGGATGAGAACAGATCTCAGCTACATGATAGTCAGTGTTTTTCAGGCTGTAGAGATGATAATATTTTCTTTGTTTAGTGGTGATATTTTGGTGAAAAGCACTTAAGCAAACCAAAGCAGGAGTGAGTAGCAAATTGCTGGGAATATATCTCCTGCATAACAGCTCTGAGTCATGCTACGGCTTGCCCAGGGGAGCCTTGCCCATGCACGTGACTGGTCTGGACAGCAGAAACCCCTCATTACAAACGTCCTTTGGCTTACCATCCCCTGAGGGAAGGGCACTCTTACCCGGCATTTTCAAAGGGTGACTGTTCTTACAGGTAACCCTTCCCCGAGCATCTCAGGGTATTTTGGTCCATTTGGATTCCCTCGCATACAACAGTCACCAGTTGTGGTGACAGTGAGGGATTTTCTCTTCAAGCCTCTCGATTCCCTTTCTGGGGCTGTTGGCAGGACCAAGGGCTGAGCGCTCAGCCACTCTGGGGACCGGCACTGTAGGGGCTGCCAGGGGAGCAGGCTGAGCCCTCCATCATTATCCAGATCGAGAGGTGTCTTGTAAAACTAGTTATGTCTGGAATGTGTCCCCACCTCCCAGCAGATAGCTACAGCAATGCCAGGGTCAGGTGTCAGTGGTGGAGCTGCACTGGGTGCTCCCTCCCACCCAGTGCCTGCCTTTCTCCAACTCTTCTTCCTTGCCTCACCCTGCTCAGCCACAGTCTCACACCAGCAGTTCCCCTGCTGCCCAGCTGCTCCCAGAGCTGGGGCAGCCCTTTGAGGAAGAGCTGCCCTCACTTTCATAAGGCTTCTCTTTTCCTGGATATTGTTAACTTTGAGTAAACTAAAGGTATTTTTCCCTTGTTGTGATCTAAAGACCTGGGCAAGGTCTTGCAGAAGCTAGCAAGTAGTCATGCGCATTCTAAGATGATGGCACTCTTATTTCCAGTTGAAAGCTGCAGAGATCCTGTTTTCATTCTCCTGAAAAAGAACACCACTTTTAACATCTTGAAAGGCTTTGGGAAGTGCCCATCTCCAACTCTGGTGGTTTGTGCCAGTAGAGTAGCTTGAGCTACCGTAGGAATGGGGAGATTGATACCTGGTGGGCCCTGTGCACTGCTCCATCACTCCAGGAGGACAGCAGGTCTCCTCCAGGCTCTGCCCTTCCACACAGGGAAGGGGTCAGATGTACAGGAGAAGAGAACCAGGGCCCGAATCACATATTGGTGCTGTAATGTGTTCAGTGCAGGATTAATTTTTTCTGTGAAACAATGCCGTCATACAGAAGTATAGCAGCGACACCTCACCAATCAGTGTGTGACAGGGGCAGTTTGTGTGTTTTGGAGATGCTTGGGGATGAATTAGGAAGGAAGAGGCTAATGAGAAGCAATTTTCACACCAATGTCTTTGTACCTTTGTGCAAAGGTCATTGAGGGTAAAAACCTCCTGAATTGGTGGAGGAATTGGTGGAAGAGTAGGAATTGGTGGAAGTGTAGCTGTAATGCCTTACTGGTTATCACCAGCTCACCAAGAACTTAATCAGGATCTTTCCTTGAAAACCACTGGGTGCATCATGTCCTCTTGCCAAGAGGGCCTTTGGTGGGTGCCTGAATTTCAGAAAACGCTGGGAAGGAGGGCTGAGGACTCCTGCATGGCTGGGCATCATGGGGTCATGAAAGCCTGGCTTGGCATCCTTCAGCTTTGTCTGGGTTCCTGGCCAGTCTGACAAATGCCTTTTGCCATCCATTTTCATGAATGGCAGCCTTGTGGCTTTCTGAAAGAGTATTTAACCAAGAGCTTGAACACATAAGGTGACGTGACAAAATACTCCCTTGATTAGTTTGCTGGTTTGTCCCCTCCTAAAGGACATACAGAAGTACTGTCTTAGCAGGCTTGAAAAGATACTATCCATGCTAGATCTCATTCAGTCTAGCATGTTCAGGGATTTGAAATAATTTAATTTGAAAAAAATTTGCTGTTTGTTGCTATCTTTAAAGTTAAAATACAGTCAGAAGCTTCTGACATTTTCAGCATTTTACTCCTGTAACAGGAATCTTTAGTTCAATGAAATCCCTGTGCAACTCTGATTTTCTCTTACTACACTAGTGATGGCATTATTTGGAATATGATAGGCTTAAGATATACTTTTTATGAAAAAATTGCATCCCCTCTGAAAGCAGCTCGTGCACATTAAAAATATACAAGCAATTCTTTAAAAAACAACATAGCAATGTTTGGCTTGTCAGAAGAGTACCTTGCACAAAACCTTTCAGTGCAAGCTTTTTATATAGAGATAATTATTCTCATAAAAAATAAGTTAAATTTACCAGATGAAATTACATGCCTTCGGCATCCAACAGGTGTGAAACATTTAATCAGTAAATCTTCATTTTATATTCCTGAATAGGTGAGGAATTCACTCCAGGAAAACAAGGAGGTCATTTCTGTGTTGGTGTGATGGGCTTTCAGGACACCATAGATACCTGAGAAAGCAGCTCAATAATTGGTTTAGAGCAGGAACGGTGATTCCTGTCTTATTTTTATGGGAACAAAACTAATTAAAAGCAAGACTTCTAAAAGCAGTTTCTTTATATGCTAATTTTGTGCAGTATATTTCAGGTTGTTGATATGAGGGAGGGTTTTAGGTCTGATAGCATTTTCGTTGCTAAATGTGGTCCTCCTCGAACCTGAAAGAGACCTGACTGAGTCAAAAATAGAGTTGGAGCAGAGCGATAATACTTGCCTGGGAACAGTCAAGGCAAGTGGGATTGACAGGTCAAATACGTGCTAGAACATGAGGAGAGGAGAAGGGAATACCTTTGTTAAAAGCAGCACAACCAGCCAGGAGTGGTGCCAACGTTTCACTTGTTGGCCTTGCCAGAAGAGTAATAGTAGAGTCCATGTTTTGTGTGTGTGCCCCTCCAGTGAGCTCCAAATTAAGTTAAAATATCTCAACATGATCAATATTAATATAATAATAACAACAATAATAATAATAATCTGCCCCCCCAATTCTCCCCAACTGGGTAGGTTTTGACACCATTCCTGTTGGAGGTTTTAGCAAAAGCTGCTGAAAAGCCTCAGCTGAATGTGGCCCAAAGAGGATAACACATTTTTCTCAGTCTGTTCATTTGACCTTAACCACGTGGTATGATATCAGTAATTTGCAGTGTTCAGGTGATCTGTGGCTCTTTTATTGACCCAGTCAGAGAAGGGATCCCGGGCCAGGATGGCAGGTTGCTTCAGCTGTCAGCAGTTGTGGCAGGGACAGCATGTCCATCCTCTGCCCTTGGATTAGCCTGGCAGTGGGAACATGACAGTCTGACTGGGTGTTATTTAGTCACACCAGGGGTTTTGTCAGTGTATTGGTATTTTTGTTGTCAGTATGGAAAGCACCACCAGAAAAAGCAATTATGTCACTTGATGATGGGCTGTTAAAGCCTTCTCTGACCAAAGGGGCTTCTACTGGTTGAAGTTAAAAATTTGTTTGTATAAATTTAAATTTGTCTTGCTATAATTAATCCCATACATTTCTGTCTGCTTTAAAAGCCCTGAGCAAGTTAATGTAAAAAAATTCCCGGAAATACACTGCTTAAAAAAGTAATTTAAGAAGTAATACAGAGAATAGTTTGTTACAATAATAAGGCAAATTCTCCATAAATACTCCTTATTAAAAAATTCGTTGATAACAATGCAAAAAATTAGTACATTGCTTTTTTTTCCAGGGTTGATGTCCAAAGCATTAGTCCAGAAACAGAACTCTCATTTTTGTGTTGTACATTAACTCTTTCATGGGGTGATAGACTGGAACTACAGTTCCTGCTTTATGGTCAGGAAACAAAGACGTGGCTTTTCAAGCAGTTCTCAGAATAAACATTGCAGGAGGTTTGGTAGATTAAATTGAGTTTTATATGCCATTAAAATCATAGCCTGGCTGATTTTAGCTTACAATAGTACTAAGAATTGTATTGAAAGGAATCCCACCATTAGATATATGCCTCGTGTGCTTGTCTTTTGGATGTAACATAGACTTCTCTTGGGTCAGGCTTGTCCCATAGGCTTGTGTAACTTAAGTCTCTGTGTAATCCAGCAATTAGAGTGCCAATATGCAGAAATTTTAATATCATTCTCAGAATTCATAACCTGCCCAGTGGGATGCTAAAATTGTGATTACATCCTACGCCTTCTAAATGTATATAAAACTATGAGAAGTTCAGCCAGCTGCTCTTTCTTTTTTTTCCTGAACATGGTTATTCAACTGTGTCTCACTGTTTATGTCCCAAGTTAGAGGGCTTCCTTTGTCTGGGAGCAGCTCTTTGTATTAGTTCGCAATGGTTACAAAACAAACTACTCTGGAAAAATAACCTTATTTTCTAACACAACCACAGCTCAAACTGCTCTGTCTTGGAGCTGTGAACTGTCGCTCCAGTACGACCCTGGTAATGACATGAAGGAGAGAGTTTTGCAGATATTAGAGAGATATCTGAACAACGTAAGAATAACCATGAGATATATCTAATATGGAGGAACAAAATAGGGGCAGAATTAGGAATAATATAACATAATATACTATAACAATATAGTAAGAGTTAGGAATTTGGCAATTTAATGTGCTACATTTTAGTTTATTTAGTTCTTTAGTACTGGGTAGATAGAGGGTTATTTAGCAGTAGCTGTAGTACATGAAGTGCATAGGAGAGCTGGGTTACATTTGCAGTTTAGAAATAGTGTGGTAAGTGGGAGGAAAAATGCCTGCCGATCAAAGCCCTGTAATTTCCACTGCCTTGTTCTCATGGGACCGAGTGCAGCACTTGCAGAGGAGCAAGCACTGGAGGTTGTACGTGGGCTGGCACCACCATCTGTCCTCCCTGTCCCTGTTCCTCGCCGTGGTGCTTTCCCGTAGAACATTTGTGCTCTTGGTGTTCCTCAGTGAGGACATGGGGGACACTAAAGCATATATTGTCATGTTGGAAAAGCTGAAACTTGCTATTTGCAGATAGCATACTCCTGTATTATCATTGTTTGATTTAGTGCCCTTTACTGCAGTCTCCAGAGGAGTACTGAGTGACTCCTGCTATTGCTTCCATACCTGACTGGCTTCCTACAGGATAATGTGCGGAGGCGCTGCTTTGGAGTGTAGTGCCGGGGGTCTGCCCTGGACGTGCCACCAAAACCCTCCTTCCTCAGGCAGTCTCACTGCCAGGCTCTCTACCAGCTCCTTTTCATCTCTGCATGGCATCCATCTGAGACCTGGAGATGATGGGAGCTTCCCACCATGGAGCAACAGACAGTTCGCAGGTCTGCCAGCGTTCCTCCCCAGGGCTCCACGTCAAAGAGCCTTGAGCCATTTCCCTAGTAAGCAGGAAGATATATCCGCCAATGAACTTCTAACAGAAGCAGCCAGGTCACAGTTTGTGCCCCATGGGGAAGGTTTTCTCTTCCCTGTTTTTCTTTACATTCATTCTTGTTCAGAGCCTGATCACTCATGCAAAGTATTTACCTTTAGGGGAATATGCATAACTAGATATGCTTCGTTATTGGACTAGATAGTAGGTAAGGGCTTCCAGTCAAAATTCTTCTCTCCTGAATATGTAGACAGATGTAGAAATATGTACACAAAGTAGGATACAAACTAAGGAAAGGTTGGATGTTCAAAAGGCAGGTACAGGTTTACTGATTGTCACTATAGATGGGAAGTGTGAAATTTCTTTTTCTTTCAGTATGTATTTAAAAAGCAATTTATTAACCTGCTATTATTCAACCTAACCCTTCTTTGAAAAGAAAAGTTGTCATAAACATACCATGAAATAACCAGGTATCTTCTAGTCTCTTTAGGCAAAATATATAATGTGAAGATTGATACGAAAGTGTACTCTTAAGCGGCAGTGGTAAAATCTTGTGCTTTTTATTAAAAAAAAAACACATCAAAGTGAAAACCCTAACTTTATACCTTCTCATTAGTGACTGCTGGTGTGCCTTAAAAATTTATTTATAAATCAGTCTCAAAGAGAAAGAGTCATATCACCTTCTGTGCCCCTTTCCTTACATAAGACTTCTTGTGTGAGAGCCATTTTGAGACCTTATTGATTGTGACTCTCAAACATTTCTCCCATGAGAATTTTCTCCTCCCCTTTGCTTACATTTTTATTGGCTTTTGACACTTGGCCTGGAAAGGTGTGCAGAGCATCCCTTTGCTCCTGCTTGGTGGGTTGGTCCCAGCCCAGGTGCTTTACCCACCACTTTAGATGGGTAAAGCCTTCTACTGCAGGTTTGCTTAGACATGAGTTTCCTCACATCCCACATGACCACATCAGCTGAAGAAATAGGCAGAGATTTACAGCAGGCAGTTTTGTGTCTGTAACCACTCTGAGGAAGTCATTTGCCATAAAACTCTTCTCATAATGCAGATGTAATTTGGTTGATAAATGCAGTAAGTTCACTTCAGTTTATTCACAGGGTCATGTTCATTTTTGTATGTGAATGGCAGTTGGTTTATTTTTCAAAATGTTTGCAAGTCTCATGAATTTCATGAGTTGTAGTGTCAATAAGTATCCATCCAAAAGCACGTTACTCGTTCTTTGTTATTTGTATTTGTTCTTCGTTAAAACAAATTTTAAAACCCTTACATAGAAATAAAACCATGTGCTGGAGATTCTTTACATAAATAATTTTGCTAATGTTAGTGATACAGAAAGAAAAATGTGGGGTATGTAAGGATAAGGAAAAATAATTTTTCTACTAAAAAGCAGATTTTCTAAACACTTAGTTACTATCAGTAAGTGATATTGAAAATCTATTTAGAAAAGCCCCCCTAGTGCCTCATAATTATATTCACATTAAGATAAATAGGACAGCATATGCTACCACTTACCTTAAGAGATTAATGAAAGGCTGTTCATGCACAGTGACTAATCCAAACTGGGACAGTGAAAAATTTACTAGTGTTTGATAATTTATATAATCAAACCTTAGCAATATTACTGAATAGTCTTTACAAAAGTGTGTCTTACTAGCAGGTTTTTTCAGAAATAGTCTTCTAGTGCAAAATTTAGTGGAATTTTATGTACATAACGCAAGTCCTGTCCCACCATGTACTGAAGGTAGCACAGTTCTTCCAGACACAGAGGACGTGTCCCAGCCAGATTCAGCAGGGCCTGAGGAAGAGCTGGGTATAGACATCTGGTAGATAATGCCCTTGCCCTAGCTTCAGTAACCCTCCTTTATTTCACAGCCACCTTGTTTCACAAAAAGGGAAGTTTCTTTTGCCAAAGCCTGACCTTTGAAACCAAATTTTGTGAATTCTTAGTGATTAAGTTGTAGGAACAACAGCCATAAGATGACAGGACCTCCTGAAGCTTCAGAAGTGATAGCTATGAGGCAACAGTATCCTCTTTCACTTAGTGCCGTTTTCCAAATAAATCCAAGACTCTTATTTTCAATGCTACAACTGTTTGTAGTATAAAACCGGAAGAAATGTGAAAAACGTTCCCTTATGTACTCCACAAAGTCTCCCTTTCCTCAACCCCATGAGTCTTGAAATGTGCTGGTTTGGCCTTTTGTTTGTCAGGGGCCTGGGGTTTGGTTTTGGGGGTTGGGTTTGGGTTTTTTTCATTTTGGTTGTGGAATCAAATGTTTTTTATTTTAAACAATAGGTTATGTAAAAGTTTCTCTTGACTGCTATACTTAGAACTTAGTTATATAAACTGTTTTCCTCACACTTCTTCTTCCTCCTCTCCTTGTTGACGCACAGAGTCCCAGGAAATCTCAGCAACAGAGAAGAGGCTGAACTGGGTTTGAGTTCTGTATAGCATTGCTCACCCTCTGCCTCTCTGAAACTCATTTTCCAATTGCTGCCATGTGTAGAGTAAATGGCACCAATGTTTCCATCTGGGATTCTTTCTACCTTCTGTTTTCCGTCCCTGAGACAACATTTCTTTTCTGCTTTCCAGACCTTTTGTGATATGCTCAAGAATAAAAATGGCAATGTTTGATATTTTCCTTCCTTTCCATCCTGTCTTTTGGAAAAAAAAATCTCTTTAACAGGGGTTAAACAAATCTCACCAGTTAAATTGGAATGCATTTGTACATCTTTACATTATGCACAGTTGAACTCTTTCCAAAAGTGTTGTTTTGGGTTTTTTTTAAACAACAAAACATCCCCCAGCTTTTCATATCTGGGATTCAAAATGACAGTGGATGTTAAGATCTAAGGAGTTTCATTTTTTATTATGATTTAGTATAGTAGGCAATAGAATAGGGAATGCACTGAGAGCAGCCAGGCTTTTGAAACTGCCTGTGCAGAGACTGCATATCCACACAGAAACTCAAAGTAAACCATTTAGCTGTATGCTGTTTATTCCACCTCTCTCTTTCTCTTTTCTTTGCTAACACAGGTCCACAAAGATTCTCGAATTCTCAAGCCCTAGCTTATGGAAGTGTGTAATGTCAGTGTGGTTGCAAAATCACATGATCTCCTAGCTCTGTATCTTATCCTTCACCCAACATTGCACAACGCTGGACTGTCAGCTAGGAGAACGAAAGGAGCCAGATTGTGTTGTGCCACTTCTTTTTCTAGTTCACGCATAAGTTGCCACCAGGATATTTTTCTGTGTTTGTAGCACGTTTGGTGGATTTGGGGCACATTCTTTGCTTCCATTCTCCTCATTCATGTGACCCTTTCCTAGTGCTTCCAAATGAGCTAATGTGTCTTCAACATGGAGAAAACCAACCAAGTTGGTTAGGATGTGTATTGTTCTGTTGTTTTATTTGTGGGTTGTTTGGGGTTTTTTAAATTGATCTTTGTTCTGTTCTTTTTAAAAACATATCTACAAAAAGAGAATATATAACTTTCTGCCCTAAATACCTCTTTTGCATCAGGGATGGATATTTTAATGGAGTGAGGTGTAATAGCAGAACAGTGCCATATCTCTGTCCTCACGAGCATAGCTGCATGCAGATTAGAAAGGCTCTGTAGTGCTGCTACTGTATGCCAGATTTGCTATTTGCTCTTGTTTGCATGATAGTATTTCTAATTTACTAATATGATATGGAAATAATGGCACATCACCGATCTTTCAACATATTGTATCACTGCTTTATCATATTAGGCTAATACACTGCGAGAGTTGATAGCACCTCTCCATGTCAAATGGGATCCACATCTCTTGGCACTGAACCGATTGGACTCAAAGGTTGATAAACTTATCATTAGAGAATTGGCACGACGGAGACTCAACTTCAGCCTCTTGCAAGCAACCTAATGGCCTCCGTTCAGAAAGTCAGTTCTTCTTGAATAACTTTGATGTTTATAACAGAGAACAGACCTGTTAAAGCATAGACAACCACATGCCTGAATATGAGGCCTCCAGGAAGGTGTCAAAGGGCATGGCCAGTCTTTTGAAGAATGCACCCTTTCCACAATGGGACTAGGCACAAAGTCAGACCCAGTCTACATGGAGCACATTTGCAGAAAATACTGCCCCCCGCACGGGAGAACGGAAGGGGAAGAGGGTCTTGGCAGGGGAAGGGCTTTGATGTCACTCAGTTTTGTTCTGCACACCTCGAGGAATTAAAGAGGGATTCAGCCGTGGTAACTGTAATTTCCCATTGCTTGTACTGAACTGCAGTGAACCCATTCAGGCCAACCAGACAGAGTCGTGTCATTTAAGCGTGCTTCACATTAGTGAAGGAAGTTTCCTTCCTGTGTCATGCTAAACTAAATGTATTCTGTCAAGTGGAGGTATGTACAGACCTTTCAGAGACTTCCATTTATCTAATGGTTTGTAATGAATTCCCAGAGGGTACACTGGCACTCGTTTGGATGATGATGAAGATACCTCACGCTGAGATTTATTAGCCTCTGCAGTTAAACTCTTCGGTTCCTCTTTATCTTCTAGGACTAAAACATGTGAGTGATGCTGCCTGGCCAAGCAGGCACAAAGTATTCTCTGTATAACACCCAGACTCCAGAGGGCTGTTTTGGGGCCAGTATTTGTCTGGATGTCACTCGAAGTAGATTCAGATATTGTATTTATCATTATGTTCTGAGTCCCCTATGGGTTGATGTTTGCCTCTATCTCTGTGATTAGAATGTGGATTTTCCTTAATATATTTGGCTAAGGGTGTATTGTAATAATGTTAATGCTAATTACTTGATATTTCATACTATCTTACGGGGAGATACTTTTAAAAAATGTATTTTGAAATGTTTTCTTTCTGTTTGCTCAATGTATGGTATTGCATTATGTTAATACCAATAAAATTATATATATATAGTTATATATATATTTCCCTTTTATAAAGAAGTAAATTATGCTTTTTTGCCTCACAAACAGGAAATGTGCAGTGAATAAAATTACATCATTCTGCCTTACAGCAGGTGACAAAGCTTATAATAGTTTTAATATTCTTTTTTGAAAATAAAAAGTATAGTATGACATGAACTAGTTGGAAATTCATCAAAATGCATGTTTTATGTTTCTGCTCAATGGGACTGTCACAAAACAGCCTAAATATTTAGCAATGTTGTTTTGGCATCTTTAATTTTTTCTAATCAGAAACATGCACTGTATTGCTATTATTGATTACAAAACTGTACTGTCATAAATTTTTGCCTGTTGGCCAGATAGACAAACCCACTGAGTTTGTCTGTAGGAATTGATTTTAAAATTTAATTTAGTGCTCTTTCCAATGCTTGGCAAAGGCAGAATTTATTTTTTATATAAGGTTGCCTTTGAAGTACCTGCCTCTGCCAGGGATGATAAATCACTGCTAAGTACATAAAGATTCTGCAACCTGAAGGATATGTGATTAAAGCCTTGTTGGAACGGCCTGCAACCCCAGCCAGTCCTTTACATTCTGTCATTAAATTCCATAATTAGTTAGAGGTGAAATGTTTTGGAAATGAATTAGAGAAGCAGAAGCAAGGATGTGACTCTAAAATGTCCTTTGGCTGCCATTTGGGGTTACACTGATGGCTTATTTGCTGCTCATAGCCAAAGGCCAGCATATATCTGCACTAATGCCTATTAGATTGTCTTCAGCTTCCTCTCTTTCTTTTCCCCACCCTTTCTAACATATTGTATTGAGTATCTTTGTTTTGCAGAGGCATTCAGAAGGGCTGTAATTAGCAGTCCCTGGCATTTAATTGCATACACATTTGTTAAATATTTTTCTGTATGCCTTAAAATAAAGTATAGAAAATGGCAGTAAATGTTTCTTTAATGAAGGCATTTGATTTATTCATGAAGTCAGGATTTTTTAAAGGTGTTATTTTGGGCTTAATAAAGGAAATAAGCCAGCAGATTTTCAGTCTTGCTTTTGCATAACCATTGTCTGTCAGGGCTGACGTTCAGTTCCTTTCTCTTGTTCCTTTTGTGGCAAACACATTCTGCCCAGTGGATGGGGAATGGACCTTTCTGCTGTGACCACTCTCATGCCAGTTTTGAGAGCACTTTATGCTGAGGTTCATACGTGTTCACAAGTTCATTCTGACATCTGATGACATGAGCGATGTCTAGAAAAGCCACATGGTATAATTGCATTTCTCTCGTCACAGCAATAGCTTTTGTTCTGAAAGGTACTTTGAACTCTGTGCGGTGCTTACAGACCATGGGGGTGTGATGGGCATTCAGCAGCTGACAGGGGGTGCCTAATATTTGGCGGTGTTGTGCCCTGCATAAATAAGATGTAAATCAGGGTGCAGCTTAATTAGGTTGGAATCTAATCAGTGCAGCTATCATAACGTGCAATTATAAATCCAATAATAAATCTGAATATCTGAATAAATATGACATCTTCCGGGATAACGTTTTGGGAAGTATTTCAGGCCCCTTTCAGAAATGCCTCATGAGGTGCTTCCCCAGCAGACCACAGTGTGTTACAGAAGTAACTGAGGCAGAGATTAAATTAATTTGGCCCCTGCCCACACTAATTTTCCATGTTTCTCCCATGTTGAAAGTAGGATTGCAGTTCCTTAGTGATGCAAGTGTTTTGGAAAACTTCACTCTCGGTGCTACATTTTCATACAAATAAGCAACTTGGGGTGTAGCCTGCAGTAGAGTTCATTTTCCGCGTGGGTGTTGCTCACCAGGAACATGTCCCCCATCTGTTCAGGGTTGCTTTCAGGTATCGATCCCATGAACCTTGACAGGCACTGCTGTTGTGCGAGCGTGACTGTGGCTTGATTCTGACTGGTGAGTAATGTCGCTGGGTCCGTATCGTTTGTCACTTAACCCTTCACAACTTTAAGTGCTGCAACAGCTTAGGTTTGTAAAAACAATGTTTTCCTCAAGGAGTAATTGCTTCCATATATTACTTGGGAATTATTATTTGTAGGAAACTCTTCATCCTGTTTAAAAGTTACAGAATCCCCACATGTCTAGCAATTTTGCCCAGATTGCTCCAGCTCCTGGCTTTCCTCATAAATACAAGTTTTCTATTGTTTCTGAACTGCAGGGCTCAAGGGGAGGTGTACCATCAAAATGTGATTGGTCTATTTATTTCACTTCAGCATTGGTAACTTGTGGTAAAATTAAGCAGCACTTATATCAGTATGTGGCACAGAAAAATGTCAGGATATCCTATTTCATTGTGTAATATTCTCCCAAAGAGTCACTAAAATCAGCAGATGAAGGTTAAACTGGTGCCTTCACAGGCAGCTTGATGAGTGGAGTACCATATCCAAAACCAAGAAGGATGCAACTATAACCCTACTGCAGTAAAGTTCTGCCACTGATCAGAATTCCGTTACTTTGGGAAGCTGTGGAGTGACTTCATTCTTACACCCTCTCTGAAATCACAGCCCACCAATATAACCACATGAAACAGCAGGACTGTGAGCAAAGAGGGAGCTCCAGATGCTCATTTGAGATGTGCAAGAGCTGTCAAGAGGCAGCACGAACAGAACGAGCTAATTATTCCCTCTATTGTCCCCTTCTCACTAACACAGTAACCCATTAGCTGGCACCTATACTTCACTGCTAGAAGTGGATGTCAGAAATGGCTGAATATTACTGTCAGCTCAACAATGCAGATCTGCAGGGAGAGACATTGAGGATTTTTCGTTATGCTGAGTTCAGTGTCAGCTGTGTTTAGTAACCAATTCCAGTTGCATGGAAGGTTGAAGAGAGGTGGCTGAGGTGGGTGTGAGACTCGGAGCAAGACCAGCTCAAGTGTCCCATGAAGGCTGGAGGTTGAACATATGAACATGATCCAGCCTGCCAGCTCACACTGCAGCCAGCAGGGCACTGGGGGCCATGGCAGGATGCAGGCAGCTGGTCCTTCAGACATCCCCAAAAGGTGACTTCAGCAGAAAAGAGATTCACAGGGATCTACTGACCCAAAAGGAAAACTGCTAGTGCCATTAATAGTTCACAAAAAGAATTAGACCTTCGGTGCCACAGCAAAGGCTTAATATCTGTCAGGCTTTACAGAGGCTAGGGCTAGATCTTTTAAAAGATGGTAACCTACCTGCTTCTGATATTGAAATTAGTTGTAGTGCAAAATGCCTGAAATACCTTCAGATATTTGCTGTGTGGGAGATGAGTTTTCCACATGCCTGCACAGTTCACTTTATTTCAAGAAACCCAATTTATGCTCATGCATGTGAGAGGAGAAGCAGCCTCGTTCCATTGGGTGGAAAACTCCAGCAAGTGCAGGACTCTGTTGTGCTGGTGCTTTCAGTGAGCACCCTCTCTAGGAAGTATCTTTTTATGTCTGCAGGTTTACGTAATAGGAGAGAATAGAAACTGTGTACAACTATCCTGGTAACCCAAAAATACTTCCACTTTAGAGGAAATGATGGTGTAAAATCCAGATTTAATACCTGCATTGAATAAATACAAAATAATAAATACAATAAATATAAAATTTAATGATCTTCCAGCTACTAAAATTTTACCAAACACATGGATCAAAGCTTGTTTTTAAACAATGCTTCTCCCTTCCTTGATTCAAGACTTTTGGGAAAATCCTGCACTTTCACATACAGAGGGAGAGAAAGGATAGAGGATTACAAGAATCAGAAGAAGTCAGGGAAAGGGAAGCAATACCAGAGAGAAGGGTTGCAAAGACTGGATGCTGCACAAGAAGCCCCCGTTTTAGTTTTAATTTAGTTTTAATTCAGCTTGCTTAAACTTTTCTTCACTTGTAGAAAACATTAATATTCATTAATATGTGTGTATGTGTGTAGACATATATGTGAGTGAGTGTGTGTGTGTGTGTTTACAGGCGCAATCATATATC
This sequence comes from Cnemophilus loriae, assembly GCA_013397755.1. Lineage (NCBI taxonomy): Eukaryota > Metazoa > Chordata > Aves > Passeriformes > Corvidae > Cnemophilus > Cnemophilus loriae. The sequence goes on along the minus strand of VZTF01007877.1, from coordinate 2,531,240 downwards.
CAGTCAGGCTTGATTTTAAAGTGGCAAAGGACATAGCACAGGTTTCTGCTTGTACTTTAACAGGGAAGTCTGCTCTATCTTACCCAGAGCAGATGACTAGCAGCTGTTTCCGTGTAGACCTGCATTTTATTGCACCTCCTGCCTCCTGTACCATGCCAGGCTTAAATACTGTGTTGCTTCTTCCTTTTCTCAGTAATTAGGGATGTGACTTGTAACATTTTCCTACCAGGAGCTGCCTTTCCATGTCACTGTGGCTCCCCCCATACCTGTGCAGGAGTGCCCTCATGAACAGCCACAGCTGTGCAGGCACCATCTCCTTGTAAGCCTCACATTGATTTCACCATTTTGTTCCTTTTAGCTTGTAGGTGGTGGAGGAAAGGAAATACATAGTTTAGTCTTCCAGCTGGCCATCTAAACAGTGTTAAAGATGATTATTAATTCCTGTGTCTTTGTGTTAGAAGCATTTGGGTACATCTCTCTCTCGGGCAGTTTGGACTCAATGATCAACCTGAACAGCAGCAAAGATGGATTTAAGCCTTGCACTGAGTAACCAACTGCTTCTTTGGAGGATTTTATTTCTCTCTTCCCTTGCAACACTGCTAGAATCCACATCCACTCTCCTTTCGTCCTTCTACCTTATATCTAGGGAGATCCCTTCAGTCTCTCCTGACTGTTCCCTGGGATTTACAAGCCCAGCCAGGCTGTTGCACACTGTGGCCACAGCCCTTGCCCGCCTGTTGGCACAGCCTGAGCTGGAGCTGGAGAGCTTGCTGCAGGAGGCTCCCCGCTTCCCAAGGGGTCAGCAGGCGTCTGTGTGCTGCTCTACCTCCCTATCAGTGAAACCACTGCAGGCCCAGGCAAGGTTTGCTAGTCCCTGTTGTTAGACATGGCAGAGACAACATGCTGTGGCATAGGAAGATTTCAAATGCTACCTGGATTTCAAAGATTTCAAATTTTCTTGCTACCTGGATTATATCAGTTATTAGTTAGCTTGTGGCAGACCAGTGTGACTGTTCCCAACATAGACACATCAGGGCTAAGAAGGCGAAGAAAAAAAAATACTCAGAGGTTTGTGCATCCAAGGCTCTTTTATCTAACTTGAGACCATTTCCCAGGGGCCTGGGATGCTTCTTGTTTTGAGGGAGTATTTACTGCATTTACTGCCACTCACAGAAAGTCTCTGGGACACTTGAGGTAAATGCCTCCCCTGCACGAAAGGTGAAGCAAAAAGGTGTAGCTCTCAAATTGGAAGCAAATCTTTGGAATTTGGAGGGAGAAAATAACATGGCAGCTGTTTAATAATGTAATTAGTGATGTATTCTAACAAAATTGCCTCCTTAAGATCCTGAGAAAGCTGAGCTTAGCTGGTTCCTCTGCCAGAGGGAGTGAGCTCACCAAAAGGAGTGAAAATGGGAGTTTAATTTTCAGTGGAGCTTGGGGATTTCAGTCTGACTCTGCCTTGTTCGCTTCCTGTCACAGACTTCGCAGCAGCTTGGCTTTCTGGGGATTTGCAGAGGGTGATACTTCTGTTCAAATGCAGGGCTGATTGCAAGGAGAGGAGTGGGCGTGTGTGAGAGGAGTTGCACAGCGAAGGAAAGTGCGTCACTAAGCAGTAAAAGTAGCAAACAGAAAAGAGGATAGTGGGAAAATGGAGAATTCCGTCAGGGTGGCAGTGGTGTCTGTCAGTCAGGATGAGAAGTCTAAAGGCAACGGTGTTGAGCCTGGATGGTGTCTGGAGGCACTGGCAAAGACCAAAGGGGCCTCAATGAAGAGCTTTGATCCTTGAAAAATATGACCTTGTCAGCAGGGTAGGTGACAAAATTTATTGACTGTCCTTACACAGGCAGTTCTGTTCACTCATAGCCCCAGGTGAAATCGTGGGCTCCTCTGGTACCTCACTGAAAGATGAAAACCATGCAAGATTTTGGCAGCTTGAGCTTTAACAGAAAAGTGAATCACAGAAGTGCAGGGACCTCCACTGAAAACTGCTAGAAGTTATTCCATATATTTAGAGCAGATTTATGAGAAGTGTGTGCCTAGAGATTCTCTGTGTCCAGAGGGCAGTGTGTCAGCCAGCTGGGTTGCAGTGGTGACCTTCTACAGGGTTCTAATTCGGTACCATCTCCCTGAATCATCATTTTTCACAGACCAATCATCTCTTGATCCATGTAAATGCCAATGGTAACTTTCTCTCTGGTCACTTTTCACATAAGTACCTTATGCTATTATTTGTTGCTCTTAGGATCTTGGTTTATAAGAGGGAAATAATGGAAAGATGAATTGCCTAACAGAGCCAGGAGGTGGTTACACTTAGTACATCACAGAGCTCTATGTGTGCTCTTTTCAAGTGACAACACAGTATGAGAAATCCCACCAGTTTTTCCTGAATGCCAAGGACCCAAACAGTTCCTGACCTCTTGGAGTTTCACCTACCCAGCCATAATCTTCATCTCTCTCTCTCCTGAGAAAATGTAAAAGTAGTTACAAATATTTACTGCATTCTAAGAACTGAGGGTGAAGTACAAAAAGTTCAGAAACTTTTCCTGTGGAAAGCAGAATAGTGAAAAATAATAACACAACATTTACTAGACTGATGTATTCTTTATCTACAGAATTGAATGCAAATGGCTTTGCATTCACTTGAAGACAGCAGGAGCTTCTTTGTTACAAAATTCAGTGCCTGTGTATTCTTGCATTTGGAAGACAGGGTTCTCACCAGATTTAGATCCCATGTGTTGCAGTTTGTGCAGCTTTATTTCTGCTCCTGAGTTACGGAGTTGTTCAGGCTTGTGTGGGGTAGGGGACAAAATTACTGCTTCAGAGAAGAGACCCTGCTCTTCAGCAGTATGTGGAAACTGTGGACCTGGCAGTGCGTTCAGAGAAACAGGAAAGATGCAACCTGTGACTCAGCAGCCAAACGAGTGTGAAAAACAACTGTTGTGTTGGCTGAGGTCACCTGTAAATCCTATTAGAACACATTTTCTACTTAAACAAAATATTACCAGAGGTCTTATTCTTCCTTAATGAGACAGCCGTGCTGTAATAGCATGACTTGCATACAAATCCACCAATTTTAAAAAAGAAAATATGTTTTAAGCTCAGCTCTATATCTAACAGAATACCTCAGATGCTTTGTGGTGCCAAGAGTTTCACCAACACCTACAGGAAATCAATCAAAGGCTCTAGCAGAAGGCTGAGGGAGGGGAGATGTATGTGTAATCTCATTCCCGCCTACTGAGAGCCATTGAGAGCAGCAGCACCACCTTCAGCATTTCTCTGGAAAATATTAAGGGCTTGGGATGTGTTTGCGTGACGCCCACTGCCCTCTCTCCCACCATGGGTGAACAAGGCATCTTGCTCTCTTTAGAGCTTCCCCAGCCTCAGCAGCAGCAAGGCATTTAAGGGACCTGTTTTTCTTCCCTCCTCTTTCCTTTTTAGGAAATCCTGTCCCCTTTTTGACATGCTGCTTATAGTGACATCACCAAGTGAGTGACAGAGTCTGGGGGAGGCAGCCCCAGCCGTGTGGAGGGGATGTGCTGATGTGTTCCAGAGACCTTCTGTCAGTGTTCTGCTGCCTAAGCCAGCCTGTGTCCTGCCCCCAGAGTCCTGTGCCTTTGCTGTGCAGTGTCAGAGCTGTTCCCGTCTGGGCAAGGGCAGAAGTCTGGTGTCCCCTCTCCCTCTGAGGCCCACGCTGAGAGGTGGGTGCCTGTCCCGGCGGATGAGCCCTGAGGAGCACCAGCCATGCAGATCCCAGGCCAGCAGTGTGGGGAGGGAGGGCAGGACAAGCCCCCCAGCACAGGATTTACACTCACAGAGGCCATGTTGCCATCCAGGTTCATTGAAGGCACTTGTCCTTCAGTACTGAACCTTAAACTCAAGTGCTATCCTTTGCCTTCGTGGGGAGCTTTTGTGTTTTAAGAAGCCGAGGGTTTTGATGGCAAGCCTGGATGTGGTGGCTGGTTGCCAATCCAGGCTCTAGATCACTCTAACAAAGTAAATTCAGATGGTGTGGGGTCAAAGTGCTGGCCTGCTTCTTCAGCAAGCCATCCCTGCACTAATCCCCTCAGGGTACAGCCTTGGCTATGCTGCTGGGGAAGAGACACCTGAGGAAAGATCTCTTTTGCCTTGCATAGCAAGAGATGAGAGGGAGAGAGAGAGAAACAGGTGTCAAATACTCCTGTGTCAGACCAGGAGAGTGTTTTCCCTTTGCCCTTTAGCAAATCACTCCCCTTCCACAGCTGTCACACTGGTGGACATCAGCATTCAGCAATAGGAACTGATAGAGAGATCCCAAACTTCTGATCTCATTGCTGCATGGACTTCTTAAGAAAGCATAAAAATCAAGACCACAGGAGATTTTAACCACTCTCTAAGTATTCAGCTACTGAATGTTTTGCCTTTAGCCCATTAGATGTTTCAATAAGAAACAAAATTACAAGAAAGAGAAAAGCATCTCATTTCTATTTTATTTCAGTCCTGGCCACCACTGACAGTGATGAACCCAGCTCACCAAGCAGGGTAGCACAGGATGGGATGATTTAGGGAGCTCTGTACAGACTCACAATATTTCCATCTATAAAGAGTCTCCAACCCTTCTTCACGTCCGTATCTCTTAAAAAAAAAAAATTAAAATGTGTGCTTTAAAAACACCTGCCCTCCAAAAGGGCAAAGGAATAAACTGATGAGCGATGAAGGCAGATTAGTTGCTGATTGCAAAATTCTTGGATTGTATAAAGATCTGTACAAATGCAAACACTTTTTGTGGTGGGGTGAGGAGATTTGGGTTTCTGTAGTTCTTGCCTGAGCCTGAGAGATGTTGCCCTACTGCATAGTATGGGCTCGAATGGGAGGTGGCCTCAGGTAGCCCTTGATGGACTGAAAATGTCACTTTAAACATGAACTGTCTTCTCTCTTGGTGATCGATAAAAAAACCCTCTAATCACGTGAGGGCACTGAGGTTCTTTACTCAAGGGTACTTCTGTATGTGGTAAACTATCAGCCAGTAGAAATGACTGTCTTGGAGGGTAAAACTAATGCTTGAAACCAAGCAGCCTTCCTACAAGAGCTTCTAGGAAAGCCTCCTGAGGACAGGAACCTTGAACCAGGAAAACAGGCACCACTGTGAAAGCCAGGACTGGCTGGGAGGATCCCAAGGGCTCTAGAAGCAACCAGGAGGCCATGTACAGGCGGTGTCTGGCTGTTGCATGAACATGTGTCAGTGTGCAAGGGGCAGCAGGGACAGAGCTAAGGGACGCAGCTAACACTGTCCCAAGGGCTGCCCTGGCTAATCCTGATCCCCACTCTGCTAATCCTGACTGCACTGGTGCTTGCAAAGCTTGTATGGAGTCACCGAACAATTTCCTCTGGAGGAAACATTGTGTGAAAGGTTGAAGTGGTTCGATGTTTTCTAAATTAAGCATTTCAAACGCTCTTATCAGAGTAGCTTTTGCTTGGTTTTGCTTTTAGAGAAGCAAAACCTTTCTTTTTTATTTTTTCTTTTTAAATGTTTTCAGTACTAATTAGAACAAATATTTTAAACCTGTAATAAATAAATACTTCTCATATTTATATATTTTGGTATGGTATATAATAAATATTAATTTTTTAAAACCAAACTATAATGCAAAGAGCTCTGTTTTGGTTTGCCGTGCTGCCAGGTCATGGTTGTGCTCTTATATTTAGTCTCTAGTCTGCTGCTGAACCTGCAGGGAATAGTAAAGTAACAGACCACCGTAAGTGACAGCATTACTGACTATTGAACAACACTGCTAAGTATCAGAAATAAGAGACAAAAATAAGTGGACTTTTCTAGGAAGGAAAAGGACACGTCATTCCAGGGCCGCCATCACATATTCTCGAGTGCTGTTATCAGCACTTTCGGTCTGAGATGTGATCCCTGATGAGTTCCTTAGCAGGACACTTCCAGGGCTTCCTCTTCTTGTAATAAGGAAGTCACCAGGATTATATAACTGCAATACCAGACATCTGATTCCTGGTAGTAAGTCACTCTAATATTACTGCACCTTGCGCTATTTCTCTTTTTTCCCTCTTTCTCTGTGTGTCAAGATTCTTGAAAGTTTTTATCCCTTCTGAAGGCAATAGCAAGAAGGAGCAGTCACAGCACTTTTTTCTGGAACTTAGGAGGTGTGAAATAGTCTCTTTATGGTCTAGTTAAACCTGTTAAACATTTTGCAAAGGTTTTTGATAGGTCTTCATGTAATCACATTAATGATACGTTGTTCCTTTCTCTATTTCTTCCTCCTTTTTTTGTTTTCCCCTTTGTCTCATTACAGTTGAAACTATAGAGGGAAAAACAGCAGACTCCTTGCAAGATTTGTACAGAGCCTTGGAGCAGGCCAGCCTGTCTCCTTTAGGAGAGCACCGGATTTCCACTAAGCTGGAGTATAAGAAATCTTTTATAAAGAGATGTAGCGATCCAGTAGTCAATGAAAAACTGCACCAGCTGCGAATTCTGAAAAGCACTTTAAAGGTGAGATAAAACAGGGAGGAAAAATCCTGCCCCAGGGTTGAATCGGGCTGTATTGTAATCAGAGATTATTGTGTGCAGCTGGAGTCCAGGCTGAGCCCAGTGTGCAAACAAGGGAGACATGGGGAAGCGCTGCTTGAAAAGCAGAGAAAAATGTGCCTGGGAGAGCAGTCAAAGTGAGGGGATCAGTTTAAATTTCTTTATTTTCTTGTATTTAATCTCAGTCAGCTGCTCCTCCTCTAGCTAGTTTAACAGAATTTGACACCAAATTATTGGAGGAAACCTTAATCCATTTTTTGTCCCTCAACGTTTTCATTTACCGAAACACATTCACTTTGTAATTGCCAAAGTCTAAAGTTAAGCAAAGCCAGCCTTTGAAAGGGAGCAGTATCTCTTGCAACACTTGACTGTTTTCTAATTGATGAGCTTGTCCAGGAGGAAACTATGTGCTTGCTTTCTGTGTAAGGTGATAGGATCATTGTATTTAATCAGTAAGATTGATTAAATAAATAGATAGTGGTAATTATAGATTTGAAGATTTTTATGGTTATTTTAAATGTATCATAGCTCATTTAGCCTCCTTGTCAGCTTCCTTTGTTTGTTACAGCAGTTTCAGTTCTGTCCTGATAGAGATTTCAGCAAATAATATGCCGGATTTCCTCAGGGACCCTGTTAACTATATTAAATTACCACATTTTAAGTCACCAGATAATTGTACAGTGCATTTTGTAACAGCTTTCATCAAAGAGGGCTTTATCAACATTAATTAATTTAGTTTTCCATCACCTAGAGAAGCATTTAAACGATATTATTTTCATGCTGTGGGGCTCCCATCCTGAAAAAAAATCCTACACATGCTTAACTTTCTGTACTGTATCATCTCACTGAAGGCAACTTGCATTATTATCTTAGTATGCGAGTCTTTGCAGGATTGCAGGCTGGCAAAAAAAAGCAACATTCACGGCTGTCCACATGACTCCTACAAGCATGAGAAACTGAAACAAAATCACAGTGCTCTCACGCACATCGGGGTGGCAGGAGGTTCACACCGTAGCTGTGCGTTTGTACCGTGGCGGGGTCGCTCACACCACAGCTGTGGTTCAGCATCAGCAGCCTGCTACCATGCTGAATTGTCTCTTTTGTTAGTGGTTATTGATACCTGAGATACATTATACCAATGGCTTCCTGCAAATGAAATTGCTTTCCTTTGGGGAAGTCGAAAACCAGCACAGCCTCCTGACCCATCGGGTGCCTGTTTTTGTGCTTCTCTAGAACTTCTTTCCTTTGGACCAAGCAAACACAATTTGTTTGTTCTCTGTCCATGAGCCGTATTTTCTAAGCCTGTCAGCACTCATGTTTGGACTGTGATTGGTGTAAATCGTTCTTAAGTACATGAGACCAATAATGGAAATTGCAGTGGCAGCAAGGAGCAAAGACAGATAATTGTTGTTTCCTGCAACTGTAGAACAGCAGTGTGGAGTGACACGTGCTTGGTTTGCAGTGACATCGTGGTAACTTGTGACTAGCTGCATTACAGTCCAGAGCTCTACCTCTGCCATACTACTGGTAATTGTATCAACCAGTAGCTACTGCTATTACCTAATCAATTATTCTTTCTTTTTATTATCAGTTCCTTTGATTTCTCCTTCCTGAGTGCAGCCAATTGCACTGGCCTGTTGGCGTTGATGTTCTGAACTCTCCTTGAACTTTATCCTACATAATAGTATCCAGAGACAGACCTCCAAACTGCTTCTAGCTCTTGATGTCCCACCTTCTAAGTCCTTAGAGAAAGGCCCCTGTGCTCTCTTTCCTGTGATAACAAAAATCATTCTCCTGTCATTGAGTATGAGCTGCCTGGCTGGTAGTACAGAGGTGTGGGACCATCCACAACCTGTGAGAAATAAGTTATGGTAGTTCAAGCAGAGATGTGATCAGAAGTTGCCATGGTTTCTTTTCCACAGCTTGTTTCTTTCTGGAAATGAGTATTCTAGCAGGTAGTGTTAATTTGCTATTGTTTGCAAAGCACTGCTTATGGAAGATGATACTCTGACCCTTCTGATCTGTCCCATCGTACACAGCTTGATATTTCCGCTTGCCATACCCAGAAAGATTTAACATACTCGTAGTATGGACATGGAAAATGTGAGTTAGCAATGAGGAGTGTGAAACCCGTCTGGCAGGGAGGTTGGAGGGGAGATTGCTGGTGGCCACGCCACTCCTGCGTTGAGGAGCAGTGCTGGAAACCTGTGTGTTACCTGTGTTTCCAAGGATTATGACTGTGGCATCCAGCTTGCGCCACTTTTAACAACCATGAGTGGCTACAGGTACATCTGAGGCTTACTGTGACCCTCAGCTCTGTGAACCAGTCACCAGAGAGGGATGATGATCCCTTCCCCTGCCTCGATGGTGCATAAGGAGGTACCAGCAGCTATGTTATATTTTCCCTTTTTCTGCCTTGTCTTTGCCACGTCAGTGGTAGGAAGAGGTTGCAGCCAGCCAGCCCATCACGTGCAGCAGATATTTAGTGAAGATGATTTGCCATTCACATGGGACTCCTTGCACAAGCCTTTGCAAGGCGGAGCTCAGATGCCCCCGTGACAAGCCTGGTAAAGAGGCGTAGCAGCGCTGGCAGGCGGGAGGCCGTGTGTGTGTCTGCATCCCACACACCCACGCAGTATTTATGATGCTGATCAAGAGCAAACAGATGGCACTCTGTTGTGTGAAACCCATCCTGAGAAATGCAAGCAGCTAATAGTAAATGGTACAGGGCTTGCTTTTTCTGGGGCTGAACAAGGGGGCAGGTGAGGGAATAGGGACTCTTACCGAGGGTTCTGGACAAGGCGAGGGAAGCCCAAGTCCCACAGGGGAGAGTGTAGAAAGGGCTCTTGTTTGTGAGTGCTCATAGAGCAGATAGTCCCTGTGCTTTCAGGGGCTCTGAGGCTTGAGTTTGTACCCCCCATTCTGTCCTCCACCCACGTGATTGATTTTGCCAGTGACTCATCACTTGCATTAACTCTTTGCTTGTTCCTTTTCTCTCACAGGCCAGGGAAGGAGAAGTAGCCATTATAGATAAAGTTCTGGATAATCCAGCTTTGACGTCTAGAGACTTTCAAGAATGGAAGCAAATGTACCTTGATCTCTTCATGAACATCTATGAAAGCAGCCCTGGGAGGGACTCTGTTAATGGCTCGTCTGAGGTTGAAGCACTTATAGCCTCGTTAGCGCACACTCACTCTTACATAGAAACACATGTATAAAAGTCTCTCTTTTTGTCAATTTGCTACACTCCAGTCCTTTACTTAAGTGCATAAAGTAGTTTTTATATCAATATGTGAGAGCTCTAGTAAATTATATTTTAATGTTACTCAGCTGTGTGAAGTAAGCCTTCAATGGTCAACGATACCACTTCTTTAAGGAGGATTTGTATATTTTATATGCTATCAATGCTCTGCTTGTGTTTACCTTCTGTGAATTAAAGAAACATGATCTTTAGCTATTGAAGAAAAGGATTTAAAAGCATTTTTGGAAGACTGTGGCCTTCATGCAGGAAGTTCCACGTGCTAAACCTTTTGTTATCAAAGGTCAGTTTTACAATGATATTTTATATTATATAATTCCAGTATTGCATTGCATTTTTGGAGTGCAGGAACTATTTTGGTGGTGGGAGAAAACAAATTTTTATATTTCATGAGAAACTCTAGGAGTTTTCTTAAATAACAGGGGAAAAGTGTAAATCAGCAGTTGTGTTTCAGTTTTGTCAAACACATAGAAGGGTGAAAATCAGCAGACAGAAAAATGACTAATGTGAATTTAAGTGTCAAAAGGTTAGGTCTTATTTCCTTGTGCTTTTTTAAAGCCTGTTGCTAAGGTTTACCACCAGTGCAAAGTGATGCTGGTTTGTATTATAATTAAGACCAAATTGTGTGTTGTCGCTTAATCACATTAGGTTGATTTAAAAAAACAATTAGTCATGGTACTGTGATTGATGATGTTTTTGCACTGAAGGTATCAGTATCATGTGCAGATTTTGCAAAAGAGAAAATGTAGACTTTCAACATCCTTGGTAGCAGCGTTTCTTTAGCCCAGAAAAGCAGCAGTGGAAAAGGCACCCAATGAAATGCTTCAAATCTGAGATGCTTTGAAGATTCCCACAATAAAAAAGGAGTGAATAGGATTTTTCAAGTAGTTTCCTATGTGTTTTCTGAGCTGTGAAATTTGGCTGTATTGTATGCAGGGATAATGTGTGATGAGAGCAGAGCTGAGCACAGAACCTGAAAAATAACCAAGGAGTAAAAAAGCCTCTGGTTTGCTTTTGAAGGGGAAGGGATGTCTCTGGGTTCTGCTGAGTTCACAAGCCAATTAAAATGTTTTAAACTTCCATGAGATTTGCTATCTGCTGAAGACAACCCAGTGAATATGAGGGGAAATAGCTCCTTAGACTTAGGCACATGCCTGAGATAAAAAGTGAGAGGGAGCTCTTAAATCATATATTTACTTTCTACGGGCTTGGTTTTGAAAAATATTAAGAGCATGACAAAATATTTCTGCTGCTCTTCAGTATTTTGCTGCTTACGTTAGGACTCACAACATGATTTAATAATGCTCACGTGGAAAGGAAAAGCCTTCTTTATACCTTAGTGAGTTGTACTCTTAACCAACTTGAGACTATTGCCTGTACAGCTCAGTGAATGTACTTTAAACTTTATGAGCTCTGATATTTCCTGGCAGTTATATCCATGAAGGGATGAAGGAAAGAATGGACAGATTTATTTTCTCTCTCCTTCTTTCTTTCTTTCTTTATTTTATTCCTCTCTCTTTCTCACCTTTTTCTCTCTTGCTCCCCTTTCTCTTTTTCTTTCCTTTTTCTCTTTCTGCCCCTCATTTTCTATCTTGTTATTGCATTTGGATTGCAAATGTTCTGCAGATTTTGCACAACTGTACAGAAGAGTGGCCTTTCTGTAGCCCATTTTCAGTAATCCTATATTCAAGTTGTATGGATGACAAATCATGTATTAACGTTTGTATAGAATTCTGGATCCAGTGTAAGATTTGTACTATTAGAAAAATATTGTTTGTATAAACTGGACATTTATTTACTGCATGGGTACTGACTTGTATATTAAATTTGTGAGGTTTTTGTAAATTTCTCTTAAGAAATGCTTGACTTGAAATGGATTGTGCTATTGTTCCAAGCATTTAGATTCTCTTGCTATTGTTTTACTGGACCAAAAGTAAATATATTCATATGAAAAACTCTTTATATCTGATGGATGTATATGCACATTGTGTAGTTGATTCCTTGTCAAAACCAAGGCAGTTCAGAAGACTTAGATCTGTTGCTATGCAACAGCCATTCTGCCTGCACTTTACATTAGTAAAGTTAGCTTGATTGCTTTAAAGGTGAAAATTAAACATAACAGTTTTTTAAGCTAGTCTAGTGACAAAGAACATGTGTCCTCTCCATTGTGCTGCCTTCTTTTAAGACTATTAAATGTTCTTCTATATATATTTTTATTGTATTAACTCTCAGCCTAGAAAGGGAACACTGTAAAATGAAGTACAATAAATTTAGCTTTTAAATGAACATTTATGGCTCAAGATTCAATTTACTCCATACCAGAGTGAATCCGTGGCATCTGACCATTTTATCTGCATTTCACAAATCCATGTATCCTAAAGTACCCCAGTGTGACTTCAAACGCTGCCAGTGTGGCCAAAAGGGAGTGACACTATTTCTGATTTGTATGTAAGCAGACACTGAGTACAGATTTCTGAAAACCTCCCTCCCCTTTGTACCCTTTGATGAAAGTAAACCTTTTTTGACCACAGGTTTCTCTCATGTAGCAGTTCAACAGCAGCAAAGAATTTTACCCGTATGAACAGGTGTGATAAAACAGCGTATGGTGCCGAGGTAAATGCCAAGGCATTAGTTACAGCTTGTTACTCCTGTGACAAGCTTCTTGGAGGCTGATGATAAGGATACCCATTCAGCTCTGGCCATCTAAGCTAACACAGGGTTTGGATACAAAAGAAATGTACATCACCAGTACTGTCAACTTCAAAGTAACACAAAATAAACATCTGGAAGGTGTTCTACAACAAAGGCCACTGAGAAATGGCTTCTATCAAACAAACACTGTTTTAACCTTCAGCTGTAGCTGAGTCTACGTAGTGAAAAATCCATGCTTTCTGTCCAGTAATTTCATGCTGGTTAGCTAAGACATTCTTGCCTAGTATGTAGTATATCAAATAATACCTTTTCCTTGGGAATACTTGCTACTAATTATTGTAGGCATCAGTTTTCTAGTCTTTATACAGCTCTCTTTCCTTTTGCTTAGCTATAGCATAAAAACTCAATAGCACTTGCCAGCTGGGAAAATTACCTCTGATTAAGAAAACAGAAAAGATGGATTATATTTTTTAATATTTGAAAAATACGACTTGCAACACCTACTAATTGCTATCTAGGTATTACTCTCCAAAAGTCAAGGGTTACTTTGACTCTAAACGTGCTACTTGCTACATCCTTGCTCAGTGAGATCAGCTTCCAGCTTTATAAATCCTAGATGTATTTCCTGTGCTGGGGCCAGATTTTCTTGCCTGTTTCCACCGAGCATTTGGCTTATCCGAGCAAAACTTTGACTCTCACATTCAGTGCCACTGCAATTTTCTTCTTCTCCAGGACCGCCCTGCTCTCTCATCTCCTAGGATGGATATTCCTCAGCATAGGAGCTCAGCAGCTGGGCAGCTTCTTCTGCTGGCTATCGCTGTCCTGCTCTTCGGCCACCTCGGCGAGCTGCAGCACGGCGCACTGCAGCCCACTCCACGGCAGAGGGGCCTTGCAGATCTCTTCCCAGCCATCGTTGTCGATGTCATAGCCAACCACATCTTGTGTGGAGACCTCCAGCGAGTTTTGCCATTTCTTTCCCCCAATAAGAAGAGCTGTTTCCTCTACCACTGCCAGGCCGTACGAGAATCTATCGTAGACCAGTGGTTTTAACCGGGTCCATTGGTTTTGATCCGGGTCGTACCTTTCTATTTCAGAGAAAGGTTCATATAATCCCAGAAAGGTGAATATGGATTCCCTGATTGTTGCCATCTGATGTCCAAACCGAGCAATGCTCATTGGGGCTCGTTTCACCCACTGCCCTTCAAGTGAGCTGAGAGAATAAACGTCATTGCTTGTGCTGGCTGGGGCCGAGTACTTGCCCCCAGAGATGTATATGGTGTTCTTGCAAACAGCACTGGCATGGCCATGTATCCTGCATGGCAGTTCCCTGGCCTTCGTCCATCTATCCCTGCTGATGTCATAGACTTCCACAGATGAATGCAGCGACCCATCCTCACCCCTTCCACCAATGGCAAAGATATCCTTGCCTAGGACACAGCAAGAAAACTGGCATCTCTTTTCCAGCATGCCCGTGATTTGGGTCCACGTGTTAAATCTTGGATCATACCGGTGGACCTTGTTTGTAACTGATAAGGTCTTCTCAATTTTAGCATCACCCAGGGTACCACTTTGTATTTCCCCACCCAAGACATAGAGGAAGTTCCCCACCACACACACGCTGTGGTTCTGCACCCCGTCCTGCAGCTGCGTGAGGGTTCGCCATTTGTGATTGTAGACATCGAAGGCCACCACATCAGTGACGAGCCCCTCGCTTGCTGTGCCTCCCCCCAGCAGAATGATCCGAGTTTTCTGGTTCCTCAGTGCGGTGGACTTATCCTGCAGGACAGGCTGTTTGAATACAGATGTGTGATAATTTATTGCTTTTATGATCAAGCACTTAATACCTGCTGAGAGGGACACTTCTGACTGTGTGTAGGTTTTTCTCAGCTCTTCCACTGGGATGAGACCATATCTTATGTGCTCTAAAAGGCTGCTTGCGTGATCCAGCCTGGATTTATCCTGCTTCAACCACAGCAGTACAAGATTCAACAGGCGGCATTCTTCCACCATGGGCAGATCTGGTGATTGAATCACTGCTAGCAAAGACCTGAAGTTCAGCTCGAGAAGTCCTGACAAATCCAAGTCCAGCAGCTTCCAGACATTTTTGATAATGTATTTTTCTGTGGCTGCTAGGGCATCTGGCAGGTAGAACTTCCTGGCCACGTTGGCAGAGAAGCAGCAGTTTTCCAAGGCAAGATTATTAACTAAGTACTGATTGCATAAGCCGATAGCATCAGTCACTTGCAAGTAGCTTGCAGCTTCCAAGGTATCCTCCAGGCTTTCAAAGGAAAGGGGCAGCAAGGATGTGTAAATGAAATCCAGGATGTGCTGGAGCCCAGTGGCCGAGACAACTTGTAGGTGAATGACACTGGCTTTAGACTCTTGGGTGTAACTTTTGAACATGGCTCGGAAGTAGTCACTGGAGCATGCCAACAAGGACTTGTGTGCAGGAAACTCGTTTTCTTTCACTTTCAGCAAAATATCACAGAGAAAGCCCTCTGACCTCAGGCTCTGGTACTGGGCGAGCACAGCGGTGCAGTGTGCTTTGCAGTAGGACAGGAAGTAGCTCATGGCAGACAATGCAATGTTTCCCCTTGAGCTATTAGAGCTAAAATGCAATTAGATATTGAAACAGCTGCCTTACTCAACAGCCATTGCTTGAATGCCCAGCAGACCTCCAGCTGTTAGAGAAAAGCCCAACCCCAAAAAAAAAACCAAGTCAGTCTCTTGCCTGGCGTAGGGGGACAGTTAGTAGATTTGTAGTGAATTCAACTCATTCCTTTATAGGAAAAATAGCTGAATGTCATATCAGCTGTAGGATGCTTACTTTTCTTGCCTCCACAAGTTGCGCAAGGATGACGAGTCCACGGTTGTGCCGAGCACTTGCTTGGCTGGCCATCAGGTGACAGATGAGGGAACTAGATGACAATCCCAATAAATGGCCCTTCGTGTCTGCTCAGCCGTCACCCCCGACCCTTCTTGCTCCACAGGCAGATCAAAGGGATCCTCTCTGGCTGCCAGCGCGTGGCTCTGAGCAGACACAGATGAGAAGAGAGCGCTGACTTTTCTCCTCTTGTTTGTATTTTGAACTCTGATCAGTTTAGACGTCACCACGCCTGGGACAGCAGCCCCCTTTCCGTCCTCTTTCCGCACGGTCTTGGGAAGCCTCAGCCGAAGATCAAATCAGCGCCCAGGGATTATTATGGGAAGATTTTCTGAGCCCATAAATCTTTCCCCGGCAGCCACTAAGACAACCAAAATACTGTGATTAGTCACTGGTTGGATTTGACATGCATTTCTGGCTCTTTGCTTCACGTGACACCTCCATAGCTCACAGCTACCAGAATAGCCACAGGCTCATCCCCTCGTCCCCCTCGCCTGGGAGCCAACCCCGGGCGGGTGAGAAATGGGGCCAGGGACTGGGCAGACAGAGGAGCTTCCAGTGACAGCCACAGCCAAAGCAGCTGACTTGGAATAACCTGGCTGGAAATCACAAGGGTAACACATTCCCGCAAAGTGGCAACAAAAATAGATTCCCCCAGTTCGGACATAATAAACTAAATTCTGTTTATAGAGGAGGCTTTGCATAACTGTGCTCTCCATTACCAGCTGGGAACAAACCAGGAGCCCTCAGGAATGGGCCAGAGCTGTCTTGCTCAACTTTCTCACTTTCAGTTTGTCCCAATTAGAAGCACTTATATAGGGATTATCCCTGATTTTCACCTGGGCACTTCAGGGTCTAATTTCTACCAGGAATAGCAGCTCTGGGCAGGTTACACATTCTGACCTCTTAAAGCTTGTTTTTATTTCTTCTTTTTTTTTCCTGCATAACTCTGGGTGGAGGTGTTCAGGAATCTCCTCCCGACACCTTTCCTTCCAAATCAAACACCCTCCGGACTTGCAGACCTTGCCAGGGTTGATAAATGCCAGATCATTTTGCTGCACTGTGAGCCAGCAGACTTGGGAGCAGAGAAGGATCCCACAGGACTGGAAAATTTTGCCTTTTGCTGAAGCCCAAGGTAAAGCCTTGTTAACGTATTTGTTTATATTTATTTATGTGATGTCATGAAATTCTGGCTTACCCCTGTAGCTGAGCAGTGTTTGGAGCTGACTGGATACTAATATGGATCGTGCATGCTGTGTGACTGTTCCAGTGAGCTTAAACTATCTTGCTAAACAGACTGATACCTACACATGCTCTGCTCTGTTTGTGCGGAAGGACTCCAAAAATATCATTCTTCATTGCTGTATAGCTCTGAAAATTCATTTCCTGCTTGAATCCGCTTTCTATCATGACATTATAGACCATAAATCAGGATCTTGCTAAAAGATCTTACCCTTTGCTAGTAACACGACGTGTATGGGCAGTAGAGATGAAGGAGAAAAGGGATGCTTGTTTCTTTTTCCCAGCGGTTTTGCCTATGTCCAAGTTGGGACAACTCTAAGGTATTTCAGGCATTAGTGAAGCTGTGCAGTTGATTCCAAATTTCAGTTTTGATACTTCTCTTGATTTGGAAGTAGAGACCAAAGACCAGGTACCTCTGTCACCTCTCAGCAGTCATGAGTCCTGGTGATGAGGGACTGAGCCTTAAATGCTCCCTCTCCTAGACACACTGCTTTCCCCAGTTTAGCCCCATCAGCTACCAGATTCCTGTAACACGAGGTGCAGATAAACCTCCACTGTTTTGAAATAGCAGGTGGACACTGTCCATCACAATTTCCCTGGGAGCCTGAGGGGCGAGGCAGGCGAGCACAGGAGCTGTGCCTGCAGCACAGGGCTGAGTTCGAGGAGAGTTCTTGCAGCAGTTCTGGCACACAAACCTCCTGGCATCACCTCCTCCTCACCAACAGTCCTTGTCCTCCCCCAGCCCTCAGCCTGTGCTGCCACAACCGCTCTGAGGTGCGGGGTTGGTGGGTGACACAGCCAGGAAGTGATGCACAGGGAGGAACGGGAAAAACCCAAAAACAGAACAGCAGAGAGGTCTCTGTGACCCAGGTCAGGTCCTCAGCCTCCCTGACTGTGTGACCTCCCAGACAGATGGAGCACAGCAGAGGTGAGCCACTGGCTGGGCAGGTGGCTGGAGATGCACCACCAGGAGAGACCCCCTGCACAGAACTGGGCTGGTCTTCTGCTGTCAGCCAGGGCCACCAGCCCCACCCAGGGCACTGCTGAAGTGCGTGTGCCGGTACCACAGAGCAGCTGGGACCGGGGACACACAAATAAATCCTACTTCCCCCAGATCCAGATGAACCAGAAAGAGGTCAAATGTATGGTTTGGCCAACTGAGGGTATTGCCAACAGCAGCCAAGGAATATTTCTGACCCCCATATGACACTCCCGCCTCCCAAGTGATGCACTCCCAGTCAAAGGCAATGTGCCTTTTCCTCACCCCCAGCAAGGCCAGGCCAGGCACTGCCCAGTCTTGCACCAATTTTGCTGGCACATGTAAAGTACCAGCACAGCTCCAGCCACAAGCTCTGTAATTTCAGAGAGGCCAAACGAGGGTCTGAACGTCCCTGCCTGTGCCCAAAGTGATTCCATGTTAACCCAACCAGTTGTGCATCACTTGCTTTCCAAACGAATTCCATCCGTAGGTGGCTGTTTATACAGGTCAGTTGCTGGTGCTGATTTAACTGAACTGATTTAACACCAGTGCCAGGTAAGCAGGTCCTATAATTGTATGCAGATTTGCTGTGCTATTCCCTCTCAGACCTACTTCATCTTTATGGCAAGCCAGCTAATAGAAGTAGCAAGAATCATGATCCTTATAAAGCTGTTTATTTGCCTGGAGATTTTTTTTCTTTGGCTTATAATTGAAATAAAGCCACATCCTTTCCAGTCCCTTGCTCTGGAGTGATAAAAAAAAATTATCATTATCAAAATGAGGTTTCTTCCTGCTCCACTTCCAGGCAGTTAGCCTTGTCTAACTAGGGAGCCTGCTCAGCCAAGACTCTCCTTCGTCAACAAACAAATTATCTTCATGCAGCAGCTCAGGTCTCCAGCACCTTTGGAGGAATATTTAATGTCCATTAGTAAGAGAACAGACGGTGACTAAACAGCTAACGTACAAAACTCAGCACGAGACCTAGCACTAAGTGGGATGCAGTCAAACTAGGATCTTATTTTCCTCAGGCATAATTTGGAAGATCAGATCTAATGTTTGACTCACTAGATGGTGCTTAAAATTAGGGAAATATTAGTGTTTCAATGATGCTGATTTGTTGGGAATAGATAATACATTTTTAATCATGTGCATCATTTAGACTTTAAATTAGATTTAGATTTCAGGCTTTCAGTATATTTGCTGTTGAAGTGATTGCTCTACTATAGTAGGCAGTCTGAAATAAAAAAAATATTCAAATGTGTGCTGTGAAAAATGTTGGCTTCCACATGTGCAGAGGTTTTTTTCCTATACGAAATTGAAAAATGGCCCAAGTTGCAATGCCATGTTCAGTTTAATATTGCAAGTAGGCCATTGGTTAATAAACAATTGAATTATTATTTTAAATTTTGCCAATTATTTTTTAAAAGTAAAGATTATAAAAAGAGTTGTACAAGTAATATTGGGCTCATTGGTAATAAGTGGCTTACTGAAAAATATTCGTTACAAAAATCCACGGCAGAGGACTTCCAGGCTACATTTTGTTCCAAAAGAAATCCATGCAGTCCAGAGGACAACAGAGTAAATATTTCAGATGCTTGATAATGTACCACATGAACAAATAACAGCAAAATGAGCCAAGTAATGAATATAGCATACAGGTTTTCTAGAAGTGCTAATCAGAAAGATTGTATTGATTTAAGTTGTCTTGTAAAAATCTTTGGACTACAGTCTGTTTTTCATCCTTGAATAATCATTCACAGTAGTATTTGGGTCAGCCCATCTATTTAAAGCAAAGGATGTTTAGCCCTGGAAAGCAGTCTTTAAGAGCAAAACAGTAAGAGGAAGGAATTTTCTTGCAGCTAAGAGCAATGTCTGGTGAGATCATGCCCGTATATAAAAGCAAAAGAAAAGGTTCCCAGCTTGGATGAGGTGGGCTTAGGCCGTGAGGTTTCCATTCTGGCAGGGGGAGGCTGGGGCTGCCTGTGGCTTTAAGCACTGTTGGAGCCGTGCCCACAGAACACTGTCCCTGTGAGCTGGGGGAGCAGGAAGGCAGCACAAGGCGGTTCCTCCCCCAGCCTGTCAGAGAAGTTCTGCAAACCCTCAGCACCCTGTATCCATCCACGTGCCACCTTAGAGGGGCCTGTGTCTGGGGACAGTGCTGGCAGCAAAACCTTTGAGTGCAAGGCTCCGTCTGCACCTGGGGGGAAGAGAGGTTTAGTATGGTCAGGAGTCAGAGCAGGGATCCCAGCCAAGGCTTGCTGCAAGACCATGGCTGCTAAGCCATGGCTGTGTGCCACTTTTCTGTGGTTCTGTGGAAAAAGAGGAGTAAAGGAGGAAATATCATTGGCACACCTGGTTTGGGAGTGGCCATGTCCTAGTTGGGTTACTCCAGCACTAACTACACCTGTGCAAGAAAGCACCCTGTGTCAAATTGTGAAAGGCAACATGGAATAACAGACTTTCAATCAGACAGTGCCTCATTTATTTCCTCTCCCTGTTTTTTCAGGTTTCCTTTCATTTGCCTCCTGTGAAGACAGATGTTGTTCCAACTTCCACTGCCATCTCAGTGAGTTAGACATGAGCTTCCCTGGTGAATAAAAAACAAGTTGGAAAATTTTTGATTTGGGTTCCCATTCCAGAGCAACTGCAGTGGGATGAGTCAGGCACTGCAGCCGCAGGATAATGAAGGAGAATGTGTTTTTTAATGAGCCCATTTCAGAGCAGATGCACTAATAGCTTTCACAGCACTTCACAGCTGAGGGTGCAGGGCTGCTTGGGGTTCATCTGCTCCTGTGATGGCCAAGTGGCACCAGAGATGCTCTGCACTGAGCCCTCGCTTTCACCCCTGGGCAAGCAGTGCTGCCTGTGCTGTTGGTGGGGCAGAGAGGAACCTGCAACCCCTGCCCAGGGGCATCTTCACTCTGCATCCAGCTCAGGGATGCTCACAGACACCTGTGGCTGCTGACTTTGCACAGTACAGGTATGTACAGCCCTAGCTGAAGCTGCTCTGCTCATGGGTCCTTTCTGCAAGTATGGAAGCCCTGCTGCTATAAAAGTAACATTTCTGACCCCCATGTGGCACTCCTGCCTCCCAAAGACCTGGGGGCTGGTTGAACTGAGTTCCCAAATTTTATTGGCTTGGGTACATGTAGTGGCAACAGCTGCAGCTTTGGGCTGCATGACCACTGATGGCAGGAGAGCTGGGCTCTCCCTTCTGCCGTGGCTGGACACACCCGCCCAGCCGCTCCCAGCGCTGCCCCTCTGCACACAGCCCCGTCCACCCTGACCTGATCTCCACGGCGATACATGCATCCAGTACAAAACCTGTGTAACTGGGATACACACCTCAGGTCTAACAAAAGATAAGGAAATAGAGACTTGCCTCCCATGGTTCGATGATCTTTTAATGCATTTACTTGTGATTAGAATGAGGATGAGTTTTTATAGGGATAGAGATGTAAGGAACAAACGGTGCTCTGAGATCACAGAGGAGAAAACTGAAATGACATTTTCCTCTATTGGGACACCATAGAGATGAAGTAAAGCTGCAGTGCTGAAGTAAAGCTGCACGTGTCTCTGAAATCAAGGTGCTTTTCACATAAGCTGTTAGGATTCATCCTCTTCCATTTCCTAATTCACATTCAAGCAAGTGCTCCCCAAGACATGGACTGCTGGTGAGCAAAGTAAAGGTTACAGTGTAATCAGCTGCTGTTACTGCATGAGATAATGAGATCCTGATGACTACACTCAGCTGATCACTAAAAGTGTTCCTAGAGTCTGTGCACTACTGTCGTCATTGTCATCACTGTCAGCAGCACCACCACATTACCTACCACCTAGTGACTTAGGCTTGGTCCCTCCGTGTCGTGTAAGTCTCAGGCTTATCCTCGGGGCTGAAAGGATTGCACCTGCACATGCTGATCCTTTTTCATTTACTCACAAGCTCTCAGGTTTGAGAGTGGGATAGCACCCATGGGTGAAGTGCAGCTGGAATGAATTGCACATGCCAAAAAATAAAGGATGGATGACAAAGCACCAGGTGTCTAGAGGGCTTTTTTTCCTCAATCACTGCTGACTGAATAAAGCCACGCTGGAGTGTGACAAAGCCATTGATGGAATGTGTGTCATTTACTCCCCTAATCTTCATGAGTTATTGAATGGTGTGAGACTAGCAAACCTCTCTGACCACTTGTCAGACTGATCTCAGAGCCAGCCCATGGTGGCATAAGGTACTGGTGGCCCGGCTCACCAAACAGGGAGAGAGACAACTCCCTCCACACCAGACATAGTCTCTAAATTCCACTCCTGAAAGAAATTCCTAGGGTCCTTACAGAAATTGTGTATGCCAAATTTTTTTCCCCAGGCCAGAGTCCTAGCAGACCACGGCTGCAGTCATCTCCCCTCTTTTCCTGGTATGATCTGGACGTCAATTGGGCATGCACATAAACTGTGGATAGCGGTGAGCCAAAGCCCTCATCCCCAAGACACTCTCCAAGAACCAATGACTCAACTACTTTGAGCTCACTTTTATTAATTTTTAGTTTGGAGTTCTTATGACAGGAACAATGCAAATATTGACTTCCTCGTGGAAGTGCAAAGGTTTGCCTGCACTGAAAAAACACACAGTATGCCCAAAACAGCTTGAAAGGCTGTTCTATATTCAGCAAGTTTATTTTGGTCTCATCTGTCTAGGATAAGGATTGACATAAGTGACTCTCGAAGGGAGTGACCACAGATAGCTCATGCCCTGAGCCCCAGCCCCGTGCACCTGGCACGACACTGCAGCAGCATCTTCCTGGTACAACAGCAGAGTTTTCAGGGGGCATTTGCATTTTCCCTAAAGGGGGAAAATCTTTGCTCTATGTTAGTTCTTCTGTCACACCCAAGAAATGAAATTGTAGACAAGTGAAGAGAAAAGCAAGTGAAGAGGACAGATGGACCTGAAACATGTGAAACTCTTTGGGGGGGAAACACAAACTTTGAAATGTCTAAGAGCAAGACACCTTCCCAATACTGCAAAGACTTACCTGTCCATTGGTCTTCCAGGTGGCCCATCTCTCCAGGGCACTTGGTGTCTCTCAGCAGAACCATGGGACTTGTCTGACATTAGAAGTCAGCAGCCCTTGGATGCACGGCTCCAGCCTTGCCGAGGCACCCAGCAGTGCCCCCGGGGCAAGCACACACCCTCCTCAGGAATGCAGGACAGCCAGAGCTGTGGTCTGGGGTGGACTGGCAAAACTTCTCCTGCAGTAAAGAGACAGTGGCTTTGGGGGTGAGGGTGGGGAATACGGTTCAGCAGGATGCCAGGTTCTGCCAGAAAATCCTTAGTCCACACACACAAAACCAGTACAGTTGCACCTTCCTCCTCCATTTAAGGAAGCAGTGCTGGTGTCAAGGAACCTCCTCTGATCCCAACAGAGTCATCTCCAAGGGGAGGATGCTAATCAGAGGTGAAGTTCAGTGAGAAATGTGGTTAAATGGAGCTACCATGCAATAATGTCAATTCAATATCCTAGCATTGAAAGGAGGAAGAGAATAAAAATAAATGTATATGCCTCAATTTTTTTAAACTACAAGTAACGACATAATTAATATTTTCTGGAGGTCATTCAATGGCAGCAGTACAGTAGTTTAGGCCAACTTGGCTATCTTGAAAGGGTGAAATCATGGCTTCCCTTCCTTTCAGCCTTTTCCAGTCTTCCTCTTTGCTGAACTATGGTCCAACAAGCAAATTACCACAAAGAAAATTTCCTGAACTTGCACTGTGAAAATGACAAATCTGGTCAGAAGAAACCTGATTTCAGAAGGTAAGTAGGTTTATATATGTAGGGCAGTAGATAATCTCTCTGCCTGCACCTTCATTTAGCTCACAGTAACATATGAATGTGCCTACAGCCCTGGCAAAAAAACAAAAACAAAAACAAAAGCAAAGTCAAAATATTAACTTCAAAACTAGACTGGAGGCAGACTTTCAGTCCATCACTATGCAGGCAGATACTGTGCACTGCTGGTATAGCACTTCATTACACCAGCTAAGTCAAAACTTCTAAAAAGGTGGATTGTATTAAGTAAATTCTCCCATACTTCCCAACATCAGCACACTGACATCATTTCCAGGGTTGGAAGATTACACTGTCTAGAAAGAAAACACTCAAGTTCAGGACATACCTTGAAATAGCCATATCCATTCACTTTTGACACACACCAGCTGTACATGTAAAATAAACAGTCTGTGCAAACAAACTGCATACCCTGATATTTTAGCTACTCCTGACTGTGGTTTAGAGGCTGTAAGTTGAAATTATAAACAGAATATGAAAGCAACCACCATACAAATCACCTGTCTGTTTTTCCCCAAGCAGGTTTATTTGCCTTTGAGGATATAAAATAGCTGTTAGAAGTCTAACAGATCTTCTGCAGGGAGCTATATCTTGCAATTTTCTTCAAATGAGCTTTGTGGTCAAATAAGTATTTTTCAGTCCAAAGTTTACATAGTTATATGGAAATAGGGACTGGCTTTGGTTCCTTCAAAATCAATAGAAATTTTGCCATCAACTCTGGAACAAGCAGAAACACAACTTTCTTAGCACAGAGAAGCTTGGGAGGCTGTCTCAGCTTAATTTTTCAACTTTATGTGCTGGCTTTCTCACCTGATCTGCAGGGTATAATCAACTCCCAACAGTCCTGTTAGAATAAAGGTCATTTTAAAGATCAGACCCTGTATAACTGAGCCCCTTATCTGCTATAGAAGACAGTCTGGTGAGTTTCTACCTACAGCACTTTATTTTTAGTGGGTTAACTCTTGCTGTGTAGATATCATCAGTGGCTTGTATGGAGTGAGCAAGCCCTGGTGAGCAAGGATGGGGAAAGGCAGCAATAATCTGCTAGAATGCTCTCATTCTGCAGCCTTCACTGATGCTTTAGGGAGCAGAGTCCTCAGACACCAGTGTTATGTGGGTGCCCCTGCTGATCTCACTTGGGTTACTTCAGAAGCAATATTGTTTCCTACTGCTTCAACTTCTGGAAATGTTTAATTAAATGATAAAAAGGTTGATTTTTTTTTTTTCCTGCTAGTCAGATCAGGCATTCTCCTGATCTTCCTCATATTTTCAGAAAAGAGTTGCATTTCTGCAACTCCTGGAATTGCAACACATTGCCATAATGTCCAGAAAAAAAGTACTGCAGAGAACTTCAGTTCCCATAGGCCATTTTTGGTTTCCCATGTACTGAAATTCTCAACTAAAAAGACAAACAAGTGGATAAATAGGCATAGCTAAGACATCAGAAACAAAAGTATTCAGGCCACTTTCAAAGGCAGAAAGAGCAGTTAGAGGCCAAGGTCTTGTTAGGCAGCTAAACAATCCTAATGGCCATTGCTCCTCATCACAACGTCCTTCTTACTTACTAAAATGCAGTGATTCTGTTATCAAGGTGACACCAAACTGTCCAACTTGTTCAGGACAGTGCTGTGTGCAATGGACACTTTCGAAACACTCAGAAAGTGCTGGAAACTGCCCTACCATGAGGCCAGTCAATATATCTTTTTACTCTTAATTGTTTGGGTTTCTCTTAGAAACAAATATTTACCAGTTTCTGGTTTGCACGGACTTCTAAAGGTCACAAATCCTAGCTCCAAGGGGAGCCAGGCTATTAAACCTTAAACTATTTAACCTTGGCTTCCTGTGGCAGCCTGCACTGCCATAAAAGCAGGCATCATCACTATGGGACGTATGTGCAAGGATGGAGGGGTAAAGTTCTTCTCCCCTTGGCCCATTTCAGCATGTTATTTTTAAAAGCTTATGTGTTCAGTGATGAAAATAGATGCCTTCATTCTGCTTATCCTTTTGGATGGGTTTGATGTATTGGATGTTAATGGTCTGCTGGGAAATTAGAGTTACTTTCTCATTTAAAAAATGTGCATGGAGGGAAGAGAGAAGGATTTTCTTGTGATTGTTATTAGTGGTGAAGGTTTGTATTAAGAATACAAAAGGTTCAGGTTTCCCAAAACAACTATAGTCCTTCTACATCCCCTACACAACTATATGTGGGAACCAGTAGCTCCGGAAAAGCTTCAACTCAGCTACAAGTCTCATCTTAAATTCCTGAGGCTCTTCAGACATGAAATGATCTCTATCAGTATTTCTTACGCCTGCCTTTCATTTCATCATGACCAAAAATTCCAACCAGGAAAATTGCTGGGGACGCTATAATCCAGCTTCGTGCCTTGGCTCTTTTCATGCTGGCTCTTTACATTTGAACGGCATAATTTCTAATTACACCAATCGCCTGCATACTCATCTGGGCTCCTCGCTTGTGAAGATAATAAAATGTGTTCTGAGCTACTCCTTCTCCATGGTGAAGCGGTTTGGGGTTTGACTTCTAAACTTTCAGTTATTTATCCTCTTCCTTTTCTTCCTTGTTTTGGTTTTGGTCTGTTCTCTAGTGGGATTACAGGAGGTGGAGCCTCCCAGGACTGGGAACCAGTAGTTTTTCTGAGTGGGATCCCTTAGCTCTTGCTTGGGTTCAGCAGGAACTGGCTCACTTTCCTTTCAGACTCATTATTTTTGTCATCTGACCTAGAAAAATCACAAGAGACCAAGGTCCCCCTTTGCATGTAGGTCAATCATGTCTTGGGAAATATAGGGTTTGCTTTCTCACCTCTGGGATGGAAATTGATAGGGTTGGCATAATTTTCCAATTTGATTGCTCTACTCAGTGTTGTATGTTTCCTGCAGAGACATAACACGTAATATCACAGATATATGTTACATATATGCAGGCCAATAACAGCTTTAAATTAGGAAACAGTTTCTAACAGTAAAGATAGCAAAAGGCTAGGATAGGTTGCCTAGGGAGGTTGTGAGGTTGCCATCATGCACAGCATCATCTTTAAAGGGTGCTGTAAAGATTATATTCCTTACAAATCTGCCTGGTGGCAAGGAGATGGATTAGATGGCGTTTTGAATCTCTCTGGGGGCTCTGCTTAAGGATCTTCTGCTCCTAATAAGCATTCAGTCACAAAGTCCTCAGGCCCTGGTGATTCACACAAGCGATCTTCTAAATAGAGGTGCTTTACTGAAAAACAAAAGCTTTAAATAGGAGAAAGCCTGGGATGCATGCTGGTGTGTGATGCTTTGGAGACACCATAATTGCTGTTTGGAAAATTAACTAAGCATGTCTGTAAGCTGAAAATGTACAGGACAAAGGGCATGCAAAGTGTCTGCCTGAAAGCACTGCCTGTCTTCACAGGAGAGCCATCGGAAGGTCATTGCCCAACATCACTGCTCTTTAAAAAGCTGCTTCCCAGGGATGTCATGACTTGAGAACTTCTGCTGAGACAGAGCCATAACAAATGCATTTTTGACAACTCACTGCAGTAGTGTGGGAATGAACTCTATCACCACTGATGTCGGAGCTGTTCTTTCCCCTACATGACATAAAGATAAATAAAACAGGTAATTTTCTTTTTTAGATTAAATTGGTAGGGGAGAAATATTTTTTTGTTCTGGATATTAGCAATTTGCATTTCTGGATGTCACTTTCTTCTCTCTTTTCGTGAAGAGAAGAAGCAATGTGTGCAAAATATCAGTAAGCCAAAAAAAAACAATAAGAAAGACTAACAACAGCCATATTCTTCTATCTGATTCATGCTGTACCATACCAAGCTGAAAGACGTGCAGAAGAGAGACCTCCTTGAAGAACTGGAAGGTGCTCTTGGTAATGGTTTGCCAGATGATGCAACACCAGTGTGACTGCTGGGAACCAACAAGACAAATTCTGGAGGAATTATGCCTCCACATTGACATACACTGTGTTTCCCGAAATCCTGCAACGCAAAATCACTTCCCCAGCCTGCTGGTTCACTTGCTGCTCCAGCAGGACAGAATGACTTCACAGTGGAAAACACAGTCACACTAAAGAAGCTCATGGAGGGATGAGATAGTCCCAGCTTTGTGGGGAAGGGCTAGAAAGCCTGGGCACTGGGGTTGCACCCCACAGATGTGAGGAGCTCCCTGAAGGACAGCAGGGCAGGAAGCCTCAACCAAGTGGGCTAGATGGGTGCAATCCCATGAGAGACCAGGCTAGCAGAGCCTCGGTCTTTCTGAAGGGAAGAGGAGGGAAGGAGAGGAGCCTTCCTGGCCTGCCTCCACCCCAGCAGGAAGGGGTTTTGGAGGCTGTGGTCCCACCTCATGTCTTTCTGAATCAGGCTCCTCCAGAACTCATGATCTGCTGGGGCTCTTTTCCTGGTGGGGGTTGGTGATAAATCCATGGTGCAGCAGAAAGCAGCAGAGCTTCACTTACACCTGCAGCTGATCCAGCCTTTGGGTTTAGGTCAGAACACAGCTGCTTTCATCTGCCTTGCTGAAAGCATAGGCAGAGCACGTTCCTCTCCTCTCAAGGGCTAGGGAAGAGCCCACATGTCCCATTTGAATCATGGCTACATGAATTTGACGTTGAATGAATTTTCTCAACTATGTGGTGCTGTCCAGCATCATTTTCCCAATCACCGCAGAGCTCTTACCCCTCGCACTGCCCCACTTGATTGCTCTTAGCGTGACGATGCTCAGTAACATTTTATTGGGGAAACAGCCATAGCAGGGAATTAAGAGGTGGCCTCATTCAGAGGTGTTAGTGGCTGAGTCACTGGGATGTCATTCAGGCATGAGGACAGACTGTGAAGGCCTTCAGATCATATGCGTGCATGACATTTAGAAGAGGTGGGTGACCTCACAGGAGATTATCTGAGAGATCTAAACTGGCCATAGAAAGTGGCATTGGAGGCCTCCATTTACCCTCGATAACCTTCAGCAATAAAAACAGAGGATGAGCGTATGGATGTGCATGCAGGGAGTATGCGAGAAGCGCTGAGAACATTGTGAAGGCCAGAGGGCTGGTAAACCATACCCCAGCTCCGGTGACATGTGTCTGTCATGGAAAGAGGGAGGAGGAGGACACCGTGTGCTTCACAGGGCAGAGGACTTTATTTGCTTTATTTGATTTTTTGTGTGTGTGCAATTGCTACCTGTCTGTGCAATAAGACATTTAAGTATTTGTGCTTTTTACCTAGGTTCTGTAGGAAAGCACAAATCTGGATATTCTCCTGACCCTTATAATTCTATGTACAGCCACCAGGCCACTTGTCAGCAACGGTGACAGCAACCAGCAACACTGAGAAGTAGAGCTCTATTTATTCAAACCCTGCCATTTCTTCCATTGTTCACCGATGTCTCCAAATCAGCACCTCAGCACACACCAGAACTGCTGGGGGGAAGCAAGGAGAAAGATGGTTTTCCTAAGTTCACTAACAATAAGGATCCCAAGGGCCTTAAGATTTGTCCTCAGGTCTTTGGCCTCCTCTAAGCATTTATCTCTTATGGTTCAGTCCAACACATATCTTTCACCAACCTGCTGGACCTGCTTGGGTGAAACTGCTGACCCATCTGCCCGAAAATTTGAGAAGAAAGAAGTGGTATGGCAGCAGGGATTTTAGAATCACAGAATCATAGAATTGTTTAGGTTGGAAAACACATGATCATCAAGTCCAACCTTTAACCTAGCACTGCTAAGTCCACCACTAAACAGTGTCCGTTGCCCTTCTCTGGACTCGCTCCAGCCCCTCAATGTCTTTCTTGTAGTGAGGGGCCTGAAACTGGACACAGGATTTGAGGTGTGACCTCACCAGTGCTGAGTACAGGGGGACAATCACTGTCCTGGTCCTGCTGGCCACACTATTGCTGATGCAGGCCAGGATGCCATTGGCCTTCTTGGGTGCATGCTGGTTCATTTTCAGCTGCTCTTGACCAACACCCTCAGGGTGACCCTTTTCCACCACACAGCTTTCTATCCATTTTCCTCCAAGTCTCGAGTGTTGCCTTGGGTTGTTGTGACCCAGGTGAAGGACCTGGCAGTTCCCCTTATTGAACCTCATACAACTGGCCTCGGTCCATCAATCCAACCTGTCCACATCCCTCTGCAGAGCCTTTCTGCCCTCCAGCAGATGAACACTCCCACCCAGCTTGATGTCACCTGCAAATTCTGCTAAACAGGACTGGCTCCAAAACTGAGCCCTAGGGAATACCAGTTGTGACCAGCTGTCCTCTGAAAGTCCAAGGTGGCAGTGCTGCTGACCCCCCTCCTTATTTCTCCAAGAGTCAAAAAATTTATTGTTTCATGGTGGCTTTGGCCGAGACACCCTCCAACCATCACATCACCCACGAGTCCTCTGTCCACAAACAACAGGCCCAGCAGAGCACCTCCCCTGGTTAGCTCACTCAGCAGCTGTGTCAGGTCATCTTCTACACACTCCAGGAACCTCTTGGACTCCTTCCTCTCTGCTGTGGTGTATTTCCAGCAGACAACTGGTAAGTTGAAGGCTCCCATGAGAAAAAGGCGCAGTGATCATAAGACTTCTCCCAGCTGCTTGTAAGGATATTTCATCTGCCTTATGGGAGACCTGAAATCACTCTTCTCCCTGACCTGAAAGCAGAAACCTACACCTAGGCTGTCTTCTTCCTCTCAGCCCCACCTTCCACATCTCATTTGCTATGAGTTCATCCCACTTGCACTATTCTCCTGCACTTGATGAGTTGATTTACTGTATTGGGTTTGCATGGCGTGGCTTTTGGTAGCAGGGGGGCCACAGAGACGGCTTCTGAGAAGCTAATGGAAGCTTCCACTATGTCTGGCAGAGCCAATCCCTGGTTGCTCCAAAGATGGACGGGCCAATTAGAGATGGTGGTAACACCTCTGTGATAACATATTTAAGAAGAAATCAAAACACAAGGTTTGGTACAGTTGTAATTTTCAGCCAGAGAAGAGCAGAGTGAGAACACGTGAGAGGAACAACTCTGCAGACACCAAGGTCAGTGGAGAAGGAGGAGCAGGCGGTGCTCCAGGCACCAAAGCCAAGATTCCCCTGCTGCCTGTGGTACAGCCCATGGTGAGGCAGCTGTGCCCCTGCAGGCCGTGGAGATCCACAGGGATGTGGAGATCCACCTGCAGCCCAAGTAGGAGCTCCACGCTGGAGCAGGTGGATGCCTGAGAGGAGGCTGTGATCCTGTGGGAGACCTGTGGAGAGAGGGACCCTGATCCCAGGCTGGAGCAGCCTGTCCTTGAAGAACTGCACCCCGTGGAAGAGTGACCCATGCCGCAGCAGTTTTGGGAGGACTGTTTGCCCATGGGGGGAATTCACGTTGCAGCAGGTTTGGGAGGACTGCTGCTTATGAGATTTGGAGCCACATTGGAGAAGTTCACGGAGAACTGTCTCCCGTGGGAGGGACCCCATGGCATAGCAGGGGAACAATTACTCTCCCTGAGCAGCAGAAGAAGAACTCGGGTGACGAACTGACCAAACCCCCACCCCCCTGTCTCCCTGTGTTGTTGGTGGGAAGGAGGGAGGAGTTGGGGAAAGAAAAGGTGATTTTAAGGGCTTATTTTACTTCTCGTTATCCTCCTCTGACTTTGTTAGTAATAAATTCACTTTATATCTCTAAGTTGAGCCTGTTTTGCCCTTGATGGTATTTGATGAGTGCTTTCTCCTGGTCCTTATCTCAACTCATGAACCCTTCATTATATTTTCTGTCCTCTGTCCAGCTGCAGAGGAGAGCGAGTGAGTGGCTTTGGTGGGTGCCTGGCAGCTGGCCAGGGTCAGCCCATGACATCTACTCATATGGATCCTCCTCACGCCCAAAAAAATGTGTGAATCCTGCCCCTTGTGTCCAAACTTGCCTCACGTGGTCAGCAGCTATGTGTGAAGGACAGAAGATACTGTGTGCTGCATCGTTACGATGTTCAGCTCAGCTGCATGCTGACTTCTGCATTTCTGCTCAAGCCAGGCTTGGATTGTCAGTCTCCTGTTGGAAGGGAGATGTGTCATGGACCGCTAAGACCCTGAAACTGCTCAACAAGGAATGTCTCAGATGGAAATGAGGAACCACTGTATCAGATGAAGATTACTCTCAACAGAAACTATAGCAGTACCTGTAAAAAACATTTACTATGGGTGCAACATCTGTAAGAAAGACAAATCTAATTCCAGTTTCACTAAAGATACAGCAAAGGATTAAATCACTTTTCACAGTGTGACAACCAGACAGAATCAAATTTAATTAGTTACCAGACAAGATTTACCATCCACCAGTGCTTAAGAAACCCACAGTTGGTATCAGGGCCGGATACCAGTCAACCAAGGGTCTGACTTGCACTTGCAGTCAGTCACCAGTCTTCTGCAGGATGTCTTTGAAAGCACCCACCTCGTAGACTACTGCAAAGTAACGTAGTGGGAAGTAAATATAACATATGAATAGGTGTGCTTATTTTATAAACAGCTTCAAACTTCTTCCAAAGACAAAGGAAAACTGGATTTTACCAGGTTTGACTGATCTTATATCCAGCCCTCAGTTTTTCTGTCTCTACAGAATATTTTATCTTGGGGCTGCATTATTTTCTGAGGACTGAAAAACTGGCTCTAGGGGAAATTTTCTTTGTAATTATTCATGCACCAGTTGTACTAGGCAGCTCATATACCAAAATTAGGATCTTTTTTCCAAGTGCATTATTTAATCTGCAAAACCTCATTCAAATTAAATATGCACACATTAGAGAAACTGGGACTTAGTCGCAAGGGCAAAAGAAAATTGTTTCAATATTTTGTCCCTAAAGCTAAAGAAAAGATACAACCATTTTCCTTGGACCATCTTCTGTGATTCTGTTCTCTCAACATCAATTTTTTATAATAAAAAATGGCCAACGTGCCAGATTTTTTTACGCCTTCTCATAAATAATTTACAGACTGCATAAAACAAGAGATAAATAAAAGGACCTTCTTTATCACCGTTCTGAGTACACTGAGCATGTTCCTGGTGAGATGCCATTGGACTCAGTGAGGTGTGCCTCCAGACTTTGATTTGGGGCATTCCCGTCCATAAACACAGTTGCATGTAACTCCAGATGTTTTACTGATATGGTACGTAGAGCAGTACAGTGGGGCCTTGCTTTTACTGCTTTTTTTTTTTTAACTACTTGCTTTTACTACTAGCTTACACCATCACAGAAAAGACAAAACTGCCAGTTTAGTTCTATAACTCATATTAATGCATAAATCTAAGCCTCCAGAGTTTTAAGACAAATAACACTATTATTTGCCTCAGAAATGCAG
The DNA here is from genome assembly GCA_013397755.1 of Cnemophilus loriae. Lineage (NCBI taxonomy): Eukaryota > Metazoa > Chordata > Aves > Passeriformes > Corvidae > Cnemophilus > Cnemophilus loriae. The sequence goes on along the minus strand of VZTF01007877.1, from coordinate 2,498,541 downwards.
AAGCAATATAATCTTTTAACTGAAAGTGATTAAACCAGAGTAACCAATGGGGATACATTCAAACTCACCAAAATTTTCAGGTGCCGGTAATTATTATTTTACCTCTATCTTTACCTCTAAGCTAAATGTATTTGAATTTTTCTGTGCAGATGATCAGAAAAATCATTAGAGTGTGGTTTTGTTCACTGACCAGTGATTAAAACTCTCTTCCCAAATGTGTTGGGGTCTTGCTGTCTCATTAGACTAAACTCTTTGCTGTGGGCACTGCATGATACCTATTTCTGATTTTCTAACAGAACATGTTGCCACGACATTGTTGAGCAATTTCTTTTAGATTAACAAAATCTCTTTTTCAGCATTAGGACAGAAAAAAAAAAAAACCAAAAAGAAAAAGAAAAAAAAATTACATTGCAGAGCAGTGAGTAGGGACTTAACAAAGGAAACTCTTCCCCCACCTTTCATGCCCAGTGCTTGGTGACACGGGCAGTACTGTCCCTTTGATTTGCTCTCACACCGGCACCATACGGAGATGACCAGGGCACAGGGATGACATTGAAATCCAGGTATATGACGGGTCCCCCACTGAACAGGTTAGGGGTTATGGGGTGGGGGGGAGCTTATCTCTCTGGTTCAGTTGTGTTTGCTTTGGAGCAGCCATTCCTCTGGCTCCACTCTCTAGGGGTGATCATTAGGGAGGTGTTAATACTCACCTGTCAGTGAGTTTGGCTCGTACCCACAAAGACTCCCATGTGACCATAGGAAAAGGGCATGATTTTAGCATGATCTATTATTATGTATTTCTGTGCTCATTCTTCATTGTAAGACCTCAATCCTTCCCTAAATTTGTGCCAAAATCAAAAATCTAGGGGATAGAATTTTCCATGCCAGAAGTACTAGACTGCAGAGTTGCTTGGGGTATCTTTCACTGGTCTATGTATGCCCTACAGTCAGATCCTTTAATAAGGCTTGGATGAAAAATAACCTCATTAGCACAAGTTCAGACCAGTTGTAAACTGTTTGCTAGCTGAGACACAGAGAGTCTTCATAGCCTCCTTTTTTCCTAGTACTTAGTTGCTAATTTCATGATTTATTAAGGATTTCTTGTAGTCCTAAGACTTATCTCAGGGTTCTCACTGATCCTCACTCCCCGTTACCTGTCAGTCTCAAGGGAGTTTAAAATTATGTATATTTTGAATTTTCATTTAAAATAAAAACAAAGCTCAGAAAAAGTATTCTTTGCCTCTGACTGGTCCCTCTGCACTCTGAAGATGTTTCAGTGGCCCCTGGTGGTACCCCTCCATCTGGAAGCAAGGATTGGAAATCTCGCAAAACAACCACAATTCTCTGCCAGGGATGGGTTTTTTTCTTTCACCTACACAATCAGGTGTGAAGACTGGGATGTCGTCCCAACTCTCTCCGTCCCCTTGAATTTCCATTGTGAAGTTTCCTTCCTATAAAAGGAGGAGGAAATGAGGCTTTACCTTTCCCCCTTTCTCTGAAATTAGTATTTTTTAAGTGAGTAAAGAAAACAAAAGCTGAGGCCCTGACTCATCTCACCTTCAGCGTGCTTTTGGATCAAGTGATGATGTGTTTTCTCCTTTTTATCACTTCCATACTGGTAGGAACAATGCAGTTCAGTATCAGTGACTGATAATGCAGTGTTGGGGAAAACTGTTCATTTTCGATTGAACAGGCATGCTAATCTCGTCGGGATGTAAATGAAAGGTGCTCCTGATGCATTCCATCTCTTGACATTTCCATTTCAACCTGTTTCTCAGGGACGTTCACCTTCAAGAAATGCATTAAGGGAAATCAGAGCATATAAGGATGAAGCAGGATAGTAAGCAATGTTGATATTGCATATTCAAAGTAAAAAATACAAGAATGTCATTTTAATTGAGCTGCAGAGAGTACAGCTCCTTTCTAATTTCCTGTACAAAGTCATGCAAATATATGGAAACTTAAAATTCAAAAATAATTTCAGTTAGCTTTTGTATTATCTGATGGAGCAAACAAGAATTAAATGGATGTCATTGTAAGTAACATTCAACTTGAAATCTGTTTTCTAACCAGAATAATAATCTTTATTTTATTTGAATAAACAAGAGCCAGGCAGAGAGTTTCAGAGTGCGTAGAATAGTTTCAATCAACATTAGAAGAATATTATTAAAAACAGCTCCTCATATCCATTTACAGTAAATAACATAAAAGAGTCCAAGGACACACAGTGTATTAAATTTCTCTAACAATAAGATCTCATTTCCAAAAATAGAATATGCATCAAACAATCTTCTTTTATGTACAGTCCACATAACACAGGTATCAAGGACTAATCACTCTATGTAAGAGCTACTGTGATCATACATTACTTTTGCCCAGTATCCATATTCCCATGTCCCCTTTTGATTTGAGCTTTTGAAGATAATGATCCTTCAAGCTATATTCATGAACATGTTCCATCAAGGCTGGATGACTGTTTATCTGAATAAAGGTTGCAGGTTTTCTGTCAGCTACCTCGCATCTTGTATATTCATTGTATAAAGGTGATGCATAAGTATCAGAACAGCAGTGCATTTTAGATTCTGGAGGAAAAGGAACACTTTGCCTCTACAACAAAAGAAGAATTTAGCTCAATTCACCAGAAAGACCATTGCTTTTAATATTTTCATTTCCTTTATTACACATGATACATTATTCTTCTTCTATAACCAGGAACTCTCAACAGGACATAAGATGTTATACTCCTCATTATTCTGCATTTTATGAAGCCATTTAAAAGATCTTTGTACACATTGACATTTTTCAAAAAGAAAGAAACCAAATTAATTGCAAATAATGATGTAATTTTTAAAAGTTTTTTCTACTTTTGCTCAAACTTCAAATTACACTACTCCCTGTTCTCAGGTGAAAAATCATTCCTGTACATACACACATTCATTGCTAGTTGCTTTGTTCTGTTTTACTTCAGCAGTACTTTCCTACTTTAAACGAAATGGACAACAAGAAAGCATTGATATAAATGTACAAAGAAGATACTTCCTATGGAGTATTGAAGAGTTGGGAAGTTCATAGTCTTCATACAAATATATAAAATATTTGAAATCATCTCCATTCATTGGAATCCATTCAGTTTCACTTGTCAGACCTGTGCAACAAATACAAGACCAGAAATTAATCATTATCAGAGCACTCGTGGGTACTTTCAGATCATGCAGAAAAGCTGTGAGGGGGAGGACACTCCCCACACCTGCAATTTTTCCTTCGCTGACAGCACTTGTTTACAGCCAAGCTCAGGGAACACAAATCTTTGTGATCCACTAGCTTTCCCCACCTACTCTCCAAACCTCTGTCTGATGAAACTTCGTGATTCCATCAAGACCTCAGGCCTTCAAAGCCCTGAGTTTTACCCTCGATACAGGGTGCTGGGGCTCTGGGGCCACCCCACTGCCCATCTCATGGCCAGCCATCCAGCAGAGGGTGGGAGCTGGGCAGGGAGCTGGGCAGATTCCAGCCCTACACAGACCCTGAGTGGGACTCAGCCCCAGGAAAGCCCTGCCACTGATTCAGCAGGCAGAGGAAGCAAATCCTGCCACGTGGCTCAGCAGTGTGGCCATGTTGCAGAGTGTAAGGATGCATCAATTTATAAAAATCAAAATGGTATTTAATTTTACCATTAAATACTACTTGCTGATATTTATATATATGTCCGTGCATTTTTAATTTTTTTTTTCACTGCTTTGGTTACCCTCTTCTCTTGCCTTTTCTATTCTGCCTATTGGAGTCTTTACTGGTGAGACTCCATCCAAACTGAAAAGTCTCGGGGAATTTTCAGCCTCTCTTCTTTTGGTAGAGGATATCTTCCTGTAACTATTTTTGTCACAGCTCCAATTCTCCCCTACTTCTGCTTTAATTCTCACGACTGACCATTACTGAGGACAGTATTCTAGACATAGTAGCAAAGTATTTTCTGTGTTCTTTTCATAAATCCCACTGATTTATTTATTTATCTAAAGCAAGGTCGGGGGGGCACTTAGCTTCTGTCTGGGGAGTGATGAGCAATTTCCTTTGACCTGTCTACAATGACTCTTTCCTGCATAGTCACAGCTAATTTGAAGCCCAGCATAGCGCCCATTTCTGTTCTCTTTGAAGTTAAGAAACACCATGGTTGCTATTGATATCAGTGCTTCCAGACAGCTCACTATCGAAAACCTGAAAACAGGTTTCGCAATTAACTTTCAAAAGGTCAAGACACTAACTTTCTTAGCATATATGTTTAATCAGCTAAGACATAAGTATTTGAGGTGGAGAAATATGTCTACTTCTGGTAAATTTTACTGAACTCGTGAACCTTTAACAAATGCTTAGAAAACAGAGAAAAAGTCACAGGACAGAACAGAAAATGACAACCTTCTATATCTCATGATGTGTTACATAAAGTGAGTTTTTGCTGTGCTCCTGAACACATGCAGGCTGTGCACATTTGAACATACACTGGAGGGACATTCAAAAGGCTGGGATTTTGCTTAGCTTTCAGAAGAAACTCTTCCCTGGAGAAGAGAGGTGCTATTAAGAGAAACCCTGCATTGCTTACACCAACTGCTTGAAAGTGATGGCAACCTTTAAATAAAGAAGTCAAATGTTAATTAACTTGTCTTGAAAAAAAGTGAGAGGGTGTCACTGCCCACAGAGAAGCGGCCATAACACCACATGTAGTGCTACCAACACTCTCTGTGGCCATTAGCAATCAAACAACGTAGCCACCTCATAGCTGGGTTCAGTAAGGCAATGCACTGTTCTGTTTCAGCCAAAATTTCCTTCCAATCAGGTAATTTTAGGTATTTCTCTTTCTGATCTCAAAAACAAAATCCAACTTTAAGGCTTTGATCGCTCCCTGGGATACGCACGCACGTGTAATCCTGTCCTATATAATTACCTCCTGCCTACACACGCTCTCCATGTGCTTCAGCATTCAGGATTATTCTCCTTTCTCTTTCAAACTCTTCTCTGCCTGTTCCTGAGTATCACAGGGTGGCTGTTTTCAAGAGGTGTGTGAATAAAACATTGCTGGCTATGACTGAATTCGAGGGCTCAAACCTGGGATTGGGAGAAAGAGTGTGCAGGGCACAGCAGGCAAATCTGAGGCACAGAGTGGTCCTTGGTGTCACAAGTGTTTTCTGATCCTTCTGCTGAAAGAGGCCAGCGACAGGTTCTGCCTCCAAACACATCGTGGGCAGATTGTGGCATGATGGACAGCTGTAATTTAGCATTCTGGGTTTTAGGAATACATAATTTTTTTTTTTTTTCCTAGCAGATTTAGCATCTTAGATTGTAAGGCTGTGTTTTCTGCAGGTGTCATCCTGGAGGAGACATCTGCCCTGCATGGGAGCTCCATGCTTATCTTCCTTAAGTACTTTAGCCTTTCCTTACTTCCTGAGTTCCTAATGACAGCCATCCTGTGATCGGCACATCAAGCCCCCAAGGATCTTGGTGATACAAAGATGGGTACAAAGCCCTTGGGGTACAAAAAGGACGGAGACAGACTTTCCTCACTGTGCCTCGTCACAGGACAGGAGACACCAGGCACAAATTGAAATACAGCAAATTTCATCTAAATAGGAAATAAAGCTTTTACTATCAGGATGGTCAAACACTAGTCCAGGTTGCCCAGGAAGGTTGTGGAGACTCCATTCTTGGAGATATTCGAACCGGGACTGGACATGGCCCTGAGCAATGACCTGAGCAGGGCCCTGGACTGGATGTTTCCCAGAGGTGGTCTCGAGGCTCAGGCAGTCTGTAAGTCTGGAAGAGCCTTTGCTTGTCCCAGGGGAAGCTGTTCTCCACTCATAAGGGCCAAGGTGGATTCATGGGCCATGTGCAAGGTCCCTCTTGCCCTTGCCTGGCTGAGGAGCCATCAGTGAGTTTACAAACTAAACCAGCAAGGTGTTATACCCTATATCACTGTATTGCTAATAAGACAGGTAATCTGATTGATGGGATTACTTTTAGTCACATGCTCCAGTTTTTCAAATACTGCTTTGTCCTTTCTTTGTTTCCTCATAATTCCCAGACCTTTGACATTCAGCTCCCATTGAAATCGATATTAATATCACTTAATACCTTTATGACCTCAGGGCTGAAAGGTCCAAACTGGCATCGTATCCCATCCAGCCAAGCAAGCACCTCTCTTCTTCCCCGCTTCCATGACACAAGTCTCTCACTAGGCAGTGGACCCACCAAAAGACCTGCTGTGTCCAGTTCTTCCAGTCACAACTGAGACACAGCAGCTCTAACCAAAGGAAACCCAGCCTTCTAGGAGACCATGTGACTACAAGAGTAGCTAGCTAGCCGGAGGAACAATAAAAACAAAAAAACATAGCTCCCAGGAACCTTGCCACTTGCCATCCAAAAGAAGCAAAAATCAAATTGCCATGTTGATAAATCTTTCCTCAGGGCTCAGGTGCTGAGGAAAATCAAGCCCACTGTTCTCAAATTTTGTCTAGAGCATGCTGCTTGCAAGTGGTGCTATTTTAACACCTGGTAACAATTTTATCTTTCTCTCAGGTATACTCTCTGCTCTCTGGTTGCTTATAATTACTACCTGAGCTCCCTTTGCAGTCAGTAGACCCTCTATTATCTCCCTGTGATGCACTAATCCACTCAGACCTCCCACTGGCCAGCTCCAATTCTCCCTGTCCCAGCTCCCAAAGGCACGTTATTTTTAGAGCACAAACTCCTCCAGAGATCAATGGGAGCTTGTAAACTCAAAAATAGGTTGCTTATGGTACATTAATAATCCTCCCAGTTATGTTCTCTGGTGATTCTTTTAGCTGCTGCAGGTTATCACCAGACTCTCTCTCTGCTCCAATCAACCTTACACCGAACAACCTTCTGCCTTTTAAAAAAAGAATATACTTGAGAGCAAATGCTTAAATGTTGTCCTGATTAAGGGTGGACATAAGCACATACTTAGAAGTGCTTTGAATCATGGAATTAGAGGGGTTTTCAGCCCTCAAGGTCTTCTCCATTCCCTGACTGAGAATCTCCAGGGCTATGATTGCAGTCACTTGGATGCCAGTGTCAGCTTCTGGAATAGAAAAGACTGAATCCCTGAGGTTTCTAACCATAGAAAAAAGCAATAGCTATTTTCATATAAGAAATTTTTTAATGTATGTGCTAGTCAACACAGATGCAACTTCAAAAATTAATGCAAATAAAGGAATGAATTCCAAAATCTCACTATTTTTTTTCTTTTTCAAAATTACAGTTTTTAATGCTGCATCTCTTTTATTCCCTGAAAACACCCAACTAGTTAACAGCAAGCAGAAAAAATATTTATTCTTAAAAAAACACCGGTAATTCCAGTTGTCAGTGTTTTCTGTTCTTATAGAGCTTGCTAGCTGGAAGAAGAAGAAACATGAAATCCATCCAGATTTTGGCTGTATCTCCATATATGCAATAAAATGACCACATATGGTGCTAATGTTATATAATTAAAGACCATGCATGAATCACCTGGGCACTAAATATATTTTTTTTCTTTATTTCAATAGTTTCCAGCCCTATATATTTAAGCCCAAGGTTCTGTTAAAGCATCCTCTTTCATAAGAGTTAACTTTACAAAGGAGAAAACAGACATTAGCACTTCAAAGAAGATCAGTGATTATAGCAAATGCAACAAGGTTCAGTAAATGCCTCCCACTCAACAAGCTTCCAGAGTGAACGACCACATGATGTTTACTCCTCACCAGAACCCATTTATAGATCTCTTACTCACCACTATCTCAGTCATAAACGCAACCCTCAAAAAGAGGCAGCAAGGAGCGCTGTATTTGGGACCAGACAGAGAGTCTGCAGCTGGAGAAGTGGCCCTTGTCTTCACAATACCGTTTAGCCAGGCTGTGGATCATGATTTAGGTCATCCACACTCTAAAGATTCCAAACTACTGAAAGTATTCATTGCATACCGTGTGAATTGCACTTGGACAACAGGTATGGCTGCTTGAAGAAAATTCTGCACCATTTGGAAAAATTCATAAAAAGGGTTAAAAAATGCCCTTTCAAAAGTGCAAGTGGGAAATGAAGGTAATGACTTCTTATGGAAGTAGGAGACCTAGGAAAGAGTTTTGTTCCCATGATGTCATTTAAAAGACATCTGGCCATTCCCAGCAAACAGCACACTGGGAATGAAAAGGGTATCGGTTACAGTAAGGTAAGAAGGGGACAGAGGTCATGAACGTCTGTAAGTCTGGAGCAGAATTAGCCTAGAATTACAAACACTGCTCTACAGACAGAAAAACCTGGGCAAAAGGTAAATCCAGGGACATGTCTTCTTTGATTGCTCTAGTGAATCGTCAATGTGAAACAAAGCCAGACTATCTCCTTAGACTCTCTAATTCTCCTACACATCTGGTAAAAGCCTTGACCTTTTGGAGACAGCAACCTGGAGTGCCAGTGGATCCGCTTTAACTCTTCTCCCCTCACTTCCCTTTGATAGGCAGCACTTGCTACGATCAGCTTCTCCCGTGAAACTCCTTTAATATTTATATCATATCGGGATCACTGTCCACGCAGGTGTCAGAGAAAGCAGTAGGAAGTCAAATGTGCTCCAGGTTAACATGTTAATACTGTGATGGGATGCCAGAGAAACGTTTAAAGTTGCAAAGGGGAGGGAGTTCATCCCTTTACTCCTTTCCAACGATATCTGGTTGACTAAATGAAAGATCCTACTTTAAATTAAACTATGCTTTCATGTACGTTTTTTTACAAATTATTTCAACACATTTGTTATATTTCTGTCAGGATAATGAGAGCAACTCTCGTATAGCTGAGCATATACAATATGTCTTTTAAAACATGTTTTCTCTCATTTATATTTTCTGGGCATTGTCCCTGTGAAATACTGGAAAGATAAACATTTATGCTTTTTTTAAATTTTTTTTTTAGCTCCGGTTTTGTTGGGTTTTTTTCCCTTTACCTTCAGTCGATTAAAATATGTAAGAAAGCAGCTGAAAATGAAAATGTAGGTTGCATATACACATACATGCAGGGTTTCAAAACAAAAAGAAAAAAGACAGAATTTTTATTCTTTCAATTTGTCTGACAAAGAACGCTAGGCAAAAAATATTTTCCAAAGCAATCTTTTTAATAACAAACTTTGCCTATCTTCACCATGAAGAAATTATTGAAAGCCATATGCTCCTTTTGACATACATATGTTCTTTTTCTAATTTTCATCTTAGTTCAGACAGTGACGCGGGGAATGAAGGACAGTTTTGACCCTTTCACCGTTTGCAGCTCAGTAGTGCACACACAAAGGAGATGCAGCCAAGTGCTGTGTAACAGCAGGTCTAGTCAGCCACAATAGAACCTTTTATTTAAGACAAGAAAAGTCAGGTGGCAAAATTCCTCGTGTTATACTCTTATCAAAATTTCTTGTTACCTGCACCGACATAAAGCTTTGTCACCAAAGGAACTCGCAAAAGAGACAGCATTTGGCTCAGTGGTTATGAAATGACAGCTGTCAAATAGAAGTCTTTCAGATCAACATGAATTCTAAACTTTTGTTGTCTGAAAGACCTAATGTCCATAAAGACATGATACTTGTCATATGTTATATTGCCTTTTTTTTTGTAAGTGGAACCCAGATACTGATGATCCACGTGGTTCCTAACAGTCCAAGAAGTTGCAATAAGTAGCAGCTTCAAAAGTGGAAAAAACCCCTCAGATATCAGCATTTCCAGTGAAAAATAAACAAATATCCCTACCTCTTGAACAGTACTAATTCAAGAGGTTTGGGATTTCTAGTGTGTTACGAACACTACATCTAGAGCATGGAAATGTGTTCTGAACTTCCATATCTCTTTAGCCTTACCGGTTATAATTTTACTTTTGTTTGGGCATCTCTTGGCTGAGATCAGAAAGCTGCCTAAAACATTATGCTGGGCTGCCAGTTATCATTTACATGAAGTAGAACCTTAATGAGCATGGGTGTTTTTAGCTTAGAGATTCACTACAAATGCTGATATAAATACTTTGTTTATAAAGACAAAAACCAACAGATTCTTAAAGCTGGCAAAGCATATCTTAAAGTTTATCATATCTGAGTAGTTCATAAAGAGACTGAATTTTAAAAGCCTGATTATGCAGAGCACTTTGAAATGTTATTACAAAGAAAACCCTATATAAATTCTGGTATACTTTCTCTTATTAGTTTTGCTACTTCTGCAATGACTTTTTCTGGAGCTACCCTTAACATTTTCTTTTCCTACTGTACAGGTTTTAAAGCACAGTGGCTGTAACAGATGCTTACCTCACATTAAATTCAAGTTTTCATTGCAATATTCTGCTTTTCATTAACATTTTCACTACAAATTCTCATAACTTAAAGTGTCACCCCTATAAAAAGATTTTGCAGACCCATCTTCAGTTGCTTTGGGACTGTATGAGGTCATTTGTGATTCATAATGGCTAGCAAAGTTTAAGCAGCATATACCATATGCTGTGATTAAAGTTGTTGATAAGGAGCTGCAGTGGCTCTTTCTACCTCTGTTAATGAGAACTATGCTGCAGCACTTTCTACCTTTTAAATTAGTGTCTTCTGAAGGAAATAAAAAAGCTTTTCCTCTCTAGCACTTTAGTAAGCTCTGCCAAGTCCATGCAGGTGTGTGCCTATAACTATTATTCTTTGCTATTATTTATCAGTATAGGGAAAATTGCTCTCTGAGTTTATGTTAAGTGGTTCTCATTCACCTATACAATCTCTGCTTTAAAAAGCGTTTGATTTCCAGTGTAGGCATCACTCAAGAGCTTGGTCTCTGTTGTCAGGTATCATCCCGACCATATTAGCAAATACACTCAAACAGTCTGTTAACGAAGCCAAATGACTTAAAAAGCTTAAGTAGCAAAAAGTTTATGCTGGTGAGATTAGAGAGGGATTTTTTGGACAGTTTAGTTGTATTTCATTTTCATTCCCCTTAACAACAGACAGTGAAACTTCACGAATTATCACTGTAGAAAATTCATTAGTAAGGAAGCCAAGGCCTAATGGCTGATCCTGCAAAGTGTTTATTACCTCCTTTGAGGTGCAACAAATCCTATTGATTTCTCCAATGATAACCAAAACCACTCAGCTGCTTGCAGGCACAGGGTGGAAAATAGCCAGTATCAATGCACCTGGGTGGTGGTGTAGCATGAAAAAGAAAAGAGGTTGCTAGGAGCCCTTATGGACTGGTAATTGTGGTGTCTACAAGACAAAGACCTATACAGAAGGGACCAGAAAAAGCACTATTACAAATAAAATAATGCTTGGTAAAATATTCAGTACAGAAAAAAAAACCCAAACCCAAAACAAACAATAAAAATATTAAAAGAGGAAGTCAGAAAAAGCTGTGACATTTAAAACAATGGGACATCTTTCTTGTTCTGAGAGTCATGACGCAGTATGAAATGCACCCTCTGAGAGTTAATTGCAGGACCGGGGTTTCTCAGGCAGGGCATGTCTCTGAAAACAAAGTTTCCAGCTAGGAGAAAATGTATATGGCAGTGAGTGCTCTTGTGGCAGAGGCTCCCTGCAGTCTGCACTCGGCAGCCCACCACAGAGATGCCGTGGGGAAAATACCTCGGAGGTGTCTGCAGCTAAAGCACAAAGGCCAGAACACGATTACGGGTACTGAACTCTGCAACCCGGATTAAACGTGGTCAAATTATTATACAGCTAAAACAAGGAATTCCTGGGTTGCTTCAAAAGTCACTTGTGAGCGCGGGGGCCACAGTCTTCGGGCTGGATCGTGGGGGAACCCACCAGAAGCGCTGCAGCTCCAAAAAGCCAAACCCTCTCACGGCCCACATAGGGCAGCACGATCAGGGGGACCAAAGCCACTTTGCACCTCTCGAACCCTCGCTGCCTGCTCTCGTGGCAGCCCCACTCGCCCCAGTGGGAGCCTCACCCCACCAGCCCCGCACGTGCCTGGGCCAGGCACTCGGCACAGAGAGACCCAGCAGCAGGAGCTGTGCCTGGCAGCCAAGGAGGGCGTTTGGTGAGGCATCTCCCAGCCTTGTGAGCCCTCACTCAGTAGCTTGGACTGTAAAATGTCGTAATGATCTTAATGGCTCGTGTCTGCACCAGACCCACGGCATCAAGGGTTTGAAGCTGCTGAACAACAGCTGTTGGAAGTACTTAGAAATGTTATTTGGGGTGGACAGGGAGCTGGAAATCTAACAAATCAAAAGTTCTTGACAAAAGTTCCTGATTTAGTTTAAAAATTTGGATTAATTCTCAGGAAATTGAAAATCCCCAGACATTCCGTGATTTTCTGGGAAAATTCAGGCCACCCAGTTTTGTTTTTCTAGAAAAATATTGATTTGGGGAGGCTGAAACTTGGAGAAGGATGATGTTATTTTTAGTGACACTTTTATGGTAAGGTAAAGACTCTTCCAGGTGAATCATTTTGTCAGTCTTATTGTAGTCCCTAAAACCATGCAATAAAAGCCATTTTAGGGGTGGGTTATCACCTTCAAGATTGTGCTGCCTCATGACATATGAACTCTAAAATGCACAACCATGCTACATAACTAAAGGATGGACAGTGATTTCCAAGTTGTTTTGCACAAAAGAGATTCTGGAGGAAGGCACTGGCCGTTGACTTCTTTTACACCAGCACTTCATTTGTGCTGGCTCTCCAATCAAATATTAAAGCTTTACCCTAAATTATGTACGAAACATTCTCACAAATCCAAATGCAACACATCACACAGCAAAATGCTGCTGCTGGAAAGGCTCCATGATTTCACACCTGAATGCTCATGTCTTTTGCTATTGTCATGCTGGCTGCCACTTAAAACTCCTGATAAGCTGGCATTTTCCCCAGAGACACACGCCCAGCGCTAAGCACCACTGCTTCGTGTCAGCATGGTTTTCACATACAGAGAAGGGTTTAAAAATTATTTGTATTTCTAAATTTTAAAAACGGTAAGCAAAAGATTAAGAATTTTTATTTTGCAGGAGATGGTAGAGCTGCAGGGACAAAGACTGTGGAAAGAGAAATATTTGGCATGCTGCTGATTCTTATGGAGCCCATCACTAATGGCATTTCTAAACTGCTATCGATCTTCATTGATAGCTGACTTTTGCGGAGTCAATGGCTTTTTCCTTTTCGAAAAAATTGAGGAACTTAATGATAAAATGCACATATTAAAATAACATTGAGTTGATAAATGACTCATATAAGCATCAGTTAATCAGTCAAGACTGAACACGAAGCCTAATAGTGGTTATTCATATTCAAATATTAAGATATCAATACCAAGTTTTCTTTCCCCTATACTTAAAGTGAGGTAGGCTACTTCAGAGACTTACTGGTATGTAGAAAAGATGATTCAGCATTGCTGTGCTTGTTTTGTAACCACACATAATTTTGTAGATATGAGATGGTATGAGGGAAATTGTTATGAATCATAAAATTCAGGCAACCCAATATAAGGCAAAGTGTACAGTATGTTAATTCATGTGCAATGACAAACACATAAACACTCACCCTCAGCTTCCGTACTGCCTGATTTTTCACTTCCTAACAGACTTTAATATTGTCTGAAGATTTTTATTTCATTACCCATAAGAATTCACATATTGTCCAGGATCCTAGCTCTGCCATTCATTTTTGATTGCAAATGCGTTCCATTTTCATGCAACTTTAACGGCTGAGGAGAAAGGTCTAAGCACTGGGTGTTGACTGGTTAAACTTTCAAAAGCCATGTGTTCAAACTTTGGCAAGGCAGACTGTTGTCTTATGTTTGTCCCTGAAAAATAGGCACATTTAATGTTGATTTTAGAAATGACTATGTTAAAAAAAAATTTTTATGAAACAAAGTCTGGTCAAGTGTATCCTGAAGGTAATTGATTTTTAGGGTTGTTTGTATACACTTATTTTGGGATTAAAATTGTATATATATATTTATATCATGACTTTTTATGAATTTCAAGTTCCAGGGCAATGAAATTAGAAGCAAACAGCATCTTAGTGCACTGCAAACGCCCTTTTTTCCTTCGGTGAAGCAAAAGGGTGAAATGACAAGAGAATTATCAGGTTGGATAATTACTGGAGAAACAGCCGAGCTTGCTTGATTTGTTGCTTGAGAGTTGGCATGGGCTGAGGCTGCTGAAATTTATTTAAAATGCAATGAGTTTTTGTACCTTAGAGTATGCCAAGAGTCAAAATGGTCCAACATTTTTCTGATGGAACATTTCTCCACTGGGAAAGTTTTGTGCTTTGAAAATATAACTTTTTATGGAAACATTTTGCTTTCAGCAATTCTCCTGATGCAACACGGAACATTGAGCATGACTGATCTGGCCAGTTTTTTATTCCAGCAGCTGCCCAGGAGGCTGGTGTTGCTCTTTGACTTTGGGGGCTTCCAAGGGTCAACAACTTCAGGTCTGACAGACTCAAAAACCCTGATCCCTGCTCAACACTCCTAACATTCAGAAGCTGCTGGACATAGCTTCTCAAATCAGAGGATAAATATCCTATTTTTTAAAATTGTAAATAGTATGGTTTAACCCCAGCTATTCCTGCTCCCTTGTGGTTCAGCTGAGGGCAGGGCCCAAATCTGCAGTACAACATAAACTTGGCATTCCCAAACTGGTTCCACAGCCTGTGCCTCATCTCAGCCTCCTGCTGCATTGGACTGCACCTTCACTCAGGTGTGGGATGCCAAACACTTTAATGCTGCCCTTCAAAGATGCATTTTGACAACTACAAGCTCTAAAAATGATACTGTATACCCAGTTTCCCCCAGACTCAAAGACTGGCCCATAAGAAGTGAAAAATTATTTTTATGAATGGGTCAGAAGCCAAGCCCCATGTAGATGCTAAGCAGTACTCACATTATAGCAACAATGATAACAATAATAATAAAACCCTATTTGCCCCACAGTGATTTATAGCACACAATAAGACACAATTCATGACACAAAAATCTGAGACAAAGAAAAAGATAGGCAAATGACAGCTCAGTTATATTGGGTATAATAATCAGCAGACATGCAATAGGAGCTGCTTGACTGCTGACACACAGCAATGACTATTATTTTTATGCAGCAGGCTTCCTGAGCCCTCCCAGGGAAATATTTTGAAAGCGTTTAGCTGATTAAACATGCAAGCCCCTAGGAGTGAGGCACTTAGCGTTTCTTTGGGAAGCTGAGGAGATACCTAATTGCAGGTTTACTGAGCTTGAAGTACTTTAGAAGCTTGCCCTCTAGTTTCCCTTAAGAGTTACTGCCACAATGCAGTATTTACTGATATGTTTCGACAGGGATTTATCTCACTGTAACAGTTGTTTCCCCTTTTTTCCACCAAAAAAAAAAAAAAAAAAAATCCAAACTCAGATCCTACCAACAATCAACAGTGAAAATAAACTCGATTCACCATTAATCCTTTGGGCAATGTTCTGTACTAAATTATTATATAAATAGAGTTGACAAAACCACAATTTATTTGAAAACTAGTGCTTGGGAAAAAAATAGTCTTTATTAATGGCAAACCCAGAAGCACAAGAAGACAAAAGACTGTCAGAGAAGAGTCTTTTGCATTTTTAGCACTTCAGATTGCTGAAGCAGCTGAATGTTCCTTTACATTATTACTGAGAAGAGGCTGGGGAAAGTAAAACAACCACATTTTTGTGGTAGCCAGGGAAACACAGAAGGGCAGCAGCGCAACCTACCTGTTTCTGCTATTGGAGTTAGAGGGAAAAAATGCAGCAGTGTAACATCTACAGACTCTTTTCGATCAGGGCTGCTGCCCCTTGACCCACCACCCTGGGGAGGAGGGATCATCCAGCAGATGCTCCCCTGCTGCTGCCTGATGTGCTCCCCACTTCAAAACTAAACTGCAATTAAAGTTACAAAGAGAATTCACTTCAGAAGCTTCCTAGAGCTAAATACTAGCAAGGGCTTTGCCAGGATCTGTGTTGGTTTGGAAGCCTCAGGAAAGGAGCATAGCTCTGCTGTAATTTCTGCTCTTTCAGGACTTTTCAGGGATATCACAGGCACTTGGACAGTTTGAAACTCAGTGACAGCAACACACACTGTTGTGTGTTGCTCTGCTATTGAAAGAGAAGATGGGCCCAGAGATCCCAGTCAGGTGAAGTGACATTTGGTGGTCCTTGCTGGGCTGTGAAGGCAGGGGAGGTTACTCCTTCTCAACTGTGAGGCTGGTGTGGAGCCAGGTGACTCCTCAGTACAGCTCTACTGCAGGAACAAGGATGGGCAGCATGGGGGTGTTGAGGCTGGGGCCAGCCAAGCGCTGCCGAACCTGAAGCAATCCCTATTCCTAAGCTCTCTCAGACTGATTTATTTGCTCTCAGTGCATTAGCACTTCACTTCTTCAAGATCTGTGATCTTGAAGACACTGAGAAGAGGCTCCTCTCCAAGAAAGAAAACAGAAATCTCAGCTATCTCTATTTGGGCAGCAATATCCAATTTACTCATCATGAATCCTGCCTCTTCTGCCACCTTACCCAGTCTGTACTGCAAATAACCCACATTTTACTCTCTGTGCTAGTTACAGTTTCTAAAAATGCTACTTTCTTCTGGTCATATGGCTTCTTCTCACAGAATTCATAATGTATGAGTGAGTGTTGTTCCATATAAATATAGTGTACATCTGATATGCCTACAGATAATATCACAGCACAACTGAACTGCGATTAATTGTGGTACTAAACATCCACCTGTTTTCTTTCAGTATAACTTTGGCATGTGCAATAAAAAGAGAGGGCCTAACACAGTGGTCACACCCCTGCAAATATACTCCCAGATGAGACAGAAGCTTTGGTTTTATTTTCAATACATTTAAATTGAGACTTAGTGGTCTCTGTGAACTTTGCAAATACTTTTCCTGAAATTCTTAGCACTTTGTATGAAGCAAAATATATTGAAAAAATACAGCAAATGGGAGGAAAAGGAAAGAGTGGTAAGAAAATGATTGCAAACTCAAAACCCAACACAGTTTTTCCATAACCCACATTCTCTGCAGCCTCTTCTGCATATTTAGCTCTCATTCTAGGTTTTATGGTTCCTTTGCCATGGAAAAGTGAGAGTTCTTAATCAGCTTGCAAAATTTGACAGTCGTCTTGCACCTAACCCAGAGGATCTCCTCAGAGATGGAAAAGCATGAAGCCAAGACATCATATATAGGCTGTTAATTTAACTTGACATGTTACTGACTGCATTAGAAAACTGTGTATTCTGACATCTGGTCCATGCAGGATATGCTTATTTCTTCACATTACCTCGCTTCTTCAAAGATACTGCAGGTAGTGTGGCAGTTTGTATCTCTCCACTGACAAATAGCTTAATATTTGATACATAAATCTACAGTACACGTGTAGATCTTGCACATCAGTAAACCAGTATATATATATATATATATGCACACACACACACACACATATATATATGTTGTATCTGTAGGATTTTGCCTTTTCTTAGTTTCAAATGTAAGCCCATCTCTTGCCAAGGAATAGACAAGTTTCTTCAAAACATAAATGGAAGTGTTACAACATGGTGCCTGTGCAAGACTGTCCTGTTAATACTTGATTTGCAATCTGCAAGAGGTGAGCATTTAGAAATGAGTTATTAGGATTGACTGGAAGACGTATGGGAGAACTAAACTTTCTCATGGCACCGTGTTTCAAAACACAAAATTGCTTTTTGACTAAACAAATTGAAAAGAAAAAAAATATGTTTCCACAGAGAAATAGAAGGAAAAGGTGAGAGGAATCACCTGCTGTTAAAAAAACAGACACCAGAGACAAATTATATTTTGGTTTTGAATTCGCACGGCCATGATCTACAGTTTCTGTGGAAAAGATTTCTTTTGCTTAGCTGGGCAGAAAGGCTCCTCTCAGAATGTGTGTGCAGCAGCTCCTGCTGGAGCACTCGCACAGCTGTACCAGCACAGGAGCTGGATCTGACTGCAGAGACACAGAGCCCCATTCACTCTTAGCAGTGAACAATATGCAATTTGAAGATTCAAATTCAGAGTGTGATTTTGAGATGCACTTACGTGATTTATGAGCACAGTTCCCACTGAGTGACCTTGGGGTTGAGCTCCTTACCACTGGAGGACAGCCCCAGCAATTTGGATGTCTAAGGTGCAAATGGGATGCAGGTACTTAAATCCAAAAATGTGGTACTCAGAACCATGATCCAACTACACTGTAACCTCAAACTGTGCTCATGCCCATCTAAAATGACCTGAGTTTAAATAACTCTGCTCATCTGAGTACCAGGGAGACATGTAAACCTGAGCAGCACCCAGAAGCTTGGTGGGTTTCCACAGAGACTTTCCTCCTCAGCACCTACACAACTGCATCAGACTTTGTACAAAAACACAGCAGCGGCCACCCTGGTTTCTTTCGAATCACAGCTTGAGGAGACTGTTGCTACACCAATTAGCCTTTAGACATGGTACACAGCAATCCACAGGCTAAGGCACATGGAAGCAAGTTTCTTTACTGGCAGTTGAGCTCCACATTGTTAAGCTGCCATCAGGTTCACTTGTCTACACATTAATTTCAATTCATTTCTGCACAGCAGCCAAGCTTTAGCTCAAACTCCAGAAAGGGCCCCCCTGCCAAGGTAGTCTGCAGTCTCCAGGGAAGCAAGAATTGTGGGTTTTAATTCTTTTGAGGTAAAGAAGGACCTGACCTGCTTTATTCATTCTTCCTGGCTGTGTATGTGTGATAATCACTGAGCCAAGGCAGAAGGGAGGGGCCACCAGCACATCCCTTCTCGTGCATATTTGCAAAATTTTCTACTTGCTTTAAAAAAGTTGGAGCATATCTGGAGGATACAGTTCACGCTGTAAATCCAGAGTGACAGGAAATGCCTCCTGGCTTCACTGAGAACATTGCTGAAGCCCCAGGGGAAAAAATGTGATTGTTTTCATTTTTTTTCTGTTAGCTATGTCTAAACAGCTCTCCACACAAGATTCACCATGCTGCTTACAGAAGTGTCTCAAGGATTCTTAACAGAATATGCAAAACCATCTTCTTGAGATGGCAGAAGTGTGGGTTTCTGCAGGGCAGAAAGTTTCTGAAGGGACCTGTGTGATCAGAGGCACTGAGGACTATGGGTGAGACAGGACTCTCTACCTCCACTTTCCTCTCTTCGTAACCTTGAACATCTCTTTACAGCCAATTTCCTCTTGGCAGGAACCAGGACTTGTCCCTGAGCAATGCTAGAGCTCCCTGGCAGGAGAAGACAATGCTGGCCTTCATCCATCCCTTGGGACACAGAAATAGAGGCAGAAGGCAGTGCCATAGTGTGGGCCAACTGTTCTCCACTCCTGCCTGCCTGCCCTCAGGGTCTGAGGCTCTTCAGCTCCTCTCTTTAGTGATGAAGCCAGACAGCCAGTAGGTGTTTACAGAACTTGGAGTTCAGGCAGTTGTTCCCTCTGGTAGATCATGCAAGAGGATCACCTCCGTGGCAAAGAGGGGACTGGGAGACATGGAGATGAAGTGTCCCTCTGAGGCAGATGGGAACACAGCAGTGCAATGTGTTGTTCTGCCATCCTTGATGGCTATCTGGAGCTGCCTGCATCACTCTGCCTAATGTGGATCTGGTCCATGTGCTGTTAATAAAATTCCAGACACTGCTGAGGAATGTGAAGGAGTGCTCCATTGGCTCAAGGTACTCTAATGCCATTGCACATGATTTTCATACCATGGGCTTGCCTTGATGAAAATGTTTAAGATGCCAAAAATCTCATTGCAGATGGAGCTCCAAGGACTTTACCTTGCTGAGGCATGGTCAATCTTTAGCTCAAAAATGAGGCTTTTAGCCCCAGGTCAGCACAAGCTTCTCTGAGAGCCTGTCTCCACTCACCTCTATGATGTCTATTAAAGCAAGGCATTGAAGAAGTTGGAGCTGATCACTCTATTTGTCATCCTGCCTTAGGGAAACAGGTTTTTTTTAATTTCAACCAAACTGCAGATAACTTCACACTTGGACATGGCCCAGCAAGCCGCTGCTTGTCAACTGAGCTGTGGTGTTCAGCCAGGTTTAACACAGGTTTGGCCAGGTTCTTGCTCTCTACACATGTAAGGCAGAACACAAACATGGTTTGTGACAGACTTTGAAGCATTCATGAGCTCAACAGGGGCTCAGGTGCTGTCTACTAATGTGTTAAACTGTAGTAACTGGAGACAGACAACACTTAGCTGCAGAATTAATTTGCCCCAGAGTAATTATTCACATATATGATAGCATATCTATTCTGATCCAGAATAAAAATTTTAGAAGCATATAAAAAGCAGAAAGAGATGCAATACTACATTATTGCCTGAGTCATTTTAATGAAGGGCTTAAACTAAAAAAAGGGTACATGTGTGATATACTCATCTGGACTCACTTTACTTTCAGCAAAATGGACTGAAAAACTGCAAATATGCCTCTTGTCTACACAGAGAGAGCTCTTCTTTTCTTGAGAACTAAAAGAGAGAAATATTACATATTTTTCCAAAATAAATGCTTCCATTCAAAGCCTGAAGAGACAGATCAATTAAAATATTTTTCAGACAAAATCACAAAACCAAGAAAACTGAGAAATTCAAAATTAAAAGGTCTAAGATCCTCCACTAAGTGTTTAATGGAGGTCTGAGATCCTCCATTAATTTTAGCAGAGGACATACTCTATCCTGTCTTTAACAATCTTTGGGAAGGATACTGCACTCAAGAGCAGCGTGATTTGTAAACGCAGAAAAACTGAAGGTGTTCTTTTCCCTGTATTCTGCCTATTTCAGCTGAAATATTTGGTTTCAAGTCTTTGGATAAGCATTTTCTTCCATTTCAGTTCATACTTTGTGCTGGTTTCATCTTCTATATAAAGGCAGCACGTTTCAAAGCTTTGAAACAGCAATAGCCAGTTATTGTCATCATCCTTCCCTCAGAACAGGAGCAGTTTGGCTTTGGGGGAAGCTTTTTGTTCTTTGATGTTTCCTCAGTCAGAGCAATTTCAGCAGCCCTGCTCTCCCTTTGTGCACAGCAGCATTTCTCTGCCGCGGCTGCGGAAGGCGCTGCCAGGGCAGCGGGCACGGCCCCGCTTCTCCCGGGGTTCATTTGCTGGGAAGCAGGGCAAGCACGGCCAGCGCCCTCTCCTTCCCTAAGTGCGTTCGCGGCCACAGCCATTATTTGCTCCGAGATTGCTTTTCTGTGCCCTGAAAGGCTCTGCAAATTCACGTAGGAGTAACAGCAATTTTAAGACAAGGTGTGCTCCAAGGCAACAAATGAGAACAAAGACCCAGGAGAGCTAAAAGCTGAAGGACTCGATTTATTTTTTTTATCCATTGAATAACTGAATTATTAAATTAAAAGCAATGCTACATCAACTTTACCAAGGTGGGGGAGTAAGTTCTGAACACCAAGACTGAGGGTTTTATTCTGCTTTTATGGAATCCATGTCTGTACATGAACCTCAGTCAATTGCAGTCAGAAGCAAATACAGCAATACTGTTATAACCAGTAAATGGCAGGACAAAAAAAACAGGCATTATACTTGTTCCCAAGTTGAAGTAAAGGTTAGTTCAGCTGAGTCGCCTTTCAGCTAGCTAAAACCTGCAGCAAATCAAATTTGTAACATTTTGACCAACACTGAAAGTAAAACTAATACATATTTCTGCAGGAAAATGCTGATTTCTGCTGTGTTAAGGTTTGTTCTCTCAATACATGGAAATACAGTGTACTTGAGACGCCTGTGGCAAATCAAAGGAGAATTAGGAGGTTAAAAGAGCAGCAGATAGCAACAGCAAAACCCAACAACACTGGAAGCTTAGGATTTCCTCCGTAGTGTTGCCGATGGGGCAGTGGATCTTGGGATCAGTGTCATGGTGAGCTCTACCTACATCTGATGTTCTACCTACATACAGGGAGCTCAAACACTACAAACTGTTATTCTCAGAAGAAATTCACAAACAAGTGTGAAATAGAGGTAGCCTTGGCACTAAAAGAGCTACAATTTTCAAAAGAAGGCACACCAGGAGCAGTTTGGTGGCTGAAGCAGGTGTAGTCCTGAGTACAAAGCAGGGCTTGTGACATTTGTAGATGGCCTGCTCCTGGACAGGGATCACAAGGCTCATGCCACATCGAGCCAGTTCTGCAAGAGATGACAAAGTACAGTGATGCAGTAATTTATGTGGTTTTTGAGCACAAGGCTGTAAGAACATAATTAGGTAGTCTTCTATCAAATGAAATGAAAAAAAACTGTAAGACAAAATGATGAGGCACTAAATTTAGAATAAAATTCGTTTGATTATCACATCAGAGCTGAGATATTTCAGAGCATACTGTCAGCTTAATTGGCTACAATTTATGTAGATTTGATAAAACTATGTGAGCTGTTAGTAATGTGGGAAGTCACACTTCATGTATTCCAAAGCAGTTAGCCTTTTCACTCTGACGTAGAGCTTGCAAACCCCGTGCTGAACACATTTTGCACTGTATAAGGTTGGAATGACTGGAATTGCTTATTATTTTGTGTTTCTGATGATGTGTGTCATGACAGTGTCTGATTGCTCCAGGCATATCTAACACTGGCAGGACAGTTCCCAGGAACAGAGAAACAGCATCGCTCTCACCGCACTCACAGCACTCCAACAGTGATCAGTATGATCTCGTTCCTGCTCTCCAGTTTCTGGTGCTGACAGTTCCCTGGTTACAATTACTTCTGCATGGATTTATAGGCATATGACTTGGGATAGGTAGGTGTCTTTTAAGTCAAAGGACCTTCTCCTAAATACTTGGACCTGTTCACATAGCAAATAACTGAAGTTTAGGGATTTCTGATATCCTGTTCTGAGATTTCTGAGAGGAGTACATTCCAGTGGTACTTGTTGTTAGACGCTGTAGTTCATGGGTTAACTCTTAACACATCTAGCAGAGATAAGCAAGAAAAAGCCTGTTGACTGTATTCCATCTTCACATTTCACTGATCCCTCCACATCTGGTATCTTCAGGAGGCCTCCTGCCTTTCTGAGCTTCTTTTGAGGGATGTCACCCTAGAAATTGCATCTAACTCAGGCAATTGAGAGTAAAGTTTAGGTTTTATGAAAATCTGTCATGAACAGCACCAACGGAAAGAAAGAGGTTACTTTACAAAAGAGTCTAACAAAAGTTCAAGATTAAGTAATCAACAGAATGACCACAGGGAAGCAGTTAATAAATAGCAGTGACCTTTTTATGCTTTAATGAAAATTTTCAGCTTTCAAACAAAACTCTTGGACTTTTCTTACAGAAATTGTTCTCACTTGAGAACAGAGCAGAGATTTGCAGGTCCACATCCCTAGCATTGGAAGTATTTTGTTACTGTAAGGGCATTAATGTTTCAAAGGGAGAAGCTCAGTGAAGACATTTCTCCTGTCTGTGTGTAGAGGCCTGTTCATCTCCACATGTCTGCAAACTCTCTTGTGTATGGTGTAGATGGAGCAGCAAGTAACATGCTCATCTTCTAAAAATTAGGAGAGACTTCTTCAAGTTATCATTTTGTGCTTGTCTCTTCCAGTAATAAAAAAAAGCTCTGCTTGAATATACAGTTTGGAAATAAAAGACTTTTCTTCCATACTTTTTGTTTTGAAAAAATACAGGCATCTGTTCTTGTAGTTTGCTTTGAAGCAAAATGTTTTCTGATTCTTCAGTGTTTGTTTTGAAGTTATTAGTCAGTTTTCAAAACCGCAAAGCATAATCTTTTCCTAACTAGTTTATGTAGAAGCATTTGTGGTTTATAAGAACATGTCCTGTTCTTTACTTGGCAAAATTAACCTCCTAACACATACCTTCAAGCTTTCTTAGGCATCTAGAAAGCAGATCCACTCCAGTCTGTTCTCCCCCCTCTCTTCCACTATTCAGCTAGACAATGAGAAGGAAATCTCCCCTTAACTTGCAAAGGTCAGAGGAATGATGTGTGGGGTTTACCACATCATTGTGTTGGGGGTAGAGGCTCAATTCAGGAGGGACAGCTGCAGGCCACGTTAGAGACAGCTGTGCTGGGTTTGGCTGGGGTGGAGTCAATTTTCTTCACAGTGGCTGGTATGGGGCTAAATTTTGGATTTATGCTGAACATAAGGTTGATAATACAGAAATGTTTTTGTTATTGCTGAGCAGTTCTTACACTGAGCCAAGGCCTTTGCTGCTTTTCCTACAGCCATGCTGGTGAGGAGGCTGGGGGTGTGTGGAAGGCTGGGAGGAGACACAGCTGGGACAGATGACCCCAGTTGTCCAAAGGGATACTCCAGACCGTATGATATCACGATCAGTATGTAGTGGGGGGAAGAAGGAAGAAGAGGAGATGTTTGGAGTGATGGTGTTTGTCTTCCCAAGTCACTGATATGTGCAATGGGACCCTGCTCTCCTGGAGATGGCTGAACTCCTGCCTGCCCTTGACAAGATGTGAATTAATTCCTTGTTTTGCTTTGCTTGCATGCATGACTTTTGCTTTCCCTATTAAACTGCTTTTCTCTCAACCCACGAGTTTTCTCACTTTTACCCTTCCAATTCTCTTCCCCCCAACACTGGTGGAGGAGTGAGCGAGTGCCTATGTGGTAGCTGGTGGCTGGCTGGGGTTAAACCATGACAACTAAATTTTTTCTTCTGATCACAGAAACTCTGGGAAACAAAAACATGTATAACTTTTTTTTTTTTTCTTTTTGCTCAAGGAGGTAACAGGAGTACAAAGGTTCCTCTGATATTAAATTATATCCTGGATATTCCATTTTTCTCCTTGAAAAGAAATTTCTAGCTCCTCTGTTTTAAAGTCTGAAAGCATGTCTTAAGTAGACTCAAAAAACCTGGAAGGCAAACCAAAAGAACTTTACATATGCTATTAAAAAATGCTACATGGCCTCAACTACCTAGTTTCTTAGGACACTTTCACAAGAAGAAGAGACCTGACAAAATTGATGGCTAGCCATGAAATCCTCGAGTGCTGCTAGTCTGGGAGTTCTGAATCAAAGACAGCAGGATGGTAGGAAACCATAGATAAAAGAAGACAAGAAGCACTTTGAAATTAACACAGGCCACAAAGTGAGTATGTTGGAGGATGTGCAGTCACTGGGCACCACTGAGAAGAGCCTGGCTCTGTCCTATTTGCACCCTGCCTTTAGGTACTTATGCACACCGAGGAGATCCCCCCATGACTCCTCTGGCTTTGGCAGGAGGGTCCTGCAGAAATTCTTGATGCACATCCTCCTTCTTCACCCCATAGTTCCCACTCCAGGAGATCTTATCTCCTGACCTACCTTGGCATTGTCTGGATGCAGGATTCCCTTCTCTCACACAAGCTCTGGCTGCTGGGACTCTATCAAATGAACACATTTTCCTAAAACTGCAGTGCTCTTTCAAGAGCTCACAGCATGTCAGAGTTCCTCTAGCAAAGCACTGTTGTGTTTCTGGAGCAAAAAGCAATATCCTTGCTTGTAACTGTACTGCAGTTTAACTACTGTACCCCTCTGATCCATGTGAGGAGAGGAATAAGATGCAAACACTAAACTGTGTCAGAGCAGGGACACCAGGAGAGGTAAATGGCTGCTGTTAACTGAGGTGCAGCTTAAGAGCAGTATATAGCAAGAAACTGTAACTAAATCCTTAGTGGGCGAAGTTATAATGTGCATTTTTAGCCAAGGGTAATCGACAAATTTTTAATGTAAATAATTAATAGCAACACCCAGGAACGTCTTGTATGTATGGATATAAGACCTTTATTCCCTAAGGGACTTCTGTTAGGGTTTTCTCCCCTTTCCTTCTTCCCTGAGTGATGCCAATCTCAGAGGCTGCTCTGCTGACGAGATTTCTCATTTTATGCAGGGCAGAATTCTCTGCATAATGCAAAGGCTAAGCTGCCCTAGGAAGCTTTTGCTAGTTCTTCAGCCTTCAGAATACAGTCCCCTTGCTTCTGTAACCTGACAACAGAACTACCTTCTGCAATCAAACCACCCTCCCCAGTAGAGCTCCAGGTAAAGACAACAGTTTATCTACAAGTATTGCATCAGATGGTGAGAAACCACCTCATTGACATTGTGATGGGGATCCCGACAATTCCTTTCTCCAAACAGAACCAGAACACAGCGCTGGGAGTGCTGCCCCTACATCCATGACAGACTGTTTTGTAACTTCAAGACAGTAAATTTCCCTTTTTGCCTTTTGAGAAGTTCTTCCACTAAGAAAGCCTCCTTCAAAAAAAAGAACTAGACCACTTTAGCTGAAGGTTTAGGTCCTCTGAAACCAAAGTCCAGCACTTAGACTCCATGGCCCTTCACCATAAAAATATTTGCTACACAGCCCTCCACACTTCAGGACACAAAACGTGAAGGCATACAGAATGAAGAACGAATATGAGTTGCAGAAGTAACTGGCTGCCCTTATCTATATTCTCAGGTGAAATGCCAGTTTGTGCTCAGGCCCATTTTCAGGTCTAATCACCATACTAGTTATCACAGGAGATACCACAACAAATGGCAATAAATCTCAGCCACAGCAGGCTCCATTCGTCACAAACTAAATGCTTCCTATCATTATTTATTCAATAGGGCACATCTTCTTAGTGTATGATACTTTGCTATTTTATTTTGCATATGCTTCACTCCTGTGCATGTAGAAATGTGCAGGTGTGAAGGGAGCAGAAAAAAAAATCATAGATGAAGAAAAGGGAAATGAATCATAACTCATGTTGTATATTAAAACTAGCTGCATCTAACACATCATCTACAGGTGTGGAAGAAAAAAACCTTTATGACAAAGTAGAGTATGCTAATTAGCTAATTATAGATGATAGACCAGATCCCCATCAGGGGATGACTACAGGAATATCTTAACTGAGGAGCACTTGATGACCTTCAGTGGATCCAGCTTCATGACATCTCCCTAATTACATTCCTCCCACAAACTGTTATACTCACAACTATGATCTTAGCAAGTCTATTCATGTTTCCTAATTTGGCGAGGAGCAAGACCAAAGATATTTAACAGAAATTACTCTAAAGCGCAAATTATGTAGGGATGCGTTTGCAAATAATGAACCAACCTACTGCTTTGCAGGTTTCTTATTTTTGCTGCTGGGTTTGCATGCTGTTAAACTGAGCAAGAAAACATGGACCAAAATTAAAACAAAATTAATCGTGTTAGCTTGCAATTTACTGAAACTAATCATGAAATATGTCAATATAGGAGGTAAAGTTGGAAATAACTGCTGTGGTTCTAAAAGCTTTGATATTTGTGACATGCTAAAGTGTACTTTTGATATTTTTTATTGTATCATATTATACGATCACAGATTAATGGAAATTATCCAGAATATTTGGAGTTATTCGAACTGTTTCAAGTAGGTATTTCCTACAGAGTACCACAAGAAAGACAAAAATAATATCAAAGGGAAATCCCTCAATAGTGAATATCTGAGAAGATTATAGTACTGATGTAAGAGAGAATTAATTTCCAAACTGTGAAAACCAAAGACCATCCTCATCTATCAGTACACACTCTGCACATGCATATTCTATCGACCAGTCAGTTCACCATTCTTTTGAGATCATCACACCCAAAGGATGATCTGTAACCCCTTCTTACAGATGGAGCAAAGTATCAGGCAGATGTGAGTGTGAATTTCTTGCAGACTAAGATAATCTTCTTTGGATTCGCATGATCAATCATAAAACAGCTCTCTGACTACACCACATTTTATACAAGGCTACAGGCCATGACTAAAACACTGGAACTGATGAATGTCCTCAGTCCTTAGATTTAATATCATTCAAGGCTGCTGGATGTGGCACGTGATTAATTTACATCTCAATTTTACGTGAAATTCATGCACATGCTTAGTTCTGCACAGCATCCAAACCCAAATTCCCGGGCTCCAGTGAGTACTGTACCTGCAACTCTTGTAGAAAATAAGTTTTCATATATGACCTGCGACTGCACTACTCAAAATCTAGAAATCTTTATTACTATCAGAACCTGAAAACCAAAACATCAAAAGGACAGAGACAGAAATGACTTCATAATAACCTCACTTCTTTCAAGATGCCCTTTACTTTGCTGACTTTTCTGTAGAAAAGTTTTCTTTAGTGTGAACGTCTGAGCATGCCCTAACTGTTTCTGTCAGATTCTCAGTAAGGTAATTACTAAAACACTTTTAAATGTTAAAAATAGCAACCGTCTGAGAATAAATATGGGGTTAAATTTACATCAAAATACCTCTTACAGGAAGAAACCTCTTTAAAGCCTCATATTAAAAATTCATATTTCTCTGGGCAGCGCTTTAGTGAAATGATTAAAATGTTACATTTTATAAAATGTTATTTTTTCCCCCCAAGTTTCCTGAAGAGAAAGACTCTGTTGCTTCTTTAAAATATCAGGAACATTATGACACAGCAGGGTAAAAGCAAGAAAAGGCTGAACGCTCCTTCCTTCCAAATGGTGTA
This sequence comes from Cnemophilus loriae, assembly GCA_013397755.1. Classification (NCBI taxonomy): domain Eukaryota; kingdom Metazoa; phylum Chordata; class Aves; order Passeriformes; family Corvidae; genus Cnemophilus; species Cnemophilus loriae. The sequence goes on along the minus strand of VZTF01007877.1, from coordinate 2,470,074 downwards.
TTTATGCTGTACGTGAAAAATAAGTTAATGATGCAGTGTGCACTGGGGCAATTCACTCAAATTATACAGCATTTCTTTTACGATTCCTGGTTTTCAGCACTTCTGCATTCCAAGAACTCCTTTGCATTGCTTTCTGTTTTCCTCTGTTCTTCATTTATGTTTCTGCGCAGTAAATTCCAAATGATTTTCTCCTGCTCAACTTAACTCCTCTGCCTCTCTTCAGGATAAAAAGGATTTATCAGTCAATATGTACAACTAGCAATTCAGGTGACTATTATGTGACACAACTATCTTTTTCTTACTGTAGCCAAAGAGAGGGTTTTCTTGTATTGAAACTTCTCTGTACGTCTGAGTTTTCATTGTAATTGTCTTATGCATCTTTACTGACTCAGGCTTTTCAAGGGAAATCAGAGGATAATTTCATGGACAGAAATTATCATTAATTTCTATAAGGTTCAGAATGTAGAACAACAGAGGCTTATGGGTCTTGTTTGAAATCAGATGTAAATTATTCCGAAGTTGGCACTGAAGTGCCGAATATTTCCTTTTAAATAAAATTATCATAGAATCATAGAATGGTTTGGGTTGGAAGGGATCTTTAAAGGTCATCTAGTCCAACCCCTCTGCAATAAGCAGAGTCATTTTCCACTAGACCAGGTTGCTCAGAGCCTCATCCAGCCTGATCTTCAATGTTTAAGGGGACGAGGCATTTACCACCTCTCTGGGCAACCTGGTCCAGTGTTTCATCACCCTCATTGTAAAAAATCTCTTCGTTAAATCTGGTCTGAATCTAATGTCCTCAAGTTTAAAACCATTACTTATTATCCTATGACTACAAGAACTACTAGAAATTCTGTCCCCATCTTTTCTATAAGCCCTCTTTAAGTTCTGAAAGGCCGCAGCGAGGTCTGCCCAGAGCCTCCTCTTCTCCAGGCGGAACAAGCTCACTCTCTCAGCCTGTCTTTCATAAAGAGATGCCCCTGTCCTCTGTTAACCTTTGTGACCCTCCTCTGGATTCACTCCAACAGGTCCATGCCCTTCCTGTGCTGCACTACAGCAAGTCCTTGGGTGCCACAAATAGCATTGGGTATGTTTGCGTGATCAAATACATGGAATCATTAGCATGTCAATTTTGAATTACATAAATAAATTAATATCAAATAACTAATGTTCCAAAGGAGCTTTTTAAAAATACTGACCTACTTGTCCATCACTGCAATAAATTTATTTGCACTGTAAAACATTCGTTTGTAGTTAGATTGTAAAAATATAAGTCCTATATTTTGCAAAACTGGAACTTGTGCTTATGAAGCAATATGTTATTTTTAACGTGGCTTTGATATTCCAAATACACTGAATTCTTAATATGCTGAATAGACTACTTGTTAGGCTGGGTGATGGGTGCCATATATCATTGTATATAGTCTCCAATATGATCTATGTTTGAAATAACAGAAAATCGCAAGGATTAGGGCTTCTAATATTTTGTCTTTGAATTACGGAGTGTGACTCCAGTACCACTGAAGTAATTGAAATGCCATCTTTTTACTTAGAGAGGTTTCTGGATCAACCTGCTTCTCCTAGAGCCACGCAAAAACTTCTCTTTTACTCACCTGCTTCTTCCAGCTACTGTTCAGCTTTGGGGACATATTTCAGCTCACTCTTTATGTTCTGAATCTCTGACAAGTTGACAGCAGGACCTGGAAGTTTCTTAGCTCCTGGGAGGTGTTTCTTCTCTTTCTCCTCCTCTGTTGAAGCAGGAACATTCTGCACAAAAGGACACCAGTGACCTTCCTGCTGCAATAGCAATCTCTTGAACATGAGCACAGATCAGTTATTTGAAGAACAGGAAAGGATGTTTTTATTCTAAAGGCAATCCCAGTGGAAAATGGGGTGGAGGCATGAAGAGATAGGTTCTTTTGTTGGTTGTTGTCTAAAATGTCTAAAAACATTCTAAAAAGAATAGAAGATGCTCAGTGTAGAGGAATGTGGATAAGAATGGGTAAGAATTTACAGTGCCAGACCATTCGTAGAAAATAACTGACTGGAAAGTTAAAGGCAACTCCAAGTCCTTCATATTTTAGATGACAAAAAAGTAGAAGACCATTTTTATCATCTAATTCCTTTGAGAGTCTCACAATTGCCAGACAATTGGAGAGGAAAATCATCATGCACTTCTGCAGCTCTGGAGAAGAGCTGTGATAGTAGGTTATGGACTCCAAAAGCTCCATGCAAGATCAACATGAGTTGAAATTTAACTTTTCATAACCTCAGTTGCGAGACCAGAAGGGTTTTTGTCATTTTATGTTTGAATTAGGGTAGTGCTGCATGGCTATTTTGCTGACACTGTAAAAATACTGGTTAAATAACAGGACTTCCATAATAGTGAGCAACTCAGTTAATTTCCCAATGGACCACAGTATTTCAGCCCTTGCTTCTTCCCCAGCTGTATTACTGCTTGTAGGTGAGTAAAGCAGGTATTTTAGACCATTTCTACTCTAGACTGGGTAATGTTTTGAAGGAGTAGCTTTCCAGACAGGAGTTTACTGTTGTTCCAGCCTATTGTGTATTTTATAAAGCTGGCATACAGGAAGAATCAAGTACATTTAGAGATTAAGTTATATTTTACTGCAAATAATTTCACATGAAATTATTTTTTCATTTTTGATTGCTCTGTGAATGTCCTCTTGTGATGGGCTTTTTGGAGTTCAATCACTATTTGGATTTATTAGCCATCATTTTTGAAAAGGTGTATTAGCTGTGAACAGTTAATTCTTAATATTTAACTTAATTTTTAAAATTCCAACATTACTTGTCAAATATTATTGGCCAGTAAACCACTCTTTTTTTCCTCTGTTGACGAACAGACTACATGCTAATCAGGAAGAAGACTTTACAATGTCAAGTAGCAAACAAACAAGGTATTGCAGAAAACTGACATTTTCTTCCTGTCTGGTGTTTAAGAACTTTCTTAAGATCACGATATATATGAAAACTGAAGTGATAATTACATTGCGTGGCTTGGTAGACTTGCATTATCTTTTCTCACATTTTAGCCAATACACTATTAATTAATACAAGATAATACTAATAATATTTTACTATTTATTTTGGTAGATCATTTCAAATCCCAGCCAGTAATTCAGCCCCAGATACTGCATGTACTGTCTGATATCCGGTTTAACAATCTAACATCCTGAAACAGTAGCAAAGCACACCAGGAGAGTAACTAAATTGATACAGAAGCTGTTTGGAAAGATGCACAAAATTGTATCAGTAGTTAAAGATGCCACGATCTTGTATTGTTTCCTTTGACAGTTTTCCTAGCTAATCTGAATAATCAGGGGACACAAGGACTCCCTCAGCCCTGTAGTTCTTATTAGTACATATCAGAGACTATGTAAAAAATACCATTTCAAGTCATGTGCAATACCATTCCTCTTGTAGAACAAATGGTGCAAGCTTTGCCCACATTTTGCAGACTTCGTGCTCCATAAATTGCTGTCAGCTTTCTCTTCTAACCTCAGGTTTGTGCTATTTATGACCTCACCCCTCCCTATATCACTCACTCCATCTAGCGCATAGATCTCCATCATACTGCACAGATTAGACTATGAGATGCAGAGATTAGACTATGGCCTTCAGTTTTATGGAAGGAAGGCTGAAGAGTGACTTAAATATACAATAAGGGTTAAAAAACACAAGCATGGGAATGCTCTGACTGAAGAAGAGTTATTTTCTGTAATTCCCACCCTCCGTTTCTTTTCATGTTAACACGTCCACCCCACTGACCTTGAAAATACACATCCCCATCTGACTCCACCATCTCTTTGAGCAAGGTCCATATTCCCCTCACCTCCTATGTCAAGGCTTTAAAATACAGTGGAAAATGCACTGTTAGCAGTGATCATGCACTGTTAGCAAAAGTTGCATTTGTCTAAAACTGCTCTGAAAAATCATGAGCTGTATGGCCAAACTTATGGCAAAACTTAACAAGGTGAGAAAACTGAAATGACAAGTTCACTGGTAGCACTTTTACTCTATTCCTATAACAAGATCTGTTTCTGTAGTGTTTACTCCCATTGGTTTGGTTGACTATTGGCCATAAAACCTGGGCCAAGAACTTCCATGATGTCTGTCTCATATATAGTATTCATGTAGCTGAGAAGCAAAGCAATATTCAATTACCCAAACAAATGTAACTATCAGCACCAGTAATTTATTTTATTTCTCAAACACTACTAGAATTCACACATTCTATATTACTTTCTGCTTAATAACATGTACTCTTTCACCAGTTTAATTACTGCAGAGAGAATATGCTTTGATTTCTTTCCAAGGGAGAAAGCCACAATATATGTTCAAGGTCATTTTGTATATTCGTTTTTTAAATCTTCTTAAGAGCTAAGTCAGCCTAGGTTTCATTACTTCAGGAAAGTTCTCTGTAAACAGAGCACTGTTTATATCAAAATACAGAAAAAATCAGGAAAAAAAAACCTGACTGGGACAGAAAAGGAAGAACTGGCTCTTACACAGCCTTTCCTGCCCTTGGCTGTGAGAAGCATCGGGAGCTCTGGCCCAGTAGGATGAGTCCTCATGTGGGGGTTATGAATCTGAACTAAGCAAACTGGCCAGGAAACCAGGAGCACCCATCTTTTTAATCTTGTTTATAGTATCTACCACCACCTTTTCTTCCACTGTTGGTTTTAGGTCTCATTTGTTATAAAAGTTAATGGTAAATAAGATGCTTTAATATCATTCAGAAATGTGATATCTGTGTTTAATCATAACCTTTGTGATCAAAGTTAGTTAAGGTATAAATTGGATTTTATATTCAAAACTCCGTGTTAAACACTCTCCATAAAATACAAGCATGAAAACACAGAATTCAGTCTAAAACGGAGTATTTTCACCCCTGGGCAGGTAAATGGGTTTGGAATTTCTGTTTTAACTTGCAAGTGTCTTCACATTCAATTTCTTGTTGTTGATAAACCTTCCTAAAAGAGATGTGTTTGAAAACCTGTTCCAGTACTTTTAAGCTGTAACAATAAATCACACCACAGGGTGGCAGGTAGCAACAAAGTCTTCCAAAGCCTTGCTATAACTTTTCCTGCTGTGTCTCATCAGCTCCCATCTAGACAAATACTGCTGGTGAAATCCTGGCTCTCTCTCCTGACAGGTATCATCCTGCTGTGGAAGCAGAGCTACACACCTTCGATACAGTTTATATTCCTATAGGTGCCTTGGCACCAAAAGCAGAGCTATTTATACATGAAGTGTTAGTAAGTGGCCATTTATTTCCATGAATGATTAGTGCATGTTCAACTGTGGTACCTAAGATTGGTATGCAGAGCTTTAAGATCACTGTAAAAGCTTTTTTCCATTTTATGGCAGGTACTCTCCTCAGAAGAAAAAAAAAATCAAAAATCTTTTTTGCTTACCTCCTCCACTTCTTCAGGTGTAAGTTCTTTTCTTTTATGAGGGTGGCCTGCACCAGGTCGAAATGCTCCCATTGGGATGTTAATATTAGCCTGTGAGAAGGAAATTGTGATGCATATAATAATGACTGATAAATAAACATACAGTTGGTAAATGGCAAAACTCGAAAGGAGTGGGACAAGCATATAGACATTATCATGGTTTCCAAGCACTTATGCCTTCAACGCATGCACCATCACACCACTCCTTGGAAAGAGAAGTGCTTTCATCTCTATTTTAAGGAGAGAAAGTGAAAAAACAAACTAGACAGCTTTTGAAGTTCTGCTTTTTAGACTAATGCTTCCTGATTTCACTGGACTTTAAAAAATGAGTACTGGACACTAAAGTGTGTTTAGGCACCTGGGTTTGCTTCAGTTTGGTCAAGGTCAAGCAGAAAGTGAGTGCCAAAAGCAACATTTAAGTGTAAATCACGCAAATCCTCCATTAACACCCAATCGCTGGACCACTCTCCATTCTCCAATGACACCAGTTTTCACCTCACTTAATCACAGGTAGCTTAGAAGGGAAGGCTGCTCTGAGACAGCCTAAACCATAAGTGTTTAAAATGTGATTTTACCAACAAAGTTTACCCACGGGTGCTACGAACTGCAAATGGTTGAACCAGCTTCAACACCAGGCAGACCACTGGCCCCTGGCTTCAGCAAACTCCCTCCAGAATGATACCCACACAACTGCATCAGTCTGATCTGTCATCTGGGCCAGAAAGCCAGTAGCTGTAACATAACTGGGGCTGATAATAGATATCTTAAAAGTGAAGATTTTGGGGAATAGAATGGCACAAAACACTGCTTAGGAAAGAACAGCTGAAAAGTATCCATTTCCCAATGTGACCCAGCCCAGATTATTTTAAAAGTCAAATGGCATGATCAAATAAATGCACAATTTATACTTATTCTTATCTCGTGATCTCAGAAGAGAAGCTGCTCCTAGGAAATGTCATCAAAATATCATGACTCCCACTGGTAAAACCAGGAGGTGAATTGGGAATGCTACGGAGAGGAAGCAGAGAACCTTCTAACAGCAAGCTCTGTTTTTGTCCTTTACCATCTGACTGATCTACACTAAATGAAAATGAATAATCCCATCCTTCTGCTCAAGTTATCGTCCTGCAGATCATGCCCCACTTGGGCAACTACAGGAAAACAGCCCACGGTTTTCAGTAACAACAACTGTTCTGACAGCTGTAATCAAATGACAAGCAAATTAAGGATTCATCTGCCAAGAAATGAGTGCTTTTCCCTGTATTCTACTTACCTGTCTCCCATTATCTTATTTATGCAAGATGATGCCGTAATTTCAGTGGGGCTGCCGAATATCTCCAGGGCCACAGACAACCAGGTATTTGTTTCATAAAGCTTTTTCACTGCGCTTTAGTTTAGATATTGTGAAAGCTTTTGCACTGAGCATTAGTTTAGATATTGTGAAACTTTTCACCTGCACTTTGAAAGTTCCTAGGAGAGAGGGCATTTTCAGCCTCATAGTTCCTAACTCATGATTTCATTTATGGGTGGAAAAAACCCAGTTTTGCCATTTCTAATTTTAAGTAACTGCCCTGCCAAGCTCTGGTATCTCCAGACAGCTTCGATTTTAGGAATGGGAAACTTCTCTGCAAATTACAGCTAGCATGGTCATACAAGTTTGCAGAGTTGAAACTTTAAGAGAGATCTCTCCTTTTGGTACTCATCCTGAACTTGGACGTTTCTTCCCCTTGGAGGCAATCAAAGCAGAAGCCAGCCTCCCATGACACACTACAGCCCTTGCATGTCCCACCTCGACAGACAGACCAACTGTGACTAAAAATGGTTCAGAAAACAAAAATGAACCACTAAGTCCCAGGCTGCTAATTAAATTAGAAAAATCACTCTTTGGTCTGCTTCAGCACTTTCCCAGTAATCTGTGTCACACAACAGCAGTTTGTACTTTTTCATCTGCAGTAAGGACATTCACGTCAGAGTTCAGGCAAAAAGTACGCAGTCATGACATAATAACTTGGTAAAATGGGCATCCTTTAAGACATAGTTAAAAACTGTGTGGATCTGATAATACACACTGTAAATTAAAATATTTCCAGTATGAAAGGAAATTATGACATTTCCAAACAATTCCTGATCAGAGGTACCAAATTCCTGAGCTGTAAATCTCTCTTAATCCAGTGCTGGTCCTGTCTTGCAGATGAGCAGCTGTATAATGGGCGGGCCAAATTCTGTATGCCAGCATAGCTCTGCAAGGACTTGTGTTGTGATCAGCACAAGTTCACAATTTTGTTTTAAAAATATGTTTCAATGCTTTTGTCACCTGTAAGCTGAGATGGAGATATGACCTTTGGGGATCTCCATCCAGTAAAATGCTAAATAGGAAATTTTCTGTTTCAGACTCCTGAAATCCTAAGTTATATTTGCTTTAGACAGACTTTCTAGATGTGATTGTTATGTTTAACCATACTAATTATGAAAACTACTGAGTTTGCCTCTTCCTTTGTTTGAAAGGCCTACCATATTGTGTGCCATTGCAGTTTTTGTAATGACTGGGTAGGCAGGTGCACTGATGTACTCTACCAGGTTCCTTCCGAACAGACCAAAGGAAAAATACCTGTAAGAATGACATACTAATATACTGCTGATTTGATTCAATTGAACTGGTACTTGGAGATATTTTTGTGTTCTTGCTTCTGTTTAATAGAGAGAGGGTGTTCCGGTTAGGATACAACTGACGCAGCTGTGCATAAGTTGAGGACTGTTATGGGTAAGTCCTTCACAGCATCACAGCCATTCCTGGCTGTCCAGATGGATGACTGAGTAATCTGGAAAGACACTTTTGTATAAACATATTTAATTAAAAAAAAAAAAAAAAAAAAAAGGAAAAGGAAAAGGAAAAGGAAAAGTTAAAGGAAAAGGAAAA
>VZTF01007877.1:2445491-2461621 GCA_013397755.1 Cnemophilus loriae | reverse complement strand
AAAGAAAGAAAGAAAGAAAGAAAGAAAGAAAGAAAGAAAGAAAGAAAGAAAGAAAGAAAGAAAGAGGAAGGAAGGAAGGAAGAAAGAAAGGAAGAAAGAAAGAAAAAGAAAGAAAGAAAGGAAGAAAGAAAGAAAGAAAGAAAGAAAGAGAAAGAAAGAAAGAAAAGAAGCTGCAGAGAAAACAGAATGAAATCCAGAAACCGACAAACAACAAAAACAAAACAAACAACAACAAAAAAAAACCAGGAACCTCCTCACCCTTACCTCTGAGGAAAGCCAAGAGTGTTTAAAGATAGAATAATTTTCAGTCAGAGCTGTTCACAGCCTTTTACACACTGAGAAGAGGAGGTCAGCAATTGTTTCCGGGAATTAACAGTACTTTGGTCCTCTATTGCCACAAACTACTCTTGGGAACCAGTTGCTGCCTTTAACTCTCACACATCTGTATTTAGTAGCTATTGACAAGTGAACATTTTTGTCTACATCTCGTACAGTAAGAAAATAGCCATTTCAGACACAGAACACCAGGAAATACTCCAGTTAGTGAGATGCCACTACACTCCCATTGCTCCAGCATGATGTACATTCTCCGGGGCACGTCAGTCCTATTATACCACCACACAATAGCAAAGGATCATAATATATGAATCACAAGGTATAAAAGTAATGTGGCATTTTGAGTCATGGTTCTCAGAGTGCTCAAAGCATAATAAGCATTAATTCAAGTGCAAGTCTCCCTACTAGAACCACCTTTGACACAATGCTTAACAGATATATTTTAAAGTTTGTGCTGTAATTTTTCTCATGATTCAAATTACCTTTGCAAAAATTAAAGTTTCTTAAAATATTAAACATAGTGCTTAAATTTAATGCATTTTTAAAATGAAAAATCTAGGAGCATTGTTTACATTTAGAAGTCGGAAAGTCATCCTAAAAATAAAATGCAGCCTATCATTACAGCTTTAAGAAAAAAACGTAAACCAATTAATTCCTTTAAAATGTTTGTATATACCTATGGCGTTTAAATGTAAAATGTAAATAAATACTTTTCACCTATTAAATATCTACATATTTTCATTAATCATACAAACATTTCTATAGTCACTGTAAAAGAGGAATAAAAATTTGAACTGAGTGAAACCTCAAAATTCTGACAAGATGGCAATTTTTTTCTAATTTCAACAGAGTTAGAGTACAGTCATTTCCATGCCTATTTCAGTAGAATCGATGATGATGATGATAAAGAGAATCTGCATTTTTACAGTGCCTTGCATCTTCAGTATGCTGCCTACACCCTGCGTAATTAATTTTGATACTCCAATCCATTGCATTAGTATTATCTCAAGAAAACAGAGAACAGAGCAGACTTTAGAAATTCTATGTTGTGTTTCTTAGGTAAGGCAACCTGAACTCATGGTAAAATTTCATTGGAAGTACATTGTACAAAATATATGAGAACTCTGTATGATCCTTCAGTTCAGAAGATATTTTGGCCTTTTGACAAGAATCACTGATAACATGAATAAACACATTCTTCATGATGCTACTTCATGATGATGCTGGCATAATTCTCCAGCTGTTTCTTTTACAAGTATGCAGCAATCAACTTCATCCTTATAAACAGATACCATTGAAGAGGTATGTGGCAGACAAGAATCTTTCAAATTAAAATATCAACATTTCTCTCATTTTCCTTTGGCTTCTAAATAAAATGCTTCTTAAACCACTACTTGAAGTCGAGGGTTTTTCTCCTTAAGGAATGAAGACATGAAAAACTTCACAATACCCATGCCATCTTTCTAGCCTATCATTCTCCCAGCATCATATTGGCTTTGTGGAAAATCTAACAAGATTTCCAGGTTGCAGGAATTACTTTTAGTTTACTTAACAGTTATTCAGATGCATTACCATGTTTTGCTTAGATGATCCTCCAATAGCCATAACCTAACACTGGAAAGACCATGCAAACAAGTGATTAACGAACCTATCTGATCCAGTTTTCTTATCAGCTCAGACCAAAAGATGATCTCCAGGTCACATTTTTCAGTGCTTTCATATCTACTGAGCTTTTCACTTCAACAGAATAACCCCAGCTAGCACTCCTATGCTGCTTTTTCTGAGTAAAAATGCAGTCTGCCAAGCAATAGAAGTTGAGATTTATAATTTTATTATATAAAAACATAAATACTGTCTCTTACCTGAATGGCTTTGACATGTGATGCTGGTTGTTTTGACATTTTTACGACTGAGGCTTATCCCTGCAAGCAAAATTGGAAAGTGTTACAGGCTCTGACATTCTGATAGCTATGGAAGATAAGCTAGAACTTAACCCATGCTGCCTCTTGACAGGTATCCATTTCATCTGCCCAGCTCCTGTTTCCGTCTCAGTTTCCAAGTTGCTTAGTTATTCCTTCTGAATATCAGAAGGAGACAGAACACCTGAGCTTCTCCAATTAATCTTTCACAGACACAAATGAAGCTATCTCTTTCACATTAAAAACAATAATGAGTAGAGATAAGGAATCTCTCAAACCTTAACAGCACTGTAAAATGCGTAAGAATTAAGGGAAGCATTTGAGGATAAACAATGTGTGATCAGCCCTGTCACAGTATGTATATGGGAATTATTAGAACTTTCAGTTTAAGCCTTCTGTAAAATAAAGCATAACTTGTTAGAAGATATTGATAAATGCAGACATAACCATTTTCTGACTCACAAATCCTTGCAAACCTTTAATGCCTATAGACTGAAAATGATCAAGATGGTCAAATGGAAAAGTTCTCCTTGACAATTGCTAGTGCACAAAGTAGCCTCCCTTCAAACTTTTAGATCATATAGATTCATCAATTTTCTTTAGCAATAAGATCAGAGATAACATATTTTTCTATATACTTTTATGCAGGTGGAGAAGCATGAACTGATACGGTATTAATATACAATAGCAGAGGGAAATACACCAAAGTAAAAGGGAAGAAATTTTATTAGCAGATTATTTGAAACACCTTTTATTCTCTCACTGAGAAATCAGATTTTAACTGGACTAGACTTTCATCAAAGTCTAGTCATTTAACTATTATAATATAAGGTAGGAATTCTAAAAGCTGAGAAATTAATTCACCAGAGAAGGCACTCATCACCACCAAACTACAGCACATTTTTGATACTGTATTTAATCTTAGATAGGAAGGGAAGTAATGAGAATAGAAATAAATTACATAGGAGAAAACAGCAGAAATGCACTGAGAAATGAAAAGTGTGTCAAAGACTTGGGCACTCTAAAGAGTACAACTGCCACATGAGGCAGTACCAAAAAAACGTATAGATGAATTGTAGTCTGGCTTCAGTTTGGAGTATCAGCCTGAAATTGTATTGCTGGGACTGACTAGAAGACTTCCTCCTGCATATTCTCACATCAGTTTTAAATCTGTGTACGACGCTGAGCAGAATTAAAAGTACAAATGACCTGCCATTAGAGGTCTCCCTCTGGTCATATTCTCAGCTGCAGAAAGTGCTGTCCAAACCAACACAGCATTCAGTCAGAGGACAATCATGTTCATAAATTGCTTTGGGTTTAAATTGCTTCCACTAAATTAATAAATCAGAAAAAATCCCACTGTGCAAAATAAAACCAGCATTCTTTCAATGAGTTTTATATTGTGGTTCTACATACACAATCTTAAAATGAGAGGGAGTTTAAAAAAACTTCAGAATTCACTTTAGGGGATGCAATCTCAGCCACTGACATTCATGACAAAATTCAAACAGATTTCAAAAACACAAGAGGACTTACTACACTCCTTTATTTTTGAAAATTTTATTATGCGTATAAATAACTGTTCTGTTGACCAAAGACTGTATTCCGCAATAAATACAAAACAATCCCCCAACTGACTGGGAAGATAGGAGTCATAATAGAGAATGTTTAATTAATTTTTTATCAACTTCTCATCCTTCTAATCAGAATAAAAAATGGAAACAAAAGCACAGGAAAATAACATTAAACATCTTAAAACACAGTGGATCTACTTCCCAAGAGCTGTCACAAAGAAATTCTTGCAAAGATGTACTTCATCTTGCATGCCTGTGCATTGCCAAAACACCCACACACACCTCTTGGGCCACTTAGAAATAAATGGCAAGGATTTACCCTGAACCTCAGCTTTAAAACAAGCACAGCTTTAGTGCTCCTCAGCGAGGTGCTCTGGGTTCACAAGCAGTCAGTGTTCGAAATTACTGCAATCAGACACCGGTTCCTAAAGAAAGATGCATGATACAATTGTGTAGGACTGCTTTTGGAGGAGGTGATTTTCCTACCAGACTGTGCTGTCCTCATTACCACTAGAGAAATCAGGACAACAGCACACTACTGAGTAAAAATAGATCTCTGGCTCTTTCCCCTTCCCTCCCTTCCCTGAATTTCCTTACAGAGCAATACTGACCATCGATCCCAGGAAAAGAAACCTTAGATTACAGAAACATCCATTACAGAAGTGATTAGTTAATTTTTATAAATTCCTTTGTTCTTTCACCATGTGTCTCAGAAAGAGTCAAGAGTGCTGCAATGAATGTAGTAAGTTATTTCTGGTATTCCAATCAGTTCTGCAAACTTGAAAAAATCCCACTTCACCCTCATTTCCACAGCAGGATTTCACATCTCTGGCAGGCAGAGAAACGCAGACACGCAGCCTGTATTCCCCGGTGTCTATTTGGCCTTCCCACACCTTACCTTTTACCTTTTATGGGCTGCATGCTGAGCCAAACTTAGAAAGCAATGGCAACGTTAGTTCAATTTGGAGCTGGTTTACGGCAGACTTCCCTCGCAAATTCCCTTGATTTGCAGTGAAAGTATTCATGAGCAGGACTACTTGTGAAATACAGGACTACTGCAGTGAAACAAATGAGTGTTTTGAAGAGAAACTTTGTAAAACAAAGGAACCTATCTTCTGTCTCTCTGCTAAAAATAATTTCTGACAGGGCTGCAGCAAGATAATAAGCTGATTTATTCAATTTGCTTTAAATACGATATCATAATGCCATCTTTTGTAATGCACACAAGAGACGTACAGTAGCACACAGACAACAGCAAGAGCCCTCCCCCTGCCCCAGCTGGAAGCTGTCCTCTCCCCCCACTGCATGCACGGAATCAAGCACAACGGGCATTTTGGAGACAGAACTGCAGTGTATTATCTTATTAAAAGGCTTTGACAGGAACTACACGACTGTGAGACCCAGTCAGCACAATGAAAGAAGAGAAACCCCTACTCTGCAGCTTTCAGCCTGTTACACGAAAACTTACTATGAGCTCTAGGCAAATGTGGTCACATTTTCCGTAATACGTACACAATAATCTTTGCTATAGTTGCCTGTTAAGCTTAGTGAAAGAAACCCCTCTTACATCAAAACCATAATGTAATATTTCACTAACTATAATAAACATATAGAAAACAATAGCCATCTGTCTATGTACTACAATATTCAAACTCATACACACTTCTTATGAGTCATGAGGTATTTAAGTGACTTTTTGTTTTAAATCTTTAGATCCCCACAGACTATGAAGCAATAGCAATCTGCTCTGAATACTCTGATACACTGCATGAGACATTAAAATAGGCAGAAACCCACAACTATTGTAGTAAACTCACAGCAGTTACTTAAGAGTTTTCATGGGGGTCTTTCAAGATTTTAACTGACCCCTTAGTTAGATTAGCTAACTTATTTACTTATATAAAAAAAGTTCCAAACCGTCAAGTGAGTATGCACACCTCCTTTTGATGCTGAAAGAGGTACCTTCTTCTACCCGCTGAGGTATTGACTGTGACACTTTTAATGTGTCTGAAATAGCTCCGATGCTTTCAGCCTGGACGGCACTGAGTGCTGCTCCAGGCTGGAGTGGGACTCAGCAGAGAAGAGAAATGTAAAAGGGAATTCCTGTCATAGCTTCCAGTTGTTCTTCCTAAATATAGAGTTTGATTCACCCTGTAACTTGGTCCCCTGTGACACTTGACCATGGTAAAAGCAGGGCTCAACTGTCAAGCAGGAGGTGTTGAAGGAACACACCTTTAGGTCCTTTTCCTGCCCTCCCTCTCCCTGTTATTCCAGGCTTTTCCCAAGTGCCAGGCATAGAGCGGTAGCAGGTAATGCAGAAGTCCTCCCACGGCATTTGGGGCAGTGTGTGCCTCCCTACGCCACACCAGAGAAGGAAATAATTATAGAGACGTAATTATGAAGAAGTCACCTCGGAGGAACTATCTAGGGGAGGTGAATGACACACCAACGTGACGACATTGCTGCTGCTTTGGGAGCAAACTCACACAGCAGCTGCCCTGGGATGTCGGCAGAGCCTTCCCCCATGCAGGACAGCCCTGCTCACAGGGGAGGGCTCCTGAGCACGCCAGGCCATAGCGACCAGCTGCTGAGCCTGGAGGCACGGGGATGAAGAAAAGCCAAAGGAAGAGCATGTGTTTGTGAGAGACAGGGAGAGAGAGAGGGAGAGAGAGAGAGAGAGAAAGAGAGAGAGAGAGAGTTGCTGTAGCTTACAAGGGAAGTAAAACATCACACAGTTGTGCTCATGCTGGCCAAAGTACTGTCTCAGTGAGGGCTAGTGATGGAGATCTCACAACAAGTTGTGTATGGGGCATATTCTCAGGTTTCCACTTGCAGAAGCACAGATTCCTGGTCATCTGTGCATCTTCACAAGGATGAATTTTCCTCTTCCTCACTCCTCTGCTGTACCTGCTCTCCACCGGACCCAAAACAGTAATGGTGACAAGAGCAGTGTCATTATGGGCAATAACTGTCAAGGATCTCCCTTGACTTTAACTCGTTTGACCAATGACCCTTTTAATTTCAAGTATCTCAAAGAGGAAGACGACCAAGCAGGCTGCTTCATTAAGCCTGTGACTCTCTCTCCACTGCCCTCTTTCCCAAAAATGTTGTCATCTGGAAGCCAATAAAGCTGACGACTTGCTCTGGGAGATTGCTGACTACTTATAGCCACTCCCTTCCCAAGCATCCACAAGCAGATGGATGACACAGAACGTCGCAACCAGCACATGCATTTGTGTAGGTCAGGACGTTGGATGTACGCACAGCAATCAGCTCATTCCAAGGAGACCTCTATTCCTCAGAAAGGCTGATTATGACTGTTGTCAAAAATTTTGAGGCATGAGAGGACTACTGCACTTGAAACTTGGTGGAGCTCACAACAGGGCTCACGGAGCTGTTCTTTGACTAGAATAAAGGAGTTTGCAGTCAGTCAAAGGCCCTGCCTTCCAGGTGGTCGAGACCACCACATCAAAACAAAGCAGAATCAGGTAAATGACTTTACATACCTCCTTCTGAAGGTTCATATTTACAACAAAAGTACCCGGAGGCAATGGAAGAGGCAATATATTTTTGTAATATGGTCCTGTACATTAACCTATTTCGATTTATATTACAATAGTAATATTACAAACTAGCTCTTGAATACACAGTTCTTTCTTCCATGTGCCGTTAATTTAGCAAAGGTAGGCCATTGTTTAGATTTTATAATCTCTTCATGTTGCAAATACGTCTAAGAAATATCAGCTCAACACTGTTCCCTTCAACAAATTTTCATACCAGTGAAAAGTAATTTAATGGTCTTAGTGATGTGTAAACAGGAAAAGAGTCTGTCACCCACCTAACACCCAGTAACTATCATACCTGAACTGTATTAAATTGTGAGGATAAAAGGAGTAAACACAAATTTTATCACTAATATCAGAAAATGCAGATCTGAGATTTTGAAGGGGAAAATAGTCAATCTTAGCATTATTTTGGAGCATTGCCTTTGAATAACCTCTGGGATGCACAGCCCCATGACTTGCAGACTCATCTGTTAAATACGTGCAGCAGATGAATTAGTAAGTAAATAACGAGGCATATGTGCATTTCAGATGATGGATTCAGTGTCTGGCAAGTTAGGGCCCTGTACATTGACACACATGGCATAAAATTATTATGTCCTCTGTATAGAGATCCAAAAGACATAGTAGGAATGCATTTATTTGAAGTGTAAAATCCCAATATAGTTAAAAATAGACTTTTGTGGCATTGCTAGAAGCTTGTCTAATTAATATGCTTCCTGGCAGAACTTACTAGTTTTGAAAGTGAAGTTGATGGTTAACAGAAATGTGTATGTGTCTTACTTCTCCACTGAGATATTTCACTGCATAATGTCAGAACTGTTTTCTAAAGCTGTCAGTACTCAATACACTTACTTAAATGTTTTGCTTTTTGAGAAACCTCATGAGCATAGATAAAACTTCCCTGAGCATCCCAAAAGAATTTATTTTTCTATTGTAGTCCACAATGTTTTAGTGTAATGCAAACAGAGTAATACAGTTGAAAATGCAAGTCCACACATAAGAACTCACAACCTCAGCTCACCTGAAATTAGACTTCTTTGAAGTAAAGTTAAAAAATACATTTCTGGAGTTTTGCTTTAAATTACCATGTAGTAGCAACATATTATAGATCTTTAGCAATGCAAAACTTTGCTTCTCCATAAATTACAGTTTATTATCAGGTAAGAATAGTGGGCCCACGATATTAAGCACTTGGCTAATTAATTCCTATCTTTATGTTCATTTGAATTTTTTGATGAAGAATATGAAAACTAAAGTTGCAGTGCAACTAGTATGACTATTCTCTTCATTCAACACGCCTGAATTACTGATTAAGATATAAAAATAAGAAATCTGCTATCAGATTTGTCAGAGGAGTAATGCTGAGGATCCAGAAAAAAAACCCAAACTCACCATCCATTTTCTAAATCGCTCAGGTTTTATTTGTATTTTGGGGCTCTTTCCCCCTAGCACAGATGCATCCCTGTAACAATGACTTGGCACACAGGCTTGATGAAAGGCAGAGACATTTGGCAATGGTACCCAGTCACACGCGGTCAGACAGAACTACAGAAATTTAAAATACAGTGGAGCTATCAATTTTACCAGGGATCACAAACCATTCCTATGCTTGGTTTTAACAGAAAACAACTTCGAATCCTAGATTGCAGAAAGAGTATCAAACCTCAGCAATTTTGTCAGAAGAAAAATTGTTTGAGGAAGTACCATCTACCCGTTGTATATGTCTTCCCATTTTGCCCAATCTCTATTTCTTAATATCAAGAAAAAAGTCAAGCACTTGCTCTTGAGTTTCTACTTGTACAGTTATGCCAAAAACAATAACATCAAGTTATTTAAATCATGAATGACATAAACTAGCATGTAAAAATGTTTGCTGTTACCTTGTAGGCAGGAAGTCAATAAAAAACATACCTAAAATAGCTGATTATGTTTCTGTGGCATTTCTGGACTACTAAATATTAATTCAACTCCTGCACGTTCTCTTTCTTCTCCAGAGAAAAGCATGATGATTATTATCACAGACTGTTCCATAGAGAAATAATTAGCCTTGTATTAAGACATGGTCTCATTAAAGGCTCGCAGTGACCTTGTTCTGAATTTCTGCATTACAGTATCATTAATAGTGTTGTTAGCATCATCTATGAATTTGTATTAAGTTCTGAAAACTGCCTTATGAATACAACCCATACAAATTCTAGAACATCATAGCTTTGACCACTATTACCCAAAAGCCATATTCTCTCTTGCTTTGTATTGTGTAAAATTTCTAGTTACCTAAATGATTTTGGCAACATATGATGATGACGATGATGATGATGATGATGATGATGATGATGATGATGACGATGATGATGATGTACAAGCAACAAATTTGCTTCCACTTTTCTCCTGGTAAATTTTAACCAGTATCTCTGGCAAAGCTGATAGAATAAGAAAGAGCAAGGCTAATGGCAGATTTTGAATATTAAATTTAAGTTACATGCTGTTTTTTGTAAACATCCTGTCTACTGTAATGATTCAGAATTATTTGGAAAAGCAACAAAAAACACAACACTGAACCATCAGATATTGTTCTCAGCAAGCGATTTTGACAAAACAGGAACTGACTAAATCACCATTGAAACTTTCAACAGAGAGACTACTAATTGTTTGCACAAATCGGGATAATTCAAGTAAGCATGTATTCTTTTCCAATCCCATCACACACTTATTTTGATGATGCCCATGCCCATCAGTTGATCATATCTACTGTGCACTATTAGATCTTGTCAGATTAAGACTTTACCTGACTGCAGCAAGGAATTTTGCTGTTGACTCAACCCAGAGATATACATGAGAACTAGGTACAGATACACCAGAGGACTTGGGGACTCAGCACCACAGAAAGTAATTTATTTATCTGTTGTGATAAAGCATGACAAAAAATTGCAGCTATGGTCCCTCTGTGAGCACAATCATCTGAAGTCTAACAAAGAGAAGAATGACTAAATTCTGCTGATTTCTCATCTGAATGGCATATTGAGAGGAAAGAAACACATGTTTGAGACATGAAAAATCTGTCTGGTAGAAAGATGCACCCAGAACCAGTGAGATGAGGAAATGGGCTAGAGAAAGCAGAATTTCAAGGCCATTATAAATAAATTAATGCCTTTAGATAAAAAATTACCAGTCTCAGGACAACTGCACCAACCTGCTGAATCATATGTTGTTTATCAGTCGCTACCTTTGTTTTGTACCTGCTGAACAGAAAGTAAAAGATGAAGATTGTTAAATCATGGGTGTGAAGATTTTAAAAGTTTGAATCTGTATCAGGACACTCACCTTAGTTCTCAAGAGTCATAAGGCAAAAATCCTTACCTTGTCACATCTCCAATGTTCTGAAAAAAAAGGGCATTAAGAATGAATGCTTTCCATGGTGAAGATATAAATAAGTCTACTACTCATACCTATCTATCAAGTAGTCAAACATGACCTCTATCAAACCTTATTTTTATTGAATCAAACCTGCTACAGAAACATTTTTTAATTATCTATGGCCTCCTGCCATACAAATATTGCAGATGTTCAGAGAGAAACTGCCAAAAGAATTCAGTGTTGGCACAGAAAGACGAGTTCCCCAGCTGCTCCACTGGGCAATGACATTTTCCAATACAATATCAAATCTCCAGTATCAAAAAGTGTTTCTCTTAGGAAATTACACAAAGTAGTTTCTAAAATCTTCACATCTTACTTTACACCCATATGAATTAGAGTTGTGGACAGGCAGTATCTTCTATACAAGAATAAAAACAAGTCTGGGAAAAGAAACTATATTAAGCTGTTTCACTCCATCTCCTCTGGCTGTGCAATACAGGCTCTTTAAAGTACAGCTCAGTTCTCAACATCTGGAGCTAAAAGTGATGCTTGAAAATCATTTGTCTTAGAAATTACTTCTGAGAAGCACAGGCTCCTCTGTGTTTCCTGTGCCCACCAGCTATTGGTGAGGTGCTGGCCATTATTTTCTGACTAGATTATCCATGAAGATGTTCACAGCTTTATTGCAGCCAACTCTCAAACTATTTCTCTTTATTAGTAAGAAAGGAAATGTTCTTAGCTTAGGCTCCTAACATAAAGTGGTCTATGTAAGGCAAACCCACAGTTTCGTCATGGGTAGCTCACAGGTGCTCTGGCTGACAAGGGGTAGAGGGGATTTGTAGTACTGGGACACCAGTTAAAATTACTTTATCCACCGTGAGCAATGCTATGTAATCATAAAGCTGCTCCCCTCTTTCCTTGAGGCAGAACAAAACCAGTGCTGGTTTACCTGAGTGCCGTGCTGCATGACGAAGCAATTCAGGAGCTGCTTCAGCCACCTGTACAGTCCAAGTGGACAGTTTTGGGGATATCCTCACCAGC
The DNA here is from genome assembly GCA_013397755.1 of Cnemophilus loriae. NCBI lineage: Eukaryota > Metazoa > Chordata > Aves > Passeriformes > Corvidae > Cnemophilus > Cnemophilus loriae. Next base: position 2,449,831 of record VZTF01007877.1, on the reverse strand, counting down.
TCATCCTATGCAAGCCATTCCTATTGTTAGGAACAGCCAAGTATCACATATGCATAGATGAATCCAGACTGGATAGGGCCCTGAGCAACCTGGTCTAGGGGAAGGTGCCCTGCCCAAGGTGGGGGATTGGAACTAGATGGTCTTTAAGGCCCCTCCCAACCCAACCCAACCCAATCTGTGCTTCTATGAATAGAAATGCTTCAGGCTTTAACAGCCTACGAAATGATGAATGACAGACTACTTTGTCTCAAACTGTTACCTCACTTTGATTTGCTCATGCTAAGGGCACTTCTTTACCTCGGGTTTAAGGCTGCCCTACAAGTTTGGGGGTTCAAAGTTGATAGGTCTAATGGTATCATGTGCGTTTATTTCAGGTTACAGTAGGCATGAAGCAATACCTGTTAGACTGAAACTATTCCATTTATTTTGCATTCTGCAGTAGAATAGGGGATTGTGTTCATAGGGACTTCATAGGTAATTTAAAGCAAAAAAAAAAAATCTCCTAAACCTTGAAACAATTTTTTGATATTATATCCTTTTATGCTCTCCTCCTTCACTGACTAAGTCCTTTATTTCCTGTAATTTAGGTAAACTCACTTTCATGGATAGACTTTTAAAGTTGTAAAGGGCTTCCAACATGAGCTAATGCCGAATAGCTGTTCTCCAGTAGATTTTCCTCATATATAACTTCTAAATGATTACAGAGGATGCAAGCAAGACTATAGTCTAAAATGGGTAGCATAACCCTGAAACTAATATTCTCATGGAACTGTATTCTAGAATAATATTCAAGCCACATCTCTCAAGTTGCTCCATTTCCTTTGCTTTTCTTTGAAGTCTGATACTTATTTCTCCTTGGAGTGCAACAGCTTTGGAGGACCCTCTTTTAGATGTAATTCCAGCTGAGATTTGCCTAACAGATTTAATACGGATGGGTAAATGCTTCAAACTGACATCAAATTAGAAAAATCTATCATTTGTTTTGCTGTAGATCAACACTGTGAGACAATTGGTAAAAAAGCACATACAACTATTTTTTGCAGAATAATCTAGTAAACGTTTCTAGGAACACTTGTGCTTTTACTTTAACTACGTTTTTATGTGAATAGTGACTTAAGACTAATTTCACCTGTTTTAAGAATCAAAATCCCACCTTTCTGGCAAGTATTTCTGGTAACCAGGTTAAATACTGCAAACAAATCCTGAACCTTAACAGAGTATTTTGACCTCATTTCTATTTAAATAAAGCAAGACTGTTTTATACTGTAATTGGAACATAGAAACACTGAAACCAATAAAATTGTGTAACATTCTGCTCTTATCTTTTTTAAGCAGAGCAAAGATGAAAGGGTTTTTTTATTTTCTTGTTTGGGTTTCAGTTTAAAAGATCACACAGATAACATATCTCTGTAATTCCCATTACCTGAGTTTCTCCCCTATACTGAAATTTTTTTTATACAATAATATTAGTAAGGTAATGAAAACATATTTTTCCTTCATACTTTTACAACCAATGCTACACACATCTCTGCAGTGGGCCAGTCTTTGTATGACTCCCTGTGTCTCAGATTTCTTCTTTATTCTGATCTCTTTTATTTCCTCCAGAAGCAATCTCCTAACCTGCAGAAGTGCTTAATGGACCATCTATTTCATCTTTACCCACGAATTTCTTCTTTCATGCATTCTAGTCTGTACATTAAATTCTCAGGTAGGCTTGGAGGCTCATTCTGGAAACATTCACGTACTCTGTAAAAGCACCCCTTCAGTTTAAGTTACACTGGCACATAAACACTTGCAGAATCACATTTTATCCCAGCTGTCCTTTCCTGTCCTTAGCTCATCTCCGTGCCCAACATTCTAGAGATGAAGACTACTCAGAACATATCTAAAATCCCATTTTCTTTCCCTGAGGCTCAAACACATATCCAATCAATTCATGTTCTGATTGTAGTGTCTTCAAACGGGCAAAATGTACAACCTCTCCTCGACAAAATCAACATCTTAGCTGATTCTGGGTCTGAGCCTGTGATGAACTGCAATTGGGTATAACTTCCCTGAAGCCCTGCAAACCCCTCTGACATCAGGGTTTTTGATAGTGCTGTTCAGGCTAGTTTTACTTTTATTTTGCAACACATCTTCTATGGTAATAACTGAATAATGACATATCTACTTCAATAATAGATCAAAGTTGGAGAGATGAATTATTAGACATATTGTTAATTAATCTCAAGATAAATATATTTACCATGTCTAGAAAAAGATGTCTATGATATTAAATCGCTAATTGAATTTGATAATATCTTAACTACTGTATAATTAACAGATTCTATTTGGTATTTACTTGATAAATTATATTTAATCAGTAGTATTGTTTATGAGTGGTTTTTTTTTTTTCCTGTCTAAACTTTTTGCATGGACTTAGATACTCTTGTATGATGACTGATGTTTAACCTTTTCCAAGATTCTTTGACACTTGCCCTGTTGAGGTCCACCCATGCCCTCCCTTGATGCACCACTCAGCTGTGACTGCTGAAACTCTGACAGCTGAGCTGCTCTGTAACAGCGTTACAGACGAGGACACTGCGCACTCACAGTGCGGTTACTGCGGGGCATTCTGCTCCGGCCACTGCTTCAGCTTCATGTCTGGCTCTAAGTAAAACCAAGCAGGGGTAAAACGTGTATCAGTATCTGTGCTGCCGCCTGAACCATTGCAAAGTGGAAATCTTTAATCCTGAATACTTTTACTTTTAAAATGCAACCACTCCATGTAACACTTCACAGTCCACAACAATTTAATTCCATGGGAACAAGGATAAACTTTGCCTCTCTGCCACGGGCAAAACAGCTGCTCAAGTTACCCAAGTCAGAACACTGGGGCTAGCAGTTCACTCAGAATATCCATCTTCTGCATTCTAGAAAATTCTTATTTTTGTTTGTTTTCTTGAGATGAACTTACCAGCAATAAAATATAGATTGTGTATTTTATTTTCATCCTTTTTTTAGTTGCACTTCCAATTTCTATGTAAACTCAATAAAATTCAAGTCTGTATTTTTATGGTACACTGACTGAACACAGAAGCAAAAATACAATAATGTTACAAAATATGGTTACCAACTGGTTTATTTAAACATGCTCATTTTAGTTTGCTTTATTTCAGTGAGGAAACGACACCAGTAAAAGTACTTGTGTTCTCAACTGTTTGAATACAATTCCCCTCCATTGCTTCTGAAGACCACCACCGGTTTATAGTCTGTATATTTGTATTAAATTCATGTTGGTCTATGAAACAACTTGAGTCTTCAACCAACAAGGTGTCGAATAAACCATATTTGCATAATTTCTCAATGATTTGCTGAACTTGTTAGACTGAGAGCTGCTGCAGAAAAAAATAATTATCAGATCTCAGTATTCTGTGACTGTTTATAACTCCTTTTAGATGCTGAGGACATCTCAAAGTCATCTCTGTCAGTGCATAAATTCAAATTTGGTTGCATGCACGGCTGGATATGCTTCCTGTAAATCTTCAGCTTGTGTCCAAATGAAGTTCTTTCCAACATTCTCAAAAGGCATCAATCAACACGGGCAGCTTCCATTAAAAAGTAGGGCTGCTAGGATGACAGAAAATCTAAACGTCGGGGGAATACACTCACTGACTTAAGATGAAAGACAAAGGAATTGAGTAAACAGAACGAGTTAAAACCACCATCCACTACTAGTTTAATTCTTGCTCTGCACCCACAAGTGCAAACGATGAGAGGCTGCCCAGGGCTGTTTTCTCTCACTTGCTCTGGAAGTCAAACACTGTAAATAACAAATGCTTCCTCCTCCTTTGCTCAGTTTTTCTATCTGATGCCACATGGTATGGAATATCTCTTTGGTTAATTTAGGTCAGCTATCCCAGTTGTATCCTCCGCCAGGATCTTGCCCACCCCCAGCCCACTGGCGGGGAGAGGCAGTGTGGATGCTGTGCCAAACCCCGGTGTGTTATCAACACCTTTGTACGTAGCAATGCAAAGCCGTGAGGCTGCCGTGCGACAATGACCGCCACGTCAGCCAGACCCAGTACCGGCGCACAGCCGCAGTTTTAGTATTGACAGTGGCCTGGGAAGGAAACATAGCGGCCCAGAGAGCGTTTGCCTAAAAGCCACTTCCACAGGTACCGCACAGAATGATTTTATTACGCAACGAGGTCGGTGCTAAATTTCTGACAGAACGCCAGCGCTCAAAGGGAGTCCTGTTACTCCCTCGTTACTGAAGAACTTCCACAACGGCCTTTGATCTTGCCACCACAAACGACTTTTATTCTCCCGCGCAACCTCCCGATCGCTATCGGCGAAGC
>VZTF01007877.1:2383374-2445078 GCA_013397755.1 Cnemophilus loriae | reverse complement strand
GTTCAAAACGCCTCCCAGGAGAGCGCACGGGCTCCGGGCTGTGTTAAAGGACCAAAGCCGCGAGAAGTTAAGGAAGACAGCTTTTAATCTACTGCTTAGGCGGTAGAGTTTAATTATTATTATATAATAATAATTTGGAGTTTAATTATTATTATATGATAATAAGTTTAATTATTATTATATTTTAAAAACCTAAAAGACAGCCTTGTAATTTTGCGGTGTAGAGTACGTGCCTTCTAAGGATGATTTTTCTAAAAAATGTAAAAAGTAATGCATATTTATTTCTTTTGAATCCCTTTAGTTTTACTGAAAAAAGTGAGTTGAAACAGAACTCGATACAAATACTTTTTTAAAGAAATAAACTTTGATCCTCGGAGAGCGTTAGGAGACTCACCCTTTTCCTCCTGATATAGGGGGGAGGGTTTAAAAACAAAATACACCAAGGCATCATTTGTTATATCTGGGATGCATCTGTGCATTGCTCGAGTTTCATTAAGTGGTGTGGCGTTGTTTTGGGGTTTTTTAAAGATTCAGAAGTATGATTTCTAAGACGACTGAAATTGCAAAGAATGCATGCAAAATAGGCTGTGTGCTGGTTAAATATGAGGGAAAACAAAATGAAAGGTTTGATCCGTATTTCTTAATGTTCCAGTCCAGAAGCTGCACTGTTTCTGCCACGGCAGAGAAGGCGTAGTGATGTGAAAGTACGAAATGTTCATTTTGTCACTCCTGTAAAATACAGGAAGAAATAGAAGAAAATTCAGGTGTTGAGAAAACTTGGAAAAGTGTCTCCCTCTGCAGCTAACTGGAGAGCAAATGGAGCTCCGTTAATGATGAAAGCTGTTAATTGCAATATATTAGTCTGTACATAATGACAATAACAAATACAGTCATTCACCTGAAGACTTCTCAAATTTTCTTACAGCAAGTCTTTGTTAAGTATTTGAAAAAAAAAAATACAGCATTGTTTTGAAACACATGAGAAGATTGGCCAGGTACCAGAAGAACACACTCTGGCTGCAGTGAGACGCACCAGGAAGGTCAGCCACGAGGCTGCTTCTCTTTTGGCAGCAGCTTTGTGTCTAGTGAAGAATCTTGGGCTGTGAAGCAAGAAGTGAGCTTGGGTACCAGACCTGTTGTGCCATGATGCTGAGACCATGTGCATCTCTGAGATTCTGAAGATCTCTCTCTGCATTAGACCATAAAACCATTCTCTTTTGTAAGTAGGGGAAGCCACTGCATTTCTTGCAGCAGCAAGAGAGGGAACAAGCCCTCCATTGGAGCCTACTCAGTGCCTGATTTATGCTGAAAAAGAAGGGAGAATGCCTGGAATTCTATAGCAAGCATGAGAGTCCAGGAGTTAAATTTTAACTCTGATCTTTTAACTAAAAGTTGACCAAGGTTGTTAACTGTCAGGAATTATGTGGGGGCTGTTGAGTGTCAGTGAACTTACTGGTAGATCTCATGTTGTATATCTCAATTGTAGGTTTCACTGTGAGTACCACAGTCAAAATAGAACTTGGATTAAATAACCAGATTTATATAACTAGGAAACTCAGGCTGCTTGTTTTTCTGCTGGTACTGTAAATCTCCTACCACAGTCGCAACCCAAGGCTACTAGCAACCACAGCAAAAGGCAGTCCCTGTTTAAACCTCAAATCACTTATGGTGTAATTACCCCAAAAGGATGTACAGAGCATGAGTGAAAATAATGTAGGAGCACTTTTCCATGTGTGATCCTGCTGATATTTTTGGTGAGAGAAGGATGTGTGCCGTAACTTGCAGTCAGTGTTTATTCTGTAAACCTATTCAATGTGCAATGTCTTTTGCTCAGTTTGTTCCCTTACTGGTTTTGTTCAGATTTTAAACATTTTATTTGGCAGTCTGACTCTTAGACTATAGTATAGAAAGTATAATAGTGTATAAATGTATTTTTGCCCAGATAAATCCATGTATTATCATATTGCTAGAATTAAAAATACATTTGTGTTAGGAAACTAAAGCTATGCCAAATCAGGCTGGAATTTGGAATGTTAAGTCCCTCCTGTTGCTCCTCATTGTACCACTGCCACCAATGTTTTCATTGAAGCTTGGGTTCTGTAAAAGGGAATCACTCAGAACCCTAAATTCCTTCTCCCCAGCATCCTAAGTCATCACATTTCATTCTGCCTGAAGGAGCAGGAAGGAGTGAAGGGTAGAAGGTTGTCCTTCCTTCTGCTAGGAGAAATAAAGGATGCATTAGACACATTCAGTCAAGGTTGGCTCTCAGCTTTTAAAAACAGGAAACTGAAATGATTCAGAGTTCTTGAACAGATTTTGCCAGCGAAGAAGAATGTAAAGGACTCTTGCTTGCTGGCAAATATCTATGGAGCTCCTGGAGTATTTAGCAGATGTCCGGTATTTTGATGGCGTGCATAAATAAGTAGGTACTGCTTTTATAGTAAAACTAATCTCACAAAGATCACTTAGATCTCAAAGAAGCAAAGCCAAGGCCTGTGGGAAGGCAGCTTGAAATGAAGCATAGCAGGGCATGAGGGTGTGTGTGTAATGTGGTGATCCCACTGGGATCAGGACAGAAGGACCAAAAGTTTGCAAAGAGATTTTGAATCTATTTTGCAAAGGATTGCAGTCATTTAGTGATCATGAGTAGCGTTTACACAACTTGTGAGGATAATACAAAAGGAACATTTTTTGGTACCTTTCTTTTCCACATTTGACAACTGTATGGTCAATGATTCCATATTTCTCATGGAAAACATCATACTTATTTATGTCTTGCTAGTACAGTGGGGCTGTGATGTTGTTGGAATGAATTTGAAGGGATGAATTTGTGGCATTTCTAGGGAAAAAAGTGGGGTTTGCCTGTGATAAAAGGAACACATTTTCAAGTGTCAAATGAATGTATCTGATTAACTTTATTAGAATAATGTATTAGGGTGGTTTTGAGGTTTTTTGACTGTGTGAATGAATAGGATGTGATTTTTTAATTCACAAAAGACAGTTTCTCGTATCAGAGGTACTTAATGATATATGTATTTTTTTTCTTAATTATCTGGTAGATTATGTGAGGAGGTTTTTTTCTTTGTTTCCTTGGCTTATGTATCACTAATTGTGTACAAGTCTAATCATCTTTGTGATCTGTTCTGTTAAAATTAGCAAAAGCTGATCTGATTGTGGACACTAAACTTAATGGTGCCATAGGGAGTGCATGGTGTTGATGGGACTGCTTTACAGTGAAGATTTCTGTTGGTGCCCTCAGCTGATGGAACAAAAATGTGGCTGAAATCAGTGGGGTGAAGAAAAAGGAAATGACACAGAAATATGTAGGCAGAAAGGATGAATGGTGTGTTAGGTGATACGTGAACAATGACTCAAGTAAATGGGTCTCACATCTGAGGAAATTTGTTACTTGAAATAAAACTTTAGTGTTCAAGTTTTAATTAATTTGACAAAATGAGGAAAGCTGTTAATATAGTTGTGCAATATGAGATCCTCAACCCCCACCACCACCGTCGTGCAGGGCAGGAGGAATGCAAGGAATTGGCAAGTTCTAAATTTGTTCAGAGAGCCACAGACAGCAGCCAGAAACTTGTGGAGTTCCTCATGGGGGAGGATAAGGGAGCCTGTTCTGAACCACACATTCCGGATGTCTTCAGTAGGTGCTGCTGCTTGTGGGGAACTTTGGGAACAATGGTCCAGTTCAGACAGCTCCAAAGACTTGTCTGGATTGTGTCAGAGACACTCCTGCCTTGGGAGCTGCCCAATGTCAGAAGGCTCAAGGCTCGTGTGTGCTTTTCCTGAGCTCTGAGTTCCTCTTTCACCTCCAAGGAAAGCATTCCTTCATCTGGGTTTCTGACACACGCTTCCATGAAGCAGGTGACTAAAGCCTATTGAGAATGCACATGCCATACATTGTAAAGTTAGCAATTGCAAAAACCACATCTATTGGTCTATAATTCAAGATAATGCTGCAGATAAGTATTCATCGTGTGGTTTATAGGTCACATTTCTCATCAAGAGAAATCTTTGGAACTACTAGAAGTATCTTGAAATTCTGGGAAGTTACCACAGTGAAATTGCTATTGCAATACAGGTTGATAATTTTAAATTCCTTGTGGCTTTTTGTTAGCATGATTAGATGTTTCAGACCCTCTTTAGGCGTAGTATTTGTGTTTGAAAAATAGACCTTGTTTTTATCCTTACTAACAGGTATCTGCAATACTGAGCCATATCTCGCCTGTATTAGAAAGTTTTTACAGCTGAAGACAAAAGCAGAATTTTTCATTATTGTAGTTTTTAAAATGTTTATTGGAATATAATTGCATGTAGAAAGAATACCGTCAACAGTCTGTAGCCTTCTAACCAGAAAGTAGAACTACTGAAAGTGATTAACACTAGGAAAGATGATGTAAGGTCTCGTTTGTTGGATAACTCTGGATACCCAATCTCTCTCACAAACCTACAGTTGTTGCAGATGACATCAAAACAGTGGCATAACTTTTTCATATTACATGTCACACCTCCCTATGTATCAAAATGTAAATAACATGTAGGACATTTACCTGAAGTTATACATCTGTTTTTATACAAACAGATCACATTTACGGCTTGGTCACATTAAAAAATCTTCCTGGAATGTTTTGGTCAAACTGGTTTTCCACTGTTTTGCAGTCCTCCAACTCTCTGAAGGCATCATACGAGGACTGGCTGCTGACATATGGCTTGAGTGTCTCTCCCTTTCACCTGCGGTGGCAAACAGCTCTCTTCAACCGCCAGTTCTACAACTGGGGGAGATGGAAGCCCAAATTTCTCTACTTATGGTATAAATTCAGTGTCTTTTTTCTTCTGTCAAATACAGAGTCAGCAATTGAACCACATCGGTGCCATTCAGCATTAGAAGGGCAGTGGGTAGACACGGTTGTTTTAATAGGCTAATGATAAAACCAGTTAGAGTGGTTGCTCTAATTGTGTTGTGCCAGCATAAGTATTTATTCTCTGCTAAAAAATACATAGTTGTAGTACAGGTTGCCTATTGAGATACCATAAAACTAGAAATCTTTAAACTATTTTTACCTGTGGCTTGAACTATGCGTAGTTCTGAAGGTTACAGCTATTACGTGCGATACCGCATCCAGAAGTAGGTCTGAAAGCAGCTTCTCGTATCCTAGATCACTTCCAGTGCTGTACACTTAGCTCTCCCAGTCACTAGAGTTTACAAAGTATTCAGAGGCAGTTATGTCCCTGTAGTTAATCATTGCCCAGACGTTCAGCAACGATACCTGCTCAGAAGCACCTTGCTCACCTTCTGTCTTTTATCTGCCCTCGCCTTTCCATGCTAAGGTTGCACAGTGCTGGGAATAGGTAGATAAGTAGGGTGGTTTAGTATGGGTGCTCCTGGACTGGTTTAGAAAACTGTTGTTCAGTTGCCTTCCTAGCATTACTTTGTATCTGCTCTGAAAATATAAATTGAGTAAGGTTTGAATTTTTCATTTCCTGTATTGCTACCCTCAGTGAGATAGTAATAAAGGAGAGGTCTGCTTCATTTTGGTTTCTCTAGTATGTAATGATTTTGTAATAATCAGTCTGAAATAGCTCTATATCAATTACAATTTTTAATGTGTATAATTTATTACAGTATAATGATTCCACTAGTCTCTTTAATTAACATTACAAGTACATGTTGCTTAAAATAAATCTACTAATTCCCAGTGAGCTCCATTAAGGCTGATAAGAGAACAGTTATGCTATTGTGAGAGGAAGAAGGACTGGTAGTGAAGTGTTTTAGTTATTAAAAAAAGTTACCACATCCTTCAACTATAGGACAGCGTAAAATAAGAATAAAAATAATAATGCTGAATAAAAATTTGTCACTAGGTGGAGTGACATGAATTGAAATTATTTTTAACATTAATTTTAATGAAAAATAAATTGGTGGGAAGAGCAATGTAGCTTAAGGAATTGGCATTAATGTGGTCTTGCAGTTGTACTTTTTAGTTGTTCTTTAAAAAAGATTCAGTCTCATTTATTGTTCTTTAGCCCCTTTTACTGTTTGTTAGAAAGATTCAAAATGTACTGAAGAAGCTTATGTATATAAGTACATAAGCTGCCCCATCATTTGATCCAGGTCTCTAAATATGTGATGGTGTGGTGCAACATGGTCAATTATACATCATTAGTTATGTTTATCTATTCATATAAATTTATATATTCATAGCTACAGGCAAGTTACATGTATTGGGTAACTGAAAAAAAGTATTTGAAAATTGATCAGGATATGGTTTGGATGAAACATTTATTAAACAAGGAGAATATATGTTCTTAGTGTTTTTACTGTATATTATTGTTATTAGTTTCCTTTAGCATTTTTATACTGGATTGTTGATGAATTGTGGTAGCATCAGGTAAGATTTGTCCTGTGTTTTGTGTGCTAACTTGTGCTATAAAGCAGAGATTTGCATATCCAGAGATGATATCCTTTTTCCTTGAGGCTGTGCGTTGTTGAACTGTTTGCTTCTCTGTGTAGGTTCAGTGTAGGAATGGTGTTTGGAATAGTTGCCATGTTTGGCTCTGTTATTCTGCTCGGAAAGACCCTGCTGCAAACTCTGACCCAGATGCTCACCGAGGCTCCGAAAGCCCAGAATGATCGAATGCTGCAAGTTGTGGTGAGTGTTCCTTCCTCAGGTCTTTGTCTGAGACCTGTGAACAGATCTAAAGCAGCTTATTAATGGGGTATAGGATGCTTAAATATTCCCTTGCGAGAATAACCCAACTGCTGATGTTCATCTACATGAAAATGTGCTGGTTTGTTACCAGCCTTAAAAATGGGGGAGTGGGTATAGTAAAAGGGCGAATGAAGGCAAACATGTGGAAGAGTTTATATTAAAAATTCTCAGGAGCGGGAATTGGATAGTAATTTTGAAAAGCCCCAAATTATAGTACTAAGAATATAAAACTGAGTTAAGAACTTACTTCCTGTGAGCTGTGCAGTGTAAAGGCTCTGGTGACCTTAAAGTTTGCAGAGCTCATACATAATTGACAAGAAGAGACATGTTCTGTTTCTTTTAATACAATACAAAACAGCAGTGGAAAAGCAAAGAAGGGCAAAAAGCTTTCTGTGATAGTAGAAGCAAAGATTCATTAGCGGGGATGTATTTTTTGATTCTTCAAGGGCTTATAACTTAATTTACAATGTGAAATTTCATGTGCTGTTTCTGGCAGTATCTTCTTAAAGTTTAATGATATGTTTAGTTGTTTTATGGGTTTCTGGTGATGGACAATATATCGTATGGTTTTAGAGTGGAATATATTTCACAGGATAGGAGGGATTGCAAATACTGTCTTTTTAATCTCTTCACAAGGAAGTAATGGAAGAACTGACATTGCCTTACAACAGTTTTAACCTGTAAGGATTCCTAGTCACCTTTTTTATACCAGGAGTGCAATCTGGCCAAAATATATGGTCATTTTCCAGAAATTCAGAAAGTCTTATGGGGTTACTCTGCCTTCTGCTACATGGCTTAGAGCAGAGGTGCCCAGCCATGTTACTCTGTTTAAGTACTCAGCTGTTCTAGTGAACAGAAGTTGAGAATTGTGTGCAGACAAAATAGACCTTCATGTAAACACTAAACTGACTGCATGCAGCTAGACTTACGAAATGGCATGAGTGCAGGAAGCCTGATTTAGCATGTGCCATGAACTCAGTGCCTTTGGACGGCTGGGTCTGTTGCTCACAAGCTGGGTGAATATACAGAGTACAGTATGTGTTGGCAAAAGCAGGCAGTGAGACCTGAGGGAGAACTGCTGTCACTGCCACTGCTGTCCCCTGTCCAGAGCATGCTCCTGAATTATCTCCAGGGGCAGACAGGAGTGGGCAGTCTTTGCAGCCTGGAGGGCATGAGCTGAAGATGAGACAGAAAATTTTGTGATTTACATGCCAGCAGGATCTCTCCTAATCATTCTGGAGTAAGGAAAGCCTCCCTTACATCTTCATTTTCTGAGATCGTTGTATGGATCCATCCACTTTTGTGAGACCAGAGTAAAGTGGTCGTTGACAATACATTGCTCTTTGGAGAAAATAACAGAGACACAGCCGAAGTAAAGATGAGCATTTGGAATGAATCTGGTGTGAATTGGAACAATGAAAGCAGAAAAGTAGGATAACGTTCACAATTCAGTGTGGGATTATTTCCTCTGTGACTGCCTACTGGCAATATCACTGTATTCAAACCAAGGATTGATTGGCGCTGAAAACAATTTAATAGATAGGGATAATGTAATGTCATGTGTGGGGATAAGGTTACTTCTTCTAAGTTGAGTTGTGGTTCTCTTCCTTTCTTACCTCATTCTCTCATTTCTGAATGGTCACAATTGTATAATTATGCCTTTAGTGAGTTTCAGTATTCTTTTTGAGGGGAATGTGCTAGTGTAAATTGACATGGAAAAGAGACTTATGTGGTTGCAAAGAGATGAAGAACGACTTAGGAGGACCTTCTCATTTAAATTATTTTCTCATATTTGACTGCCTGGAAGAGAATGGATTAGTTAAAAAAAAAAACAAAACAACAAAACCCCACTTTTTCTTTTTAAACTTAATTTTAGCCTGTAACATAAACCTGTTTAGCCTTTAGCCTCTGGCTGTGAAGAGAGGGAGAACAGTTCTGCTTATATTTTATTCGGATTTTTGTACGCTTCCTCTTTTGTTCCGTCATGTACTTGATTTAAAATACCTGTCTACAGGTAACTGGGCTGTTTCTCTTCAGCTGCCCCCTGTTGTGTTGGTTGCCTACTGACAAAAGTAGGAAAGAGGCAGATTAATTACTAGCAAGTGATCTTCTTTTACTGGAGGCATTTCCAGAAGGACATACAATACAAGACAGTGCTTTTTAACAAAATACTGCTATTGGTTTCAGAACCCGTCATGAGAGCTAGCTTCTGTTTTAGGTGGCTCTTAAAATATCTTCTTTGATGTAAAGTCTGAAAGCATCTGGTGCTGTGTTCTAGCAGGCTGTAGTCATGGTGGAGCTGAGATGGCAACTCTTGCTGTTGCCATCTGTCCTCCCGTTGCAGAGGCAGCACCGCTGAAGTGATGCATTAGTGCCACCAGCTGATGCTGTAGTGCAAGCAGTCATGTTTAACAAATGAAGTGTAGCTGTCTTTCATACTGTGAGGTACCACAGCTGAGCCAGTTAAGATAAATACCTTAGTCACAATCACACTCTGGACAGAATTTGTGAGGTGATTAACAGTAATGAATCCTTTTGGAGGATTTATCTTAGCTAGATTGTCTTAACAACCTCTCGTAGAGTTCTGTTGCATGGGTAGGTAAATGCGTATAAGTGGAGAATGTGCAGGACTGAACAAAGGTAGAATCCAACCTGCTTAGTTGGATGTGCAGCCTTCTGTTTTCCACAAGGGTGGTTTTTATAAGTTCTATAGACAGGCCAGGAGTTTTTGCCCATAGCATCTCTTTTGTGAGACTGGATTGCAATTCAGGTTGTGTTCACGTCAGTTGTTAGTGACCATACTGGAGTGCAGCCTGCCTCAAGTGGAAAAAGCTGTAGATCTGATAGGAGAAATGCCCCAGAGCAAGCAGCAGAAGTGGCCTTATCATCCCACTGCAGCCCAGCAGCTGAGAGGGGATGGAACCAAGCAGGATAAAGGTCCCTCAGGAGGAGGGAGGGGATGGTTCCTCATGCTTTGACTAGTGACCATTTGAAGCCTGTCTGGAAGCAGTTGGTGTCTCGTGACAAGCACAGTGAAGGATCTGGGAGTGGTGGGAATCTACAGCAACAGGAAGAATATCAGGGACCTGCATATTATGTCTTAAGTAAATTAAAATAGTATATTCATTTCAAGGTGGGGGTTTTTTAAGGTTAAATTGCCATATGTAGACTCCCAAAACCTGAACAATAGAGGAAAATTACCTTTCCTTTTTTTGACCCCGTAAACTGGGATAATCTTGTGATTTGTATAGGGAAAGAGAAGGGAGACTGACTGTTCAGCTGTCAACTCATTTTAGAACTTTTCATGTTCATACTGTTTAAAGTGCCATACAATTTTTATTATTTTCTTTCGAGAGGTGGATCTTTTCTATAGCTACATGACTGGCTACAGGAAATTGTAAACTAATGCGAACAATGCCTGCCTGTTTCATTTGAGTGGAAGTCTGTGAACATTTTTGTAAACTTCTCGAGCTTAATATAGAGTACGACACCTTTGGTCAGAGCTGTGGGGAATAAATAGGGCAGGGATAATAATAAATAGGCTTTTGTGCCTGGAGAGGTATTTAATGTTCAACAAAAGAATATATATTTAATGTATTTTAAAATACACTGAATAAGTTGGTAAAAGAGGTACAAACTGATAGTGCTGCGTGGGAACAGCCCCTGTTCTGTTGTGGGCCTGAAGAAGCTAAGTGAGAACAGCAAATTTAGGAGCAGAATGATTCATCTTTGTACCTCTTATTTTCCTCCCGTGTTTTGTTTTGTTGTCATGCCCACGTCAACAGGTGCCTGGTGTCAATTTGCCCGTCAGCCAGCTGACTTATTTCTTCTCTGCAATCCTCATCAGCGGTGTGATACATGAAGTCGGCCATGGGGTGGCAGCTATTCGGTAATACATCGCTTTTCTCCTACTCTGACAACAAAGCCAAATATTCTAGAGCAGTTACTTACCTGTGAATGTTGTTAGCACTGCTTTGTTTTATCTAGAGAGTCTGTTTAGTCTGTAATGCATAGCTTCCTTAGATTTGAAGTTCGGCAGGATGTACAATTAAGGATAGAGTTTTAATATAGTGTCTGTTATACAGATCATGAGAAAGGACTTCTGCTTTGCAAATATAACATCAGGTTTAAAATAATTTTTTTTTTAAGTGGCCCTGTTTTTTACACAGCAATTTCATTTCTGCACCTGTGGCACTTGAAAAGGACTCGTGCTATTGCACAGTGATACTTTAAAATAGATTTTTAATTGATTTGTTTAAATATAGCTTGTGAAATATGATATAAACAGGCTGAAGCAATAACTTGGTCAAATGTGATTTTCCCCTGTTAACCTCAGTGATGTATTAGTTTTGATCAAAGATTGTATTTTTAATGTCCTTAACTATGATGATTACTTCACAAAAATTATTTGACAGGTTAGCCATTACTGTTAAATGCCACTTTAGCATAAGAAGGTTAAGCAGTGATTACTGGGACTGATGTTCGGGTGTCCTCCCCATTTCTCCTGGACAGCATCGTTATCTCTTCTATGAGCATGAAGCCCTAAGTTGTTTCTCTGATTTTCTTGAGTGTAAGGAGTCATGACTGCATTTTAACCCATATACTACCTTTTTTATAACCCCAAAAGTTCTCACTCAAAGGGGTGGTTTGGGACCCTCTGTGTTTCATATGCTCTGCTTGTCTTTCAGCTTTTTTCCCTCAAATATTCACAGGGAATTTTCTGTAGAGGATGAACCTTTTGCTTATCTCATTACAGGAAGAAGCAACAAAATTTTCTTTCTACTACATATTCCTGGCAGACTGCAGAGAAGCTAGGAGTTGATTCAGAGCTCTTTTTAAGCAGAAAGAAAGAATAATTCTTGTATCTTAGTGGTGTGATATCTTTATTCAAGGTCTAGCGCAAAGGCTTTGAATATTCAATTTTGGGTTATGTTTTCATCAAAAAAATTGTTTTCCAGCTATTTCCAGGGGGGAAATTGGTTGGTCCAATGTACATTGGCAGCCAACGTTGCCGCTGCTGTTTTCTGCTTGACTTTTTTATTTTCCTCCTAGCACAAGTCGAGTCTGTCCTCGGGTTTCAACTTTACTAGAAAGCTGTGCTGTGGGCAAATTTTATTATTCTGGCAGATCACTTAGCCTTCCTGAAATCTAATACACTTTTGCCAACTTCAGTTCAAGAAAGCATTAGCTGTGAACTACAAGAGCTTAAATATTTGAGCCTTAGCTTAGTCAAGGTTTGTACCAAAAGTCTTTTTTCTTCTTCCCTGTGTATCTTCTACCCAAATAATGAAATCTTAAATAGGCATTAAACTTCCTATTATTAATTGGTAGCATGGGATGAGTTAATTCCACAATATTGGTGTGCGACTTAATTCTGAATAATTTTGTATAATTCTTTGTCTTCTTTCGGTGTATATACACATTAAATTGATAAATGTAAATAAATAAAATGTTAGACCCAGTATATTGTCTCAGTAAAGATATGAGATTAGCTGATCTGTGCCTGGTTTGTCTCGGAACATGATTGTGCCATGCCTGTCCTAAGTCCCTTATGCAATTTCTAGCTTCAAAAAACCTTAATGTATTTGTACCAAAAAATTCCATTTAAACGTAATTGCAAAACCCCTGAAAAAAAATTATCTGTGTAATCATGTCAGCTACTAATATATCTAAATAGAATCATAGAGTGTTAAGGTTTGGAAGGGCATTAGCATTTGTCCTTTTAACCTTTTGACTTGTTTTCATTTTTTCAGTTTACATTTCCCTCATTTTTGTTAGTTTACTATGTACTCTAAATTCCATTGAGGAGAAACAGAGGAATTAAAAATTCCAGAACTGTGGAAGTGTTTCTTTAAAAGGAAAGCGATTGCTTCTTGCAAATATTTTTACATAGATGAATTTGAAACTGCTTCCTCCAGACTGCCTTTTTTTTTTTTTTTTACTTAAAAGAAAAATTACCCCGAATGTTAAAATACATCTTAACATGAAAGTTAGGTGGGTTTTTAAAAGGTATTTTATGTGTTCCTGTTACTAGGGGACAGAAAAGAAGTTGAACTTTATGTTCAACTTTATGTTCCTTTATGTTTTTACCAAACTTACAAACATGTACTGCTTAAAAGTGGCAACTACTGCAGAAAACATCCTTTAGTTTAGTTATCTTTCAGTTACTGGTATTATAAAAAGTAACTTAGTTTTTAATTAAAATTTGAGTCCTTCTTGTTGTCGAAAATGTGTGCTATGTAGAATCTCTCAGTTTTTCTTTTGTTTGATTGCAGTTATACCACTTCACTTTTCTTTTCTTCTTTTTAAGAGAACAAGTACGATTTAATGGATTTGGGATTTTTATCTTCATTGTCTATCCTGGAGCATTTGTTGACCTCTTCACAACTCACTTGCAGCTGATATCTCCTGTCCAGCAGTTAAGAATATTTTGTGCAGGTAATAGTTTGTGCTTTTTTATTAAATCTTTGCTTAGCACCATTACTTATTCTAAGGCATCACTTGTGAATCTTTGATTGAGTATTTAAGGTTTAGAATGAATAAGTACCAAAGCTTCTCTTTACCTAATGGTGATCCTTCTGTTCTGAACCTACGTTGGCATCTCAGAAAATAATTTAATTGTTACTGTTCTTATTGAGCTGCTTTCTGGACTAGAGATGTCAGTTTCTAGGATCTTAAACGAGTGACAATTTCCTGTCATGAAAATCATTATTATATTCTAGATCCAATTCAGAATAGTCATGCATAAGAAATTCCAGTTATGTGGTTGGGGAAAAAGTGTGGTTTCTGATCTTCCTTTTATTAGAAAGAGCTCTTACACCAGGTGCAGAAGTTCCTCTGTCTTTTTTGTTTGTTTGTTCGTTTGTTGTTTGGGATATTTCTGCCCTAAGTAGCAAAACCTTGGAGCACACAAGCTGGGAAATACTCAGCTCTAATGATGGTATGACAACAGGACTTCCTGTCGCAGGTCAACATCCTTGAGCAATTCACTACCGTTTTCTGCAATAGGAGCAATCTATTTTTCAGTAGTATTGTGAGTGATTTTCTTTGACCTGTGAGTTGTGTTGTTATTAAGGTCACTGTGTTTTGATGTTGCCATCAGGAGGAAATAAAGGTTAAAACACAAACATCCAAAAAGAATCATAGCTTATGGCTCCAGATAACCAGATGTTTTTGAACTGATGTTTTTTGAAGTCTCTGGCTACTGGGAAGTAGAGCCTGGTTGCTGTGAAAAGTCAAACTGAGACTGTGTTGTTCTGCCTGAACCACTTGTTTGATTATTTCTAGAGAAAAAGGTGGTTCCCAAAGAACTGAAATAGAGATAGAAAAGTTGTCATCTTGGTTTAGTTCTTGATACTGGTGTTTTTCTGTTGCAGGGCACAGTAGGCTAGCAAGCAGCCTGTTGTAATGTTTAGTTACTAATATTGTTTCTTAAATATTATATCAAAAACATCATATAGAGGGTTTACATACAGAAGCCTTTAGCAAGCATGTTTTCAAGCTTTCATAAAACAAGTAAATAATTACAAATGTTAGGTAAGTAAATATATCTGTATTCCAAATACCCTAATCAACAAAAATCATTCACTACAATAGGCTAGCTTTTATGAAGCCGTGTTTCTCAAATTAATCTATTTCCATTTCCATCTACTGGGAGCAGAACTGAAAGAAAAGGCATACTAATTTCAAAATGGGTTGCTCACATAGATTCCTGAGACATCATCTAGAAAAATAAAATTCTAAGCTGTAATAGAAAATAATTGCTTGCATGTTTTGATGACAAGCAAACACCTATAATAATTTTTCATGTTTCTTGGGAAACCTGAAATAGGGGAATACAAGGCAGGAGCAAACATGTTGCAGGACTGTTTAGCATGAACGGCTTGTTTTCGGTTAAGTATAACAAATAAATGCATTTTTTTACAGTTTATGATAGATATGTTTCAGAACTAGGATCTTTGATAGTGACAAAATGCAATATTCAGTAAACAACCAATTTGTTTCATTTGTCAGAACAGTTGAATGAACCTATTCCTGGTGTTCAGAAATTTGAATTTAGAGAGACATGCTCTCAGATTTTTGTATAGCAGCTAAGTAACACAGCTAGACTAGAGGCCAATACCAAATATTCTTTTTGTAGTCCAGCTATAGTCTGGAGATTAAAAAATATATTTTTTGTACAGCAGGTGGCATCATGAGTTCAAGAATAGGAAATGAGTGTTCTTGTAAGACTTGTGATATTTATAGCATAATTCCATGCCTACTAGGTAGATGAAAAGTGATTCTGTGCAGCTCATTCTTGTAATTAGTTCAAATATTTGTATTACTTTCTAAGATAATTTTCAATACATTTCATCTTGTTTTTAACAGGATTTAAATGTTTTTGGGGTTTTTTTAAATTAATTAATACTTAATGAATTATTTTAAGGTGTTTTAGGGTTGTGTAAAGTGTCCCTTTTTAAATGTAAGGAATTAGGTATCCAAGATGAGGCTGTTGTAGTTGATGAAGTTGAAGGTACACTGAGCAGTGTGCCTCTACAGGTATTCTCATTTGGAGCTTGTTTATTTTTCTGTGGATCACCTGGGATGAGTTTGAAACCTTTCTATTTTAGACTTTTTGCTGTATTCCACACAGCAAATGGTGTCAATTTTGGTAGGAAGGTCCTTGTTTCCTAGCTGTTTGAAAGTATTCCTTGTCACTCTCTAGCAGTTCCATCACCTCTTTTTTATTATTATTATTTTAAGTGTTCGGATTTTTTTCAGTTTACTCTGTGTAGCAGCCACACTGTTGAAAAGAATTTTGTTTCCATTTTACATTTTTGTCTTTTGTTAAGCTGTTAAGCTGAAAAAATATTTTTAAGATAAAAAGGTTAAAACAATAAAGTTAAAATATTTGCTCACTGCTTTTGGATTTGTTGCACAGAGATGTGTGTATGTGAGATAAGAAGAACTGATTACAAAAACATTTCCTGTATCTGAGTGCTTTTCCATCAGATAAAATTAAAACTATAGAAAGAAATTTCTTTAAGAAGCATCTACCAGTGGAAATGCCACAAACCCGTACTTCAAGAACTCCAAAAATGTCTCTCATTTCTGCAGCATTAGAAGTGTAAAAGAAGACCAGGTGAGATACAGAGATAGACAGGGGAGATAAGTCTGCCATATGCTATGATGTCTATGTTATATACACTGCAAGAAAGATAGGTTTAATATATTTTTTAAATATATTTACTTCAATTCCTGCCCTGTAACTGCACTGTAAGTACAGAATTGAATCAAACTCCTCATAACAAGATGAAGCACTGTAAGAAGGAAATAAAGAATCTTCAACACTGAAAAGTTTTCCTGCACTGTTCATACAAAACTGTTTGTCCAAGAACACAAACTAAACAAGCAAATTTGTGTAGTGCTGAATGTGGAAGGCCATAAAGTTTTGATGATGAACACCAACTGTGTCTTATGATAGTGGCTCATTGCTTCCTATGGGGAACTGCATACTATGAAGATGGCAATTGCAAATATGTTCCCCAGAATAATATGTCAGGAAATGCTGATTGTACAATTTCGTTTCTTGATGTGGTTTTAGCTCCATATTTCCTTGTAGAAGAAGCCTTTTTTTCAAATAATTTTCTAAATTCGTTTGGCACATATACATGTAATAATTTTAATTGAAATAATGTAGATTACCATCACAAATACGGAATTGCAAGTAAATTTCAGACATTTTGCTCTCTAGGACAAACAGTACTTATTCAGAAACAAGGCCATTTATTGAGATTCTTAAATTCAACAGTTTATCGTGGTAGAAGGTAACACATAATACGTTTCATTCCACTATTTTTTTAATATTTATGATTGAAGACAACTCTGGAGTTGGAAACTGTATTTTAGTAATTGATTCAGAAGCCCAGTTTTTCTTCTGTGTACACTGCCCTCTCAGACTTGTAAAACTAGTGGTACATGAAATCTCAGTCTGGTAAAATGACACCTTAGAAATGGACTTACAGCTCCCCTGTCTTTT
This sequence comes from Cnemophilus loriae, assembly GCA_013397755.1. Taxonomy (NCBI): domain Eukaryota; kingdom Metazoa; phylum Chordata; class Aves; order Passeriformes; family Corvidae; genus Cnemophilus; species Cnemophilus loriae. The sequence goes on along the minus strand of VZTF01007877.1, from coordinate 2,428,335 downwards.
TTGATAGTATAATTCTCAGGGGCTTAGAGATTTCTCTAAAACTCCCTTACAAAGTGGCATCATAGAAGCTAAAGTTTGTACAGTTATCTATGTACTCTTCTTTTATGCCTCTGCTCACAAATTAACTTTTCATTTATTCTTACATTAATAATTTCAGGAAAGTTAATTAGAAGGCACCTGTGGGACCATTTCAAAACCAGCTTTTTGTTATTAGTGTTTATTTAGAAACTTTTTTTTTGCCTTCTTTTTAGGGGTGTGGCATAATTTTGTTCTTGGTGTTGCCGGTTTCATGGTTTTGTTTCTGCTGCCAGCTATTCTTTTCCCTTTCTATTACACGGGAGTTGGGGCACTTGTCACTGAGGTTGCAGAGGTAAGAAAGATACTTGCTGTTTCCATATTACATGCTTTGTGACCTGAAATGTACCTGTATCTCTTATTATCACCATCAGATTTGGTCAATGCAGCGCTTTGCAGAATCTAATATATTGAACTTGCTTAAAGTTTTCTTCTCAGTCTCGTATATTTTAGTATTAGTAAATAAAGGAATGTGGTGTGAATAACGATAGACTAATCAGCTTACTATAAAACTGTTGAGACATTTGAGATGAGTTTGCAGGTTTATTTCTGGGGGTTTTTAACTGTTTTTCAGTATTGGCACAAAGCAAATCTACTGGAAACTGCATTATCACTCCAGTTACTGCTATCTGTTTTTAATGTTAAAGATTATTTTGAGCTGATTTCCTTGTTTGGTCAGCTGGAAGCAAAGTAGAGATAGACTTCTGGGATTCTGGAAAGGAGTGATTTTTTTCTGACTTAATCAAATACAGCGCAGTTGAACAGCAGAGCTGAAAGGATCCAGTCTTTCATGGATCTAAAAGTCAATTGATAAAACTCAAGACAGAGTGGCACTTGTAATGCTTTATTACCTTTGAAACTATAGGTACACCTGCTTTCTTGAAAAGTTCAGGGTATTAATTTAAGTTACTTGAACTTAATATGTTGTGGGTTTTCTTATCATTTTGACCTATATGAAAATAATTACTCAGATTTGAAGATGTCTCCAAGACACTTGGAGACTTCCCTTTCCTTCTCCTTTCCCCCTATATTTTAGTGTCTTAACCTAAATATTTCATAGTATTCAGCAGAACTGTAAACTAATCCTTGAAGTTTTAACTATAGTAATACGACCGACTTCACTGTTCCTCTCAGGATTCTCCTGCCAATGGACCGAGAGGTCTTTTTGTGGGAGACCTTGTCACTAACCTACAAGACTGCCCAGTTTATAATGTGGAAGACTGGAATTCCTGTCTAGGAGACATTTCAGAGAAGTCACAGGTTGGCTACTGTGTAAGTGCAGCCACCCTACAGCAATTAAGCTTTCCAGCTAGAGGTATGACTTAAGGTGCTCTCCTCATTATTTTATATATTAATTCATTTATATTTTAATTTTGTCATGTCTTAAAGACTATTTTGGATTTAGAATTTGTTGTTGGGGTCAGAGTTCTTGTAAGTCAAATCTGCTATCCTGTCTTAAGCGGTTACCAGTGTGCCATGCTGTTTTGTGAAATGTGAAAGTGAGAGAGGGCTGGATACAGGAATTTCTGTTGTCTTTCAATCATCCTGTACAAATATCCTGTATGATCTGAATAATAAAATTTGCTTCTTCAGGATATTGCAGAACTTGATTCTTAGCAGTAGTACAATTATCTCCTCTATTTTAAGTTCTGTTAAATGGATCAACTCAGTGATCTTTTGCAGATGTAAATTCCATATGTTACCTCACAGCTTTGATCAGCATGACATTGCAAATTGTATGGTTTAACCCAATGATGTGCTTTATTACGGTAACTTTTTCATGTATGTCTCCCTATAGGGTTTTATGTCATTGCCCATAAACTCAGTTTTGTCTGGATTGCACATACTGCTTCTGGAAGTCAGTCTATTTCCTTCTGTTTCCATTTATACATTAGACTGCTTGTTGCCGTAAGGGCTTACCCCCAAGAAAGAAAAAAAAAAACAAAAAAACCAGAGAAAAACTGAACTAAACTAGAACAATAAACAAAAATTGAGTAGAACAAAAAAGAACAGTCAAGTTAAATTGGCTGAGTATCTTGTGACATGCCCTGAAGCTATCTACAGTTTCTTTCATGCAAGCATTCATGGAAACTGAATTCTAAAGGTAAGGGGCTGCTTCTGAGCAAAACCTATATGATGCTATTCAGAGCTTTAAAATTGTCGCTGCATTTTTCCATCGTACTGGAAATAAATAGGAGGTCAGGCAACTCGACTGTCCATGGTTTTGCTGCACTGTAGTACTTTTGTGAGGCTGAAAAAGTAAATTTTTTTTTGTTTTTTGGTATGTAAAGAAAGTGATCTTATAGCTGGTACTAAGATAAATATTTAAACTGGTAACTAGCAGAGTATGGGTAAGAACCTGCTTTTAGAGATCTGAAAGTTTGGATTATGCCTCTGAAGAGGAGGGCAACTTTGGTGCGTGCTTTCAGCTGGGCAGGGATGGCAAGAACCAATCCTCAGATGCTGCAGGTATATATATCCTCAGATTCTGCGGTTCTCTGAAGTGCAGTTTTGGTGTCATGGGTAATAAAACTGCCTATTCTGCAGATGAACCAGTCCTATTTAGATTGAAATACTAGAGGCTTAATGCTGGAGACTCAATATTGCTTCCAAGCCTGGTTGCTGTATTGTGTTAGCAGCCCATCGTCCCTACTGCTGCTTTCTAATCAGACCAGTCTGTCTGCATTTTCAGAGTCATAAGCCTCCAGCAGTGAGAAATATTCCTCTGAAATTAAATGAACTCTGTTTGGTCCCCAGCAGCTGTCATTTGTCAAAATCTTGACTGTTCACAACTTGACAGAAATACAGAGTATTGATAAAAATGTATATAGCAAATGGACTCCATCTAGTTGACCATAAAACAAATGGAGAGTGAACTGAGTACGAAGCTAGAAAAAAAACAATGCCCTAAGGATCTTCTTGAAATGAAAAAAAAAAAAAAATGTTTTCAGTGTAGTTTATAAGAAAACTAATTTCATGGTCATTTGGTATTCAAAAATATGTGTGGTTTCTTAGCCTCAGGGTACTTGAAAAAAGGTTTGTACGGTACAGTGCTTGCACCTGTAAGCCCCAGGCATAAAGCTCCATGTCAGTGGACTGCAGGTTATGCAGTGATAAATCAGCAGCCAGTATCACAGGCTTGATCTGCCTAAGGAAGAGGCTGCAGTTGCTGTGATACAGATCCTTACTCTGACCCTTCTTCTGGGTGTGTCTGTGTGTGTTTAAGCTGTTGTTGGACAGTAAGTTAGGCTTAATTCATTTAAAGAGCATATGTACAAAGATTCTTTACCAGACTAGTTAAATCATGGTTTAAAACATCATTTATTCACTGCTGCAGCCTTCAAGGCTTGGAAATCTTTCAGAATCTGAGTCTTGTAAAGGCTTTAATGATTTAAAAAGTATGTTTTGAGTCTTTGCTATTTCCATAGCCAGCCAGTGAAATCAGTGCAGTAGTAGCTAACAAATTTCTATGCTAAACATTGGTGCAAGTTAGGGGCAGTGGACATAAAAGCGTTTTGCAACTTGTAATGCTCAAAAACATTGCAGTGGTAGATCCTCAGTATCGCAAGGAGATTTATTAAGGTGAAAAAATCAGTGTATGATATGACTGAAATCATGTGGCATTCACACATATTGGTGGTGAAGCTTTATTTTTAGTTGTGACTGAGCCTCAGCTAGGCTGTGTGAATTACTGTAATTCTTGAAGGCTTACAGGATGATTGTTTTACTTCATTCAGAGACTAATTTTTTAAGGAAGTTACTATAATATTGATTATTTGCTCTATGCCTATATTCTTTAGTCTACAGAAGACTTGATGGAACAGTTGAATGTTGTAGTAACAACAGCCTCACAGACATTTGCTTTTCATACAGCAATAAGTTGGACAGCCATCTGGTAAGTTACTTAAACTGCTAATTCTCTTTGGTAAATCTAATTTTTTTTTATATTAAATTAGTAATATTTACCAACACTTACGCGGCATACTCAAGTGTTTAACAATATCTACATTTGTAGTAAAGGTATACATGTACATTATTCTCCCAATTACAGCTTAAAAAACCGTAAGATATTAGTTATGATTTTTCCCATAATCAAACAGGGAGTCTCTGGAAGAATCATAAAAAATCTTAGACACCTCATTCCTTTAGGCAGAAGTCATGTTCAGTATTCTGGATGCACAATACTGGTGAGAAAAAACAACTTTGGAGAAGAAGGCGAAATTGCTTGTTTTTGTGTTTGAGTCTTTAAAGGTATTGAGCACTACAGGGGAAGCAAAGCCCTGGACTATCTGTTCAGTTATTTTGTCTGAAGCCAGCAGTGCTGCTCCCTAAATTAAAATAAAAACATCCAGGAGAAGGTCCTATAGATTGCCCAGTTTCTCAAAATAAGGGCCCATACTTGAATCTTTTTTCATCACGTTGATTTTCTTGTCATGGAGAAACATAGTTTCTCAGTAGGATTTTGACTTACTCCCTTATAAAAGGGTTTAGCAGCATTCCAGTGCCTAAAGGGGCTACAAGAAAGCTGGAGAGACTTTTCACAGGGGCATGTAGTGATAGGACAAGGGGGAATGGCTTTAAACTGAAAGAGGGCAAGTTTAGATTAGGTATTAGGAAGAAACTCTTTACTGGGAGGGTGGTGAGGCACTGGCACAGGTTGCCCAGAGAAGCTGTGGATGCTCCATCCCTGAAGCGTTCAAGGCCAGGCTGGGTGGAGCTCTGAGCAGCATGGGCTAGGGGAAGGTGTCCCTGCCCATGACTGGGGTTGGAATGAGATATCTTTAAGGTCCCTTCCAACCCGAGCCATTTTATGATTCTATGAAAATACATCAATGTTTGTTAAAATATGTGTTCTGTACTGACAGTGATGGAGTATTTCTGTTGGTTCTTTACAAGCAAAAGCACAATAATCGACTGTGTAAACTTCTCTACATATACCAGTGAGTTATTGTTCTGACTCTAGTGATAAATATCCAAAGAAATTCAAATAAATTTGTTCCAAATCTGCTATGTTTACAGTTTCCACAGTGGTAAACTTCCCACTCCAGGGTGTTTTTGTGGTATTAAACGGCTAAGAATTGAACACATTCCAGTGGTTCATTTGAAATATGGCAGTGGCAGCAAGATTTGATAAATCACTATCCCATTGAGCCTTGGCATTCTTAAGCTCGTAGCTGCTACTTATGAACAGAGAAGAAATAAAAGCATCTGGAAGCCTGAGACTTTGTGACTTTCAAGTGTCCTTAGACTGGCTGTGAGTTTTTGAACAGTTTTTTTAAATGGTCTTTGCAGTGCTATGCAGCAGTTTTTGAAAGTGTCCTCTCCCTCAGTAGAATAGAAGGAATTTGTATCAAGGTTAATGATGAGGGTCTGACACTCATGCATTTATGGGGAGTGCAGGGATCAGGCTGAGAAGGTAGAAATTACTTTTTTTTTTTCCTCCTAAGGCAAACGGTAGATTAGGATTCCTTGCTTCTATTTTTAGAACAAAAGGAAAAGTGTCACTGAGATTTTACAAGAGACATGAAGGGGAAAGCTAATTTCCTGTTCCCTTTTGCTGTACTGTCTTTGGCTTGTGGGGAGCAAGAAAGATCTGGTCTGTCAGAGTGAAAGAGTGTTATAGGCAGGGGTTGGGGCACAGCACTGCATTGAGTGCTGTCTTCATCTTAGTTGAGAACGGTTTCTTAGCTACCACACACCTGATGGGTTTGTTGATTTATTTGCTAAAACTTCAGCCATGAACAGGTAAGTCACTAGGATGTTGATATAGGCTCTGTCCATTAGAAATCACTGACCTATGCTTAGATGCTGTGAATTTTTGTTGTGCGTGTGTGTACCTTTCTAGAAATAGTTTGCTTTTATTTTGGTATATGTACACACCCTCTCTTCCACACTACAAAATATGGAATGACAGGTTGAATACGCATCAGCTAGAGATTCGTCAGGACTTGACAACAAAAAAACTAAGAAAAAAATGAGATTTTAGCTCTTCATGGACTTAGATCAGTGAGGCATGTCTTCGCTTTAAAAAGGAATATTTCGTTCCATTTATTTTGATGTGTTGGAAAATACCTTTACCTTTCATAATCATTTTAAATGCCCTTTGCAGTATGCCTGTCTGCCAGCACGAAAAGTTATTGAAGCCAGCAAAGTTTGTCGAACCAACATGGACTGCCATAAGGACTTCATTCCAAGCTTTTGTGTGACTCCTTCTTTGGAGAACCAAACAAGGCTAATCAGGGTAAAGCATCCACCCCATATTGACATGCTCTATGTAGGACACCCCATGCATCTTCAGTACACAGGTTGGTATTACTTACTGAAAGTTTAGCAAAAACAATCTCTAATATGCTTTCCTTTGCCTGGCTGCTTAAACAAGGTGTTGTAGTGCTTCTTAGCTAATTTGTTTAAAGTGGGATCAATTTTTTGTTACAGCCAGTGGAGAGACATGGATGGCCTAAAATGACATGTGCACAGTGCAATGAGTTATGAAGGTGATGGAAACCATATGTAATGGTTGTTTTTTCAGAAAAGTATGAAAGGGCTGTTTCTAGGACAGATCTTATTCAGGTTAGTCATAGGAACCATTTTCCTAACACGTAAATGTCTCAAAATGCTATTGTAAAATCTCTAGGGCACCTTGCTCCAACACCTTGCCTGGAATATTAGCATGACTGCTTAAATCACACCTAATATCCAAGTGTCTGTGACAGATTCCTGTAACTACTGAGCCACAAGTGTTATCACAACGTAGTTTTTTCCTGATTTGTTTTTTCATTTGACTGTCCTAAATTAAGGAACATATAAAATTTTAGTTCCTTACTTTGAAATTCACTGTGACTCTCCTTTGGACAGCTTAAATAAATAAAAAGTAATTCTGCTCCTGGAGTATGGAAAGAATGAACAAACTCATCAACATCGTGCTTGGTAGCTTGAGTGGCATGGTGAAAATTAGCTGCAGGTGGGCTTTAAGAAGTTTGAAGTGTTAAATTACTATCCTTTCCTGTGAGGAGGGTATCTGTTCCTCACAGACAGCTGAAACTCTCAGGATGATTTTACCTCAAACACCTTGGAAGTATCTCCTTAGCAAGGCATTGTACTTTTCTGAATAAGCACTGGAATTAGATACAGAAGAGCTTTAGAAACAGTGATGAAATCTGGTGGAATAAATCCATTAACATTCTTGAGTATCATGTTTTTAGTTAATCTATCAGTCTTTATTTTTCCATAGTGGTAATTTGATAGTCTGTGAGCAGTTATTTATTTCAACTTTTTTATGATATACCTTCATTTAAGCCCAAAAGATGATCTCTTCATTTGTTACTTCTGGCCTCGTGCCATTTTGGAGGAAAACATTGTTCACTTGTGTGTTACCAACACACACTACTATATCTGATGATACTTATTTCAAATGCAGCAACATATTTTAAGAATAGAGTTTTATAATTATTCAGAATTCCTTTTCTTGGTCTTTAACAATACAAACTATTGCTACTGAAGAACAATTGATGTTGTTCACTTTTCCAATACATTGGAGCAATGGAGTTTTCATTGGTGTTTCCTACTGAACAGTAATTCTGCGGAAGAATTGAACCTGCCAGTCTTTCAGAAGTCAGAAAAAAATGTTATTGCATTTAAAGAGGTAGTTCTTCTTTAAGAAGTTACTTTGTGAAAATACTGTTTGCATATACATGTAGGAATAGAATTGTAGAGATTTACCTTTGGAATTGTGCACTGAATGTATTAATTTGAAAGCTAAAAGTTTGATTTTATTACCAACTTTGCTGTAAATGCAGTCTATTCTCTATGTTTCCTTTGGAAAAACACTAGACCTAAAATGATATGATCCTGGCTTGGGTAGCAGGCAGTCTGCTGTACCATAGTAGAGTTTCATGCATCCCAGTGAAACAACTTCTAAATATTTCAGACTTAGCTTTGCACTGGACAGTACTGGCTGGGGCCAACAGGTTTGTTGTGGGGTTTTTTTCCCAAATGTGACTGATCAGAATGTGGTAACTGCTTTTTACAGTTAAAAAAAGAAAATAATTTCTTCCTCTACTGTGGGAGCTTTGAAATAGGAATATGTTTTAGTGAAATGCCGTATTCTTTAGTGTGATCTTTCTGCCTGCAGGAAACATTGCTTTTTAGAGTGGTGCTACATTTAACACATAACATAACATGGGAGTTGTAGTACTAGTGTGTACTATGACTTTACTTTCTCTAAAAATGTCACTAAAGCAATGTTTGAATAACATTCCAAGATTACGCACGCATTATTTTCTGCTTAGGCTTGTATTGTTGTCACGTTAGTCCTGATTTGTGGAGAAGCAGTAATTATTTCATATTTTCATTTGAAGATAACTTCCAGATAACATATTTTAAAGAAATGTATACCCATATTAGCTACTTAGAAGAAATAGTCTCTTCAGTTTATTTCTATTAAATCTTTCTGTTGCCTCAAATTAAAATATTCTAGCAAAAATATTTTTTGTTGATATGGAGGCTATATATAGTACTTGTTTCCAGTATTGAAAAAATAGCAAAACTGTAAAGAATTATAATACTAAATGAACTTACAGTGATAGAGATTTGGCCAAAACTAAAACAGAAGGATGATTAGGAGTGCACGTTGTTTGGTACAGACACATTGATTAATGCTTTTAATTAGCATTCTTTCTGTAAAAAGTGTCTAATGTTATCCAATATAAATTCATACTGTCGGTTTCGTACACATGATATTAAGTCTTTTAAACTCTTCTTATTGCAGGCCAGTTATGCTCTAGAGTCTTTTCTTATGTTGGACAGTTGATATGTAAGGTTGAAATGGAGGGCCCTGTCAGTACTGCCATGCGAATTTGCAGTGTTCTTCTTTATTATGTATGAGTGGTTTTATTCCCTCATGTCATTTCTAATATTGCAACATTTTTGCTTCCTTCTCCGGCCCCTGTTGGTTGGGAAGAATCTGGTGACTAAGATTTGTATTGGGAATTCACATACCTGAGGAAACATCATATCCCTGAATGTTACTCTTGCCCATGGTGGACCAAAAACTGTAAGATTTTCTTCATGAAAAGAAGATGGAACTTTCCTAGAAGATAACTTCCTCAAGCTTGACAACTCTCCTACTTCTGTTGTATCTGAGTCTTCTAAAAAAAAAAAAGGCACTTCCTGGTTTTGGGCATGTTTATGAGCAACAACAGCCATAATCCATGGTGAAGGTCTTTCTGGTACGCCTGTTCTCTCTGTATTTCCATGCTTGTTTACCCTCATTGCTGAGGATGGTCCTTCTTTGCTTTTAACCCAAGTTTAAAGGATTACACATATAGTTCTTCTGGAGACCACGCAGAAATATCTCATGCCATGCTGTCTGTCTCCTCTGTGGCATACGTGCCCTTTCTCCCACAAAGAAGTTTTGAAAAGCCCTTTGGTCAACCTAGTCTCAAAGTCACTTCCAATTAAAATTGTGTCTGTTGTGAAATCTTCTCAATATTTGCCAACACCATCTAGCATTAGCCAACGAAAGAAATGTTATTACCCGGTCAAAGAATTGTTTAATTAGAGTGGGAAAACAATGACTGTTTCCTCTCACCCACGCTCATTGCTGTTCACCTCTTCCCAGCAGTGTCTTTGAAGACAAGCCTGTAGAGCATAATTTCTGTAATTCTTTTGTTATTCTTCAGAGGACAAAGTTGTCTACTGCCATTAGGTTTGATCTATTACAACCATTAAATTCATTGCCTCATATTACAATCTCTAGAGCTCAGTTCAGCAACTTCCTGAAGAGTTTCTTTGCATTTCGAGCTTGCTTCAGCAGCGAGGTCTGGAGTTTTGATCCATGTCTAGTGGCTGTCAGTGACAACAGTTTATTGTAACAAAGGTGGAAGAAGGTCAATGATCCATTCTCAGTGTAGGCATAACTTCAGGTTCAGGATGGTGACTTGGTAGTGGCCATTAGGTGTTTGTCAAGAGGCAGTCAAGCTTTGAAACTACAGTATTTTGCAGTGTATGTCTTTTGAAACCTTTGAATACACTGGCTGCCTCAGCCATTTTGCTATTTTGGCTCATGAACAGTAGTTTTGATCAGATGTTGTGATACCGGCCTTCAACTTGACAAGTTGTTTGCTTTGGATACCACTTGACCTGTCTGTGCAGACAAACTGGGTAATGCAAGGCTGGAGAGCAGCCCCGCAGAAAGGCATCTGAGTGTCTTGGTAAGTGGCGAGTTGAACATGAGCCAGCAGTGCCCTGGCAGCCAGGAGGGCCACCTGTGTCCTGGGGGGCATCAGGCACAGCATTGCAGCTGGGCAAGGGAGGGGATTGTTCCGCTCTGCTCTGCACTGGGGCAGCCTCACCTCGAGTCCTGGGGGCAGTTTTGGGCACCATGATATAAGAAAGATATAAGGCCATTAGGGACAATCCAAGGGAGGGCTGCGAAAGGTCTAGACAGGAAACCATTTGAGGAGCGGCTGAGGTCACTTGGCTTCTTCAGCCTGGAGGAAACCTCATTGTGGTCTACAACTTCACGAGGGGAAGTGGAGGGGTGGGCATTGATCTCTTCTCTGTGGTGCCCAGTGACAGGACCCCAGGAAATGGCCTGAAACTGTGCCAGGGGAGGTTTAGGTCAGATATCAGGAAAAGGTTCTTCACCCAGAAGGTGGTCAGGCAGTGGAACAGGGTCCCTAGGGAAGTGGTCATGACAGCAAGCTTGACAGAGTTCAAGCAGCATTGGGACAATGCTCTCTGGCACATGGTGTATCGTGGGGATGTCCTGTGTAGGGCCAGGAGTTGGACTTAATGATCCTCGTGAGTCCCTTCCTACTCTGGGTATTCTGATACTGTGCAAATACTTGTGTGAAGACTGTCCCTTTTATTCAGACAAAAAGCTGATCTCTGAAGCTGTTGGTTGTGTTTCTGACAGCCCAACCCCTACCCTGGCAGGCCCACCTTCAGCTTTGTCCGGAGGGCTGGGCCAGCAGGTTTGAGGGTGGAGGGGGCTGTTTCTGTTGTGGCTGGGGCTGGGCAGCTTCACCAGCTGCTGAAGGGCAGCCAAGGAGGGGCAGGGGAAGAGGGACAGCTCGGGGATCAGATGTGTGAGTTTCTTAGGGCTACTGCAGTGGCAGGCCAGGTTCAGGTGAACTGGTCTGGCTGTCTGAGCATGTGATCAGGCCGGTGCGTTCCTGCTGGTCCCCAGAGAGACGCCTGTGGAGAGAGGAGGTGGCTAAGCTGCAGGTGAGACACAAGGACTCTCCTCCACAGCAGGGCCCAGAGCTGGCAGGGCTCACTGCTGCGAGTGGAGCTGCTGGCACACCTTGGCCGAGGCACCGCCAAGCAGGGGGATTCCTCCAGGCAAGTCACGGGTCAGCAGCAGGTGTCAATGCAGCTCTTGCTTTCTAGAGCAATATCACCCTCCACTCTTTTTCATCCTGACTTTGTTTTGCCTCTGCCTGTCACTCATGCAAGCTACTCTTGTCCAGGCAGGCTCAGTTTGCGCAAACACTGGCTTCGGTCCAAGTAGGCTCCCCAAGAGAAGACCCAGAAATTAAGAGGCCGGTTAAAGTCGCTGACAGCTTCAGGAACCTCAGCAGAGTTTTTCAACCAACCACTAACTTGCTGCTGCACAGCAGCCTGACTAAAAATGCTTTGTGCCTGTGAGCTGCCTTTGAAGGAAGCAGGAGCTCTGGGGGGATCAATGACTCACCGTTTTCTCTCACACCACCAGCAGATTGCGAGAGAACACATCAGTATCCCAGCTGGCACGGCAACCAGGACTATCACTATGCCTATCATACAGCCTGCTCCATGACAGAAAATACTTTCAACGTGCTCCTGGGCTTTAGGAACTTGTTTGGTCGTTTCTCCAGCCGTTTCTGCAAGAACAATTCAAAATGTTGGCCTGTCGTCTGTCAGTTTACCACTGGTGAACTTGCAGCATGTTTGATATCACCAGAATGTTCTCTGTTTTTCCCCCAGTGCTGGTCCTGGAGGCACACTCCCACGCTTTGGGGACAGGCTGTCCCTCTGAACAGAACTCAAATGATCAGGAGGAGAGCACAGTGGGGAGCACTGCTGCTTGGCTGGTCACTCCTTTGACAAAAACTCATCAGGAAGTTCCACCTGCAACTCTCCCTCTCTGGTCTAGCTCCCATGCCCCAAGAGGATGGAGTCAGGCCCTCACAGGAGACACTTGAGACTTGCTCTCCCTGTCTGCCTTTTCTCCAGCGTGGGCACCACTTGCAGCCACTCCCAGGTTTCAGGATATGTCTGCCCATAAGGGACCCCAGCAGGACTGCTCAGTACCTGAGTGCTTTGAGTCTGCTTGAGGAGGTTCACCAGCTTTCTCATTCTGTTTTTCTCCAGACTTTGGCAGCACTGCCAAAAAGCAGAGACAGGTAAAGCCTCAGCATGGCTCAGGCATGGAGGATGCAGGAGGATGGGGGTTTCCCTCTAGCTTCCCTGCCCAGTATGCAAGTCAGAACACTAATCTGGACCTCAGCTCAGGAGAGGGATCCTGCTCAGGGTCTGCTTTTGTCCTTTGGCCATCTAGGTACTCAGGGCAAGCTCTGGGATGAAGCTACAGGGGGAGCTACATTTGTGCAAGAGTCCTGTTTTTCATCGTCTCTGGAATGGGATACAAATGTCTTGAGCCCAACACACTTTCAGCTTAGTTGCTGATGTGACATGCAAGAGTAGGCACTGGGGAAAGAGCCTGCTGCCACACAGCTGTCTTGTGCTGCCCATGGGACAGCAATTACCTGGCCATGCCAGAGGCTGGCATCAGCCTTGGAACGAGCAACTTGCATTTCACATGGAAGGAAGATTAAAAGGTAAATGTACCTTCATCCAACTAATTTACCTGTGGGATTACGCATATTCTTGATGACTGGAGATTTCTGCAAGACATCAGCCTCGACATCTTAAAGAAAATTGCTCATTAATGAGCTATTGACACGTTGGTGATAATTATTCTTTCAAAGGAAGAGACATTGAGAATTACCTGCTCCAAGCTCGCCCAAGGGCTCCAAACCATCTTTCTGCCAAGCTGCCAGAGAATCTGCTAGAGAGTCAGCTGGAAGCAAGCACAGAGAAATGTTTCCATTGCTTGTTGGGATCTTCTGCTTTTGTGTACAGAAGCACTGGACATAGGTCAGGTAACAACATGGGAGCCAGATGTCAGTGTATTGCCAGCGCTGCAGAGGAGGACCTGGGGACCTCTGAGCTGGCAGCTCAACACTCTTTAAACACAGTGTGCAGCACCCCTAGAGGAGAGATGGACCTTTGGGACTCTCTTAACAGGAGAGCACTCACACAGAGGAAACCCTCACTAAAGCAGTGGAGGAAAAAACATCTTGGTGAGAAGACCCCCACTACCCCATGAAAGGCTGGATCAATGCTGGCAGCTTACCTGCTTCCTGCGATTTCTGTGGAGCATAGTTGGCAGCCCCGGGATGCAGGACCATCAGGAGGATGAGGAGGGAGAGGAAAAGTTGGTGGACAAGGGCCATAGTCCCCCTTACACCACACTGCTGCTGCTGCAGTCAGGAATGGGGGCTTAGCAGTTGGTTCTTATGGCCGGTGCAGTGCCATGGGGCTCTGTGACCTCATGGCCCCGTGCAGCAAGGGCAGGGCTGTGTGGGGATGGCACTCAGGGTGCTCATGGAGAGCTGCTGGAGCACCATGGGGCTGTGTGACCTCATGACCCTGGAATGACGAGGCAGCCAGGGTGGGGTTGTGTGGGGATGGAAGTCAGGGTGCTCCTGGGAAGCTGCCCTCCCAGGCAGGGAAGCACATCCCACGGAGCAGCTCCACCCAAGGGCTGGGACACAGCCTCCCCACAGCAGGATCAAGTACACCTTTTACAAGCTTGCAAACAATGCCAAGCTGAGTGGTGTGGTTGGCACACCTGAAGGATGGGAAGCCATCCAGAGGGACCTGAAAAAGCTTGAAAAGAACCCTCATGAGGTTCAATAAGACCAAGTACAAGGTCCTACACCTGCACTGGGGCAAGTCCCTGTATCAAGCTGCAGAAGGCTCTGGTGTCTGCTTGGTTAACCAATGTAATTTTTAAAATAAGGCTAAATGAGTATTTTAATAAAATATTGTATTTAGTTGAGTAATTCTGTGTATAGAATAGGTATAAGGGAAAAAAAATACTGTATCTTTGGGGCTTTTTTGTGTTTCAACTATTTTTTTTACTATAATGGCTTGATACTGAATACTGCTAGACAAACACATAGAATGTTTCAAAGAACTTCTCAGTTGTATCTCTGATAATCAGTGGCTTTTTGTACAGGCTTTCTTCTAGGAAGAGATTAGATACAATGAAGAAATTCTTTACTAAGCATGGTGAGGCACTGAAACATGTTGCCCATGGAAATGGTGTATGCTCCATCCCTGGTAGTGTTCAAGGCAAGGCTGGACAGGGCTTTGAGCAACCTGGTCTAGTGGAAGATGTTCCTGCCTGTGCCAGGGACAAGAAGATGTTTAAGGTCCCTTCCTACCTGAATCATTCTATGGTTCTGTGATTGACTTGGATACCTCTGACTTTCTGAGCTGGGTGGTATCCAGGATTTCTGTCTGTTGTGTTCTTCACTCGGTAGTCCAATAGGTTTATTTTCTCTCAGTTCCCCTAAATCAAAGGTCAGCCTTAAGCTTTAAGAAAAAACATGACTTTCAAGCACACTGGCAGTTTTGATACTGAAAAGTTCTCTGCTTGTTGCCACACCAAACCCATTCTTTTTTTGGTTCTCCTTGCTATCCATATCTTTCCAACCCATGGTGTGTTTGCTGGCTGGACTTATCAGAAGGGCATCTATTAACAGAAGAAAATGTCTTTATGTGACTGAATGGGCCAGTTCTCTGCCGTATGTGACTTCAGAACTACTTTCCCTCACCTTTGTTGCTGTGTACTTGAATTCTTTGTTGAACGTGAAGAAATCTCATCTTACTCTTAAGTGAGGTATACTTAGCAGCACTTTTGGTGTGTTATGTTCCCAGCGTTCTCTTAGCCTATGGTTAAAATTTCTCCAAGGGTGGGTTAAACTGTTCCTTTCCCAGGGGATGTTTGTATTGAGTGGAATTTGAACTCTGGCCTTCAAATATCTCTGTGGAGGTATGTATTTCTTATGGTTATAACTTTTCTCCACATACATAGGGAAAATTCAGGCCATTGTGGCTGGCAACTCACATCTAAAGTTGTTCTTTAAAGACAGAGAGTGTTCGGGGTACTGTGCAAGTTTATTCTCAAGGTGGTTTTCTAATTCTGCATTAATCTACCCTAACTTCTTCCTTCTGGGAATAAGACTCTGCTGTGCCTTCCTTTTAGTGGGAGAAGCGTCTTTCTTGCAGCTGTCACAAAGTGGTGTTCAAATGGTCCCTGATGCTGGCAGACTCAGACTGCTACCTGGATGGAACATGCCTGTACTAACAAAGGGCCTTCTGGCAAGTCTCAAACTATCGCACTTGCCTTGAAGAATCTCTCAGAAACGTTTGACCTGCAGTCAGCTGAAGGTTCATGTACACCTTCGAAGAGCAGTGTGCACAGTAATAAAGTATTTCAAGATTGTGTGGTCCTTGACACTGCAATTTTCCAGTCACTGCTTTTAAGGATACCAAGTCCCACCTCACAGGTTTTTAAGTTGCACCAAGTTATATCTTGAAGTCACTTATCATCTGAACACAGAAGAGAAGCTACTTACGTACTGGCTAACTGGTGTTGTGTGATGCAGCTGTGCATCCCCTCATAGCCTTTGTATTCTCAGAGGGACTCCAGAATTCTGTTCCCCATCTCCCCCGCTCCTGTACACCATGAGCTCAGCCTCACCTTAGGGAGATCTTCTGCAGGTACTGCAAGAGAAGATTTTTCTGGCCTTCTGAGAAAATGCATGTGTGCACCCACAGTATACATGCGGACTGCATATGTTGAAAAAGTCTGGTAACTATAATCTCTTTCCTTTGAAAACTACTGGAATCATACAGTGGGGACTGTATGATTTATGACTAAAGATGCCTCTGAAAATATGTATTTCAGATCTAATTTTACTGAAATGCTAATTGTGCTTTGTGTAGTGTCTTTACTGTGATAGTGGCCATGTTTAAGAAAAATGTAACAACTGGCCTCTTGTAAAAACAAAAAAACCAATCAAACCCTTATTGAGATTGATTATTTGTCCTTGAAGAAGGTCATTTCACATGTGATTTATTTGCAAAATTATAATCTAAAATTCATCATGTTATAACCCTGGAATAACTTGTCATGCTTTGTGTATTTTTCATTTCAGTAAGTCTCAGCAGTTTTGTACCACGACAAAACTTTCTAAGTATCGATCTGCCTGTGGTGATTGAGACATTTTGCAAGTATCCTTTGAAGTATATTTATTCTTTTAAGGTAAAAAGGGAACTGTTCAGAATTTAGTGACCTAGCAAAATTTCAGTTGGATATCAGTTTCAGTTGGATATTTTAGACAGGATGCCCTGAAATATTTCTGTAGAGATTTGACATCTTTGTCCCATCTCTGCATTGATTATTGTCCATGTGCCAAGCTAAAAATGAAACCTCTCACTTTCTTGTGCTTAAAAGCATATTTTTGGGCAGTGCTTTTTTAACTCTTGAGGGTGAGCCTTAACAGATATGACAAGAAAGTCAAAGTAAGCCTGAATTTAAGTCAGGAAAAATGAGATGTTCTTGCTAGTTTTGCAATGTCAGAGTTTTATTATTTTTGTGTCATTATATTGAACTAAATAACAGGATATGGTTGTTTTAAAAATCTTTTTTCTTCAAAATAAAAGAAAATAGCTATTCAAAAAACAAGATAATTTGGTTAACGCTTATTAATGAGCAAGATTATATATATACACATACATATAGATTAGTAGACTTGCATGTGGCTAATCTAGGAACCCTTAGCCTTAGAAACTGAAATGTTTATGCATGGCTATAGAATAATTAAATTATGTAGTTCAGTTTAATAACTAGTCCATAGAACTTGAGTAAAGGTACCACATAAGCTCCCATTTTCTGGGAACACATCAAGGTTCACACTGCCCCAACTGCCTTCTGACTCATGTCTTCTTGCCTGGCCATTTAGGATGGAGGTAGGTGCTGCAGTTAGCAAGCTTTTACTAACAGTAAAAATTACCTGCCCGTGCCTCATTCTCACGTGCACACACATGTACAGAAATCCACTCAGCTTTTCTGGCTAACAGGTAAGTAGGAGAGATAGGTCAGATTTCTGATTATATTCTAGTCATTTACTAGGGAGTGTTTTGGAAAATATTCCTAATCATGATTTCATACTTGGGTCTAGAATACCTTTTTAGTTTAGGCGTGGTGTCAGAGCTATAACCTTCCTCCAAAACCACACAAAGCAAGCTAAGAAGATGGTAGTTTTGCTGTCTTCTGCTTTCACTCACGTTGTGAAGAGTGCAGGTTTAAGTATCCAAACTTAGCTCTTAAAAGATAAAAATCTATAGACGCAGTTCTCTGAGTGGATATGTTATGGTGTAAAACTAATTTTACTCATGTAATTTCTGTGAAATGGAATGGCAGCTAGAAAATAACCTTCATATGTCTCTCTCTGCATACTAGAAATAAAATACATGTATCTTTATATTTTTTTTACTGTTTTTTTTTACATTTTCTCGGATACTCTTAGTGAACCTTAACTAAATTCAACCAGGTACCTCATCTCACTATCAGGAGCACTGGCAGTTATCAATGCTGTACCCTGCTTTGCTTTGGATGGTCAGTGGATATTAAATTCCTTCCTGGAAGCCACGCTGAGCTCCCTAATTGTAGAAAAACAGAACAGAGAGCTTGTTGGCTTTTTAATTTTGCTTGCTGGTAGTGCACTTTTGGCTGCTAATGTTGCACTGGGACTTTGGATGGTGACAGCGCGATAAAACATTGGATATTCTTCTATCTGTTCTCAAAGTACACAGAAATAATTAATCCATTGCCTTTTAAAATTTGTCCAGTACCGAGACTGAAATAATTCCCTTAAAATGACACTGAAAGAACAATCAACTGGTGGTTGCTGTTTTAATTTAAAACTTTACAACACCATGCCTAGGGTTGTGGGAAATCTAATAAGAAAAGGTAGAAGCCTTTTTATTTACTCTTTAAGCACTGTATTAATTTTGGAGAAATTGCATTTTAAGATTTCATAGGAAAAAATCAGACTTCATTAATTCAGATCTCAGACTAAGGGAATTATTTTGCCTCAAACATTTGTAAAGTGGGAGAAAAAAAACACTTTTATTTTATAATTTAAATAATTGTCAGAAGATCCGTGTGGGCTCTGATCATTTCTCAATCAGCATAGTCTTCAGTGACTTGTTTCGGTTATTTTAGTGTGGTATTCTACCAAACTGGATTCTGAGAAGCCCTAAAGTCTGGTCTCAAAATGGGGAAAAGCTAGGTAAATGCTTACCATGTGTTAAGGAGGAGAGAGCAGCCATATGGGTTAGTGGTTTTCCTTTTCACCTGGCCAAAATGACTGGAGGAATGTTGTCCTCAGGATGTAGATGAGAAGTGCCAATATCTGCTAAAAATGAAGCATGTGAGAGGATAACAAAGCCCACATGTTTGTGTTGATTACACTTTGAGTTGTATGTTATCATACTCAGCCGAAGTTTTTTTAAAGGCAATATTTGTCAGCAATAGCTACAAGATAACTGAAATTTAGTTTCTGAGTGCCGAAGTATGCTGTGCACAGTTTTCCTAAGTGATATGTAAAGTTCGTGGTGTTTTACTGAGAAAATAATACTGTATTCTACCTGTTCACAGTTGAAAGTGAAACCTGTTGTTTTTATGGTGTCTATCTTCTGATGCTATGCATGTAATATGTACAGTAGCTCACTGATGGTTTTCTGTATTTCAGAGTTGTTTTCCTTTGCTAGGATTCATTCTGTTCAAAGATAGCTAACAAAGATACTTAGCTGAAGCTGGCCTTAGATATGAATTATTTAGAGGAAGAATATGATTGTGACTTGAACTATTTAAACATTTGGCTTTGCTTCCTGAGATGAATACAGACCATATCCTTGTTCTTGAATGAACAGTGGAAGAACAGTCAGTGTTTTACTGACTGAAGTATATCTGACATTCTTTGAAGCTCTTTAGGTCTGTAATATTTTGTACCCAATAGGATTATATATTGAATGTCTTGTCCTCCTGTGATATATTGCCTAGTTTATATAAATCGGGTTCAGTCAGAGCCTTGCCTCAATATAGGCTGATGTTTAAAGAAAAATGCTTTAGTTTGGGAGCCTAAATATTTGAAATAGGAAATTTTTGAAAAATACCCTGCCACTTCTGCCTCATACAGTGCTCCCTATAGGAGCTGCTGCAGCTCAGAGTTCCTTTACAGAAATGGCCTTTCCATCAGAAACTGAAGTGGAACCTAAGGTCACAGATCCTGGCCTGCAGGGAGTACTGAAACATCTATGATCAGGTAAAATAGATTCTTTTGGCACTTGAGGTGAAAGCCTGGGTAATTTCAAAGTGGGGCTGAGCCGAATTCCTGGTGCTGCTGCACGGATTCATGACTATGGTGTTTGCATTTGCCCACTGATGTGTACTTTTGCACAGTAGCTTTCACATTTAAGATGCACTCCTTTCTTAAGATGATGTAAGCAGTAATGAGAGACCATGTTTATTTGTTTTTTGTTGGCTAGTTTACATCCCTTTCCAGTGCTGCCACAGGGTGGGCCCTTGAAGTTCACCTCTGTGGGGTGGCTGGCCTGTGCCTCTCTTTTTCAGTCATTTCAACCCAGGCAAATTTGGACAGGTCCTGGGATGAGAGAGTAAATCCTCCAATCCAGTGTGAGCTGGTCCCTTTGGGGACCATTAAAAGTAACACAAAGTGCAAGAAAAAAAAAAAAACAACTACGCCCTGTAAGTCTAACTTGTCCTCCCTCCTGGAAACATACAGAGGTTTCAGAGTAGCAGTTCTGATGGGCCACTCTGCCATCCCTCTGTGAACAGGAGGACAGGAGCAGCCTGGTTGGTCCTTGCACAAGGCCTGGCTCTGAGGCTCTGTTCCAGACTGCTCTCTCACCTCAGTGGCTGTTTACTGATCTGAGCTCTTCCTTTCAGTGGCTCTGTGACACTTTCCTCTGTCTCATCCAATCTACAGTGCAAAAAATTAATTTGGAAGTTTTAATGTAATTTAGTAAGACAGGATATTTACTTTCAAAACATGTAAAGTTTGATATTTATTTATTTATTTATTCATGTTGACTACAATAGCTTGGAATAATCTTTTAGCATAGTGCCTCTCATGGAGATGTAGGCAACAGATTTAGAAAAACCCAAAGCTTCTGAATTGACATGCACAAATTTCATCTGCTGTAATGAGGCTGGCAGCAGGCTGTTCTTGGCTATTTAGTGTGCTACCAAAACATGAAGTTTTGTCGAATGAAGCTAAAGCCAGTTTACTTTACAGTCACTGAAAGCTGCAGTGTTACTAAGTAGTACTTCAGTCTGTGGCTGACCTCATAAGCAAGAAGAGGGTGGAGAAGACATTGGTCATGGCTTTAGCAAAACAGACACTAGTGCACTGTAAAGACCCTGGGTGTCTTGTATGGAAGAGAGAGTACTAGAAGTGCTTAAAAATAATTCATGAGTCCATTTCTCCACATGCTAAAATTCTGCTGAGTAAGGGTTGATTTAGGTATGTACAGGTTCTTTGAATCAAGACTTTAGGCAAACTGGGTATGAATGGTGACCCAGCACATCTTAGATTAGTGTAGACAAAGGTAATAGTTAGGTTGGACCACTCTCTGAAGAAGAAGTTGTTCAGTGGATCCTTTTCATCCTCTATAATCCTAACATACGGATTACATTCTGATAAGCATGTGCCATACGTACACTTACTAGGAGGATTTTCCTGGGGTTTTGGTCATTTATTTAGCAAGAGAAAACACAGAAGTACAGCGTGATTTTTGTGTGTTGGATTTTTACTGGAGTATTTGTGATGTGTCTTTTGTTTTTGTAAAAATAGGAAGGAAGTCTTTCCTTGAAATGAAATCCTTCTACATCTTATTCTAATTAACTCCTCAGAATCTTTAATACAGAATCCATCAATATAATATAGGGCAAATTGACTGGACTATAAACCACAGCACTCTTAAAGATTGGATGGCTGCTACTATTTATGTATATACTATGCATTTTAAATCTGTATCAGATGGAAAAAGTAATGTCTAATATTCAGAGATGTTATACTTAGCTTTTGTTTGAAAATTTCCAGAAGAATTCCATAATTATAATCATTGTTCTACTTTGTTTTTTTATGAAATTGTTTTTTATATCAGCAAATATTTACATAGCATGTTCTGATAATGCATGATATGACATAAAAATGGCAAACTCCTTAGCATGAGGGATGTTACACGCTCTTTGCTAACTTGGGAAATTAAAACCAGCTTGCTTCTGTACAAGTTAAGTGAAAGAGGCTTCACTAGAAAAAGTATAGGCAAATTTGCAGATTAGTCATCCCAAATTATGAGCCACAGTGGAAAATTTGTTAGCTCATCCTTTTTATTTAGAATGAAACAACCAACTGTATTGATAGTTTCTTTCAGTGGTAATTCTGCATTTGTGGATATGTGTGTATACATAGATTTGTATAAGAGATACGTACATAGCCATAGGAGGTATTAGTGCTTTTTTAGGGATAACTTACAGCAGTCCCCCATATTCTGCAATGTTAGCTTTTGTTTTTCTTTTTCCTTCTCTCTGTGAATTCTCTCTATGGTTTTCTCTGGATTTGAAAATAGAACCTTATGTTTTTCTCCCATAAGCAATTCTTAACTTCTTTATTAACAGAAGACAAGTGATGGGAACGTGATGTAACCACAGCTGCATGAGTTTTGTTCAGCTGATGTTTGAAGTATATTTATTACTTTCTGTGAAGCCTCAGCTACAAGCATGGTAAACACAGTTTTTTCAGGGCAGCTAAAAAAGGTCAGCTTTGGAATCCATCACTCTCTTACTGCTGCTGTTTGTGCTGTTCTGAATAACTGGGATAAACAAAACTGTGTGGAGCATACTGAAGAAATAGTTTTCAGGACAGAACTCTCCATGGCAGTCAGGGTGTTTCGGCTTTCTTTTAATAAGGATATGTTTTGTTCAGTTTAGCACATCAGCAATCCCAGCATTCCCATAGCTTCCCATACATTTTACATGATGTCAAAGGGTGACCTGTAGAAATATTTTAAAAATAGATTATGTATCTCTTACAAATTCAGAGCTTTCATACAGATCTAGATATCACTAATGACAGATGAAGAAGGCTTATAAGGGTTTATATAGCCTAGTCTGTATTTAATTGTTTTAAAAATATGTGAGTTAAACTCTAGATATAAATAGTTATTTGTGAAATATGCATTCTGTACCCCTGCATTCAGACCAGTTTCCACGACCAGTTTCCACAACCCGTCTTGCCTCAGCTTTGTTCTTGTAATCTTGTGAGTAGGGAATCTTGAATCTTAACACAGGTAAAATCCAATACTGGCAAATATTTTATATCCTCTTTATCCTGAATTTCATGTAACGCTTGCTATTGATTAGTTACTTAATGTGGCTGAGTTACCTGGGATACACACCCAGGAGCTCTGTGACTCCTGGTCCTTGGGCTCATCCACTCTATCACGTGAAGAGCAGATGGCAGAGTTTAAGGGCAGTGAAGAACTTCAGTTTATGGCAGCTTTATGAAACTTTCACACTGCTGACCCGGTGTGAAAGGACAGGAACAAAGAGCAGGATATGACACTGCAATTCCATTCATTCCGTTTACATTGTGATGAAACCTGAAAAGAACTTGTAATTAACATTTCAGAGCAGGAAGATATGTTTTCCAGCCCTTCACTGAATCATTCAGGCACTGGTGGTCAAACTTTTTTCTTAACACTTTGTCATTTCTTCGATAATTGTGTGCTGAATTAGTAGCATGCGTAGTTGTAGCTTATTTTGTAAAATGGACTTGGATATTCCTCACCTCTAGATGTTCGTCCTGGGATGATTTTTGCAGCATCATAGTATAATTGATCTTCATTGATACTAGGTTGAAAGTTTGGAGGCTATTTCCAAGCCATAACTAGGAAATTCTATTTCCAAGTTATTTGTTAATATTTTAAATTCATTTTTCCTTGTATAACATTGTTTTTAGATTTCATATACTCAGTCGATCTTATCTGAAGCCTGTCAATGGAAAATGTATTGTTTAGAAATTCACTGTGGGTTTTTTTTTTCCTCTACATGGCCTTATTTTTCACACTGACTCACAGCTGTGGAATGTTAGATTTCTAGACCCTTTGTTCCCACTATGAATTGTTCATGATCATGGGATTTTTTTTAAAAAAGGAAAAAAAAGAAAGCTTCATTTTGAAAATGTCAACTAACAAATATATGGAACACTGAATAATGTATTGTGGCTTGTTTTGCTTTTTTTCTCTATTTAATTAACCAAACAATAAGTATTGTTTTCTATGTATGATAAATGTATCCTGCAAATAAATTCATTGTCTGATTGTTGATGTGCTTAAGTCTGTTTTTAAAAATAAGGTAGAGTGACATAATTCGTTACTAGTGGCAATTGCCATGTTTGCTCATATGCTCTCGTTCTCTTCATGTGTGATTCATATTCTCTCTCTGGGTACCAACAAGATACACCATCCTTTTCGGTATCTGACCACCTCCTAAAAATAATAATAACTATCACTTTACTTTCTCTTATTTATCAGCTTATCACAGTAATACTTGAAATATTTGGCACAGGATGTCATCGTCAAGGTAAGCAAAACCACTGCTCTGGCCAGTTGTGTGTGAAGAACTGAAAATGTCAGATCTTCAAAGATGAATATATGTATCACAAGCTTTGATTTGTTTATCCAGGCCAGCCCAGAGCTGGGCGCACAGCCTGGCTGGTTCTGGACAAGTTTCCTTGGGTATCCAGGTGGTGTCTGGGGCTGCGCTGGCACAGCGTAACCGGGTAGTTCCGCTTTATTTGAGAGGGAAGCGTTGTTGCTCTGTTTCTTGGGCAAGCTCATCTGGAGCCAGCCAGGTTATTTGTACTGAGAACTAAATTGTCCTTTGTTGCTTATTGGACACACTGTTACTTTATACAAGCAGAGCTGTTTCAGCAATTGTGGCTTTGTTCCCAGATAAAAGATTACCATGAGAAATGGACACAAAGCACAGATTGGACACATTGGTAGGATTTCCCAGATAGGTTGCTATGCAGTTTTTGCAATTTTCTGAATTGCATTTTTCTGGCATGAGGAGATGCCTTTTTTTTCCTCTTACTCATGTTAAAGGTGGATACAATAGCATGTTTTTTCTGAAGCATGTAAGCTTTTATGAGAGTTCTGAGGTTTTTCAGTTGGTTTTGAAAATGTTATCCTTAAGTGTGATTAGGTATATTCCTCTTGTAGTCTGGAAAAACAATCAATTATATCCTAATGTCATCCTGAGGAATGTCGCCTTATTCACTAATGTAATTTTAGGGTAAGATTTAAAAAGAAGTCTTGCATCTATGAATCTAATTGCTGGTAACTTTATAAAGAAAGTTAAATATAATTCTTCCTCTGATCGTACCAATTTGAACCATCAAGCAGAAGCATTCCTAAACATCTGCAGTAGATCCATATGCACTGAACTCACTTAAATATTTTTAAAGTATTTTTATGATCTTTTGATGTGACCCACACAACAAAATACAATTTAAGGTTTGATTCTAATCTTATGGTGGTAAACTGAGAGAATTCACAACATTTATGAGGAATAAGCACACAGACTAGTGTAGCTAGACTAAAATTTTCTGCTTTTTTACCTCAGAGAGATGTGGTTTTGGTGTTTGCTTTCATACTTTTAAGGCTCTGGTGTTGTTGAAATAGAATTGGATATTCTTACCAATTATGTATCATGTTCTCTACATTTGTAATTAGTTCTACCAGTTTTTAGTTCTTTGCAAGTGTATTAGTGGCTGAATACTATGTCACTGCCACTTCTGACTGTCTTGAAAACACATGGTCATACATCCTTTTTTATTTCCCCCTCTAAGGAATCTTTCAAACTGAAAAGAAATACTTTTTTCCTTTTTTTTTTAATGTCATTCTTTTTATTTGCTATTGCATTACAAAAGTCCCTGTGCTTTTACCTTTCATGGCTCTTTGAAGACATCTATTAAAATATTACCAGATATTCTTTTAAATTTCCCCAAACCAACTGAATTTGATTCAGTTGCCCATGCAGGCATCCGGTGTGGTCTGAGTTATCCTAAGGTTAAAAATCTGACTTGAAACAACGTTTTGAAATTCATCCCCCACTTGTCTCCTTTTGTCTCCTGGTGGGTAAGTCTCAGGGTTTCTGTAACTACACATGGGGCTGGCAGATGTGGGTGAGGCCCTATTGGAGATCAAAGACATTCTGGACCAGCTGCTGGATACTTGGAAAGGTACCTCAGGGCATTTCATATCACAGCAGATGCTTACACGTGGGCAACAAATCAAGCCAAACAGACTCCTTTTCTTCCTTGCAGTTTTTTCTTTTTGGCTCATGGACTACAGTAGACTATGAGGCTTTTCGAGTGAGTATATCTGACATAAAATTGTGATCCAGATTGTTGTACAAAGTCAGGCTAGCAGAATACATGCATTCTCCTCCTGCACTGACCTTAAGCAGCAGAAGCAGCAGAAATTAGTGTTGCTGCCTTACCTACAGCAAGAAAAAGGAAGGCTGATCTTACAAGGAAAAGCCCATCAGTCTCAAGCTGTGGAGGCACCAGGTAGAGGCACTAGGCTGTGTGAGGAGACTGTGATCATCTTGGCCAAGTGCCACGGTTGTGCATTTGACTGGTTTTTAACTTGCAGGAGAAAAGAAATTATGAGACTTACAGTTAAGAACGGGATAAAATCAGGGAAGGGAGTGATAGAGAGAGATGGTTTGTTCATTTACAGAATCATTAATAACTCCATGAGAAGCATTTTTNTTTTTTCCCGTTGAAGCATTTATAGAGCTGACCTGCAACTAGAACTAAGAAACTTCCATCACTGGTAGAAACACATTGGTAGTAAGATCAGAGAGGCAATAAAAACCCATCCTAGACAGCAGTTCAGACTTCAGAGTTGTGTCCTCCCTGGCTGAGGATCAGGACCAATCTGACTTTCAGTTAGTCTGGATGCAAAGTCAGAACTTTTCTCCTTCTGTTTCTACATTCCCCCTTCAGCATGAGTTAACCTTACAGATGCAATCATTAAGAAAATCAAATTTTTTAATGTTTTGCCTCTTGGCTTTGTTTTCATTCCTGCAGCTGTTTGAATAACTAGCAGATACTTGGCCAAACCACCTGTATTTCTATCATTGCTGCAAAATCAACAAAGATTATGAACATGCATTATAAACCTCAAATTCCTGGGTACTTGCCACTGGTTATACCAACAAATGTATTTTTTTTTCCTTCACTTTGACTGTTTACTGCTCTTTATTACACGCTTGAATTTATTCCCCAGAAGTGTTCTGTGAGGCGCTTGTAGTGCTCAACATGCTGCAGTGCTGAAGGAAGGAAAAAATGGGCAACCCAAAACTTGCAGAGTTCTTTTTACAACAAAATTCACTGTTTCATTTAGTGAACCAACACAGATAAGATTATTTTATCATAGATGAAGGCTCTGGTTATTTTTCCAGCATTTATATTCAAAGGTAGTCCTAGGGAGAGCACTTCAGTGGTTAACCTAATTGGCCTCTGTGTACCATTGACCTTTGCAATCAGATGTAGCTGAACCAGAAGTTAGATCAGAAGTTAAAATATTACTGTCATTGTTGTGAAAACTTTAGCATATTATCAAATAGTAATTATTTGTAAAAATGCAGAAACCTATTGTTCACTTGAGATTTTTACTAACTGGAACTGCACGATTTTTTTAACTTTTTTTTTTTTCATTTCGATTGAAAATACCAAAAGTCATTCTGAAGAGAACATTTTAGCTTTCACTTATAGAGTTACTTAGAGGGGTTCTCTTTTAGCATGATGCAAATGATGGTGTAAAAATAAAACTGCATCATTTAAAAAAGTGACACTAAATGTGATACTAAATGTTTAAATCACTGTATTCTCATAAATGTGGTCATGAAACCAAACTTGTTATATTCTGATGTAAAATAGGAAAAACCAGAAAATTAATGGTCATGCATGTTTAAAAATAATAATTTTTATTATTAATTACAAGTAAGTAAAAAAATGGCAGGGGGAAGCTCCTAAATGAAGGCACTCTTCTAGATCAAAAAGGAGTTAAAAGGCAAAATAAACCTCTTGTCTTCTGCCATGCATTTCTGTATACACAGAGATATGAATTTGATAAGTACTTGGTTAACTTCTGCTGGCCTGCACTAGCATCAGTTTAGGTAAAAATAATGATTGTTAGTGGCTTTAGAAAGCTGTGAACCATACAGTGAAGTGGCATTGTCAGGTCCATAAAACACAACTTGCAGCTAAGGAAAGTGGTTGAGCAGCTCTGTCTGGGCCTGGGATGTGAGGCCACCCCTCAGGACAGGAATCCATCCCGCTGTGCTGCCCCGTGTGACCTGCAGCCCCTGTCAGGGCCAGCCCCAGAAAGGCACCTGCAGTCCTTAGCAGGGACTCAGGCCAGTAAAGCTCACTAAGCTCTACCATTAAGACCTTTCTTACCCTGAGGTCAACGGCCCTCCAGAACTAGCTCAAATTTTTACCCAAAATAGCCCCGAGCTCTTCTGCACATGCCCAGCCCTGGCAGCAGAAGGGCTCAGGTACAACGTCCAGGCTGGGGTCTGGCAATGACATGTGCCACTCCTCTTGCCTGAGAGGCTCAGCATAGCGCTTGGTCTCAGTGTGGAATTTTTTAATCCAGCATCCCATTAATTCTGTCTTTGAAAATGCCATGTGCAGGGTTGGGAGCAGGATACAGCAGATGGGAAACAGCCTGGTACAATCCAATGTCTGTTGAGTGAACCACTGAACAGACAGTTTATGTAATTCTATAGGTGAGTTCCAGATCTGGGCCAGGACCTACTTAAAATCTCCAGGACAGAGCCTCGAAGTTTCTAGGAATGTTTAAATTGTGTCTTGGTTGTTGGGGATTTTTTAATCTTTGCTATGTCTGCAGATGCATAGAAACCACGTAAGAAGGAGGTGTTTTCTTGCTGGAGAGGAATGTTAAAGAGATGCTGCCAATTTTAATCTTTGGGGGGAAATGCTTTTATTTTAAGGAATAAAAATGCTTTAATATTTGTTAAGCTGTTCTGCTTTTCTACAGAATTTGCTGAAATACATTTTCAATGTTTAAAAAAAACATTTTAACTTTCTTTCAAGTCTAGGAAGTGTGCAGCTTGGGCCATGGAAGCTTATGAACAAAGGAGCTTTGAAATGGGCTGTCTCCTCTTCAACTGCTCCAAATGTTTGACTCTGTTGTATTAGCTCCAGTTTGGTGCTGATAAAAGCTTGCTGTTGTGTAGCTGTAAGGCAAGTCAGCCGTCTTAAGAACAGTTTAAATTATATTAGTCAGTCAGGCATCTGAAATTAGAAATTTTTGCTTGTGCATCCCAGGCTTTGGAATGCTGTCCCATGAAATCTAACACTGCAGCCAGACAATTAGACCTGATACCAAGAAATTGTAGGTCCAAATTAAATGGAGTCCTTGGAGTAAACCCTGAATATGATATGCATGTGAAAAGAGAGCTAAATTATGCACAAGCAATAAGACCCTTATCAATATGAAAATGTAAAGGACTCCTTTCTTCCATCCTTGTTCACCACAGATATGGTCTAGCTACCCTGACATTAGTGGGAAACATCCTGGCCCTATATGGAGGGGAGTATCAAGTGTTAAACTAATAGCAGAATAAGGTGGCATAGCCTGAAGAACAGTGTCAGAACTGGACCTACAGAAGGAGGAAAGCAGTTGCTTCAGCCTACAGAATGAAGCAAGGGGTTTCTCTTGTTATTGTTAATGCATTTTGCAAAGCTCTTTACTTCTGTAGTGTAAGACATAGCCCTATTCTTCAAGCACATATTGTAAAAGTTATTTTGTATTGAAGCATAAAGATGTAGCAATCAAATGGAATTTGGAAGGTTTTTTTGCTTTGGGCTGTAACAAGCTTTCAAGGCTGCTTGTTGATTGAAGGGGCTGCTGCTATGAGGGGAGGAATTCAGGGACTGAACCCCACCTAGCTTGAGTCACTTGCTTTAGGCATTTGGAAAGTCACCCTAGCCTCTCTCTACAGTCAATAAAGACAGACATACCACCACAGATAAGCCATCTGAGGAACACCAGGCTCTGGGGCTGCTTCTCAAACAACTGGGCACAGCCTGCTCCATAGCTATGTTGCAGAAGGACTACATTAATAGATAGGATTGCTCAGAGCACCTGCACAGGCAGTATATAGTCAAACAGAATAATGAGTGTTGGTTTCTACACTGCCTTATTTCCTCTTTCTTTCTTTGGTCCACAGCACATTTACGAATAAAAAGCTTTGTGTGAATAAACACTGTTTTGCGGCTGATTACCGTACTCAAAAGGTCTTTATTCAAGCCACCACATTCCTCTAGAGAATGTTTTAGAACATGTTCTAAAAATCATAAGTATTGGTCTTAATCATTCACAATTTTAAAATATTTTAGTCTAGTAACACATTATCTCTTCTTATATATGTGTGTGTCATTAAGGTCACGGAAACATGATGATGAATAATTTGTAATTGGTAGGTATCTGGAACTATCAATCTCTTCTTATTTTTTAAAGTAACAATTACTATTTATAGTAACAATTACTAATAATAATTTAAAAGACTTTAAAAAGTAAACAATAATGCTTAAAAGTACTAATGATTAAGATAGTGAGTTAGAAATCAACCTATCTAGAACAGTCTTAGAAATAAGCCAAATGTTTGCCTGAAGACAGGCGTTCTCAATTACCTGTGTGGCCTCACATCATCCCTATCCACCTCCCACACTGTACATCTCTGCTGTAGTTGTAAATAATCACTTTTTACTTTCAGAACTGTTCACTAGCCTTTTCTCTGTCTTTCTGCCAAGATCAAGCCTGAAGGCTGGAAAGACAATTAGAGATACAACTTCCCTGTCACAGCTGACTGCCACATTCATTCACTGGAGAGGGATCTTTCACAAGGATGCACAGTGACACGACAAGGGGAAAAGGGATTAAGTTGCAAATGGGAACATTTAGATTGTGCATTAGGAAGGAATTCGTTACTGTGAAGATGGTGAGCCACTGGAACAGATCGTCCAGGTTGGGGATGTCTCTGGAAGTGTTCCAGGCCAGGTTGGATGGGGCTTAAAGCAACGTGGTCTAATGCGAGGTGTCCCTGTCTATGGCAGGGGGGTTGGAATGAGATGATCTCCAAGGTCTCTTCCAACCCAAACTATTCCATGATTCTATGATTACCAGTGTGACACTGGAATCACAACCTTTATTTCTTCCGCCTCCTGCCTTTCCCAGCACCTCCCCCACCTCCTCACTTTGACTTCACCTTCTCACTAACAAATCCAGAACCACATTGCAGAGTTATTAGTATCTGCCTGCCTTTTTTTGTGAGTAATACATGATTTTTAAATGAAAAAGTGATCATTTCTCAACGAGCTATTCCTATGCAGTCAGGAGGAAGCAAAGGAGGAGCATGGCATCTGTGTTTTACTCTTGATTTAGCTGGGGACTTAATTAGCAAATGTATTTGTCAGACTTTCTGGTTTTTACATGTCTTTAAAAGAAATTACTGTGGTGATATGATTGACAAGGACTGCTTAGAGAATGATGACTCCCTATGTAATTATGTTCAGTTTGCCAGCTGTGGCAACTATTTGAAAGGCTGCACTTCTGGCCAGAGATTATTAGCTTATATATACACCAGGTTACATACGTTCATACAATCTACTGCTTAATGCTTTATCTCCCTTGAGGGCGTTAGAGATATTAGAGAAAAACCTGGATTCACACTGAAGGATAATTTGCTTTAGGAAGATGTTTTTACAGTGAATAAGCATTACATGCATCATGTAAAGATGCAGCCAAGATTCTGGAAAGCGATGACTGAATCTGGGTACATTTTTATAATTCTCAATCTAAAGGATTTATTTTTCCAATGCAAGAGCACAGAAAATGAAGTCTTTTAAAAAGAGCCAGCTTGCACACCAGAACCATTGCTTACCACACACTAACATTTGTGTTTATATCTGTGACTCTGTTTTACTTCCCACTGAAAGAAAAAAAAAAAAAAGGTTGGAAAAACTGAAGACAGGTACTAGTAAGGGCACTAACCATATTATCACATGCAATCACACTAGTTTCCTGGACAGCTGAAATAATAGCAGCCTAGTTTAGTGCCTTGGACTGGTTTCTACTGGGTGACCGCACTTCACAGTAAAGCCTGCAATACATCTGTCATCAAAATCAGCAGCACCTTAAATGTGACGCTGAGTAAGTATGGCAGGTGCTGAGAAAATCTCCACATCTGCCCAGGCTTGGGTTTGTTTCTTGGAGAAAACCAGGGAGATGTTGGTTCAAGTAACAGAATATTTCCACCTTTATCAAACTGGACTAAGTTTTACAAGGTCTGAATTAAACTTTCAGCTCAGGCAATGTGAAACAGGAGCAATAGTGTTTTGCTGTTTTGCTGATCCCTTTTATTTTCAGTATTTGGATCATAAATTCTCTGTGTAGAAACTCCCTTCTCTGAGTGCAGTGATGTGAGAATGTAACTCTCTTTGGAGAGATTTGTACTGATACAAATATGGTTTGAAAGTAGTGTGTACTGGAAAAATTGGGTTTTAGAAAAGAGATACTAGGTTTTAAACATGATCTCTGTAACACAGTTTGAACCCCAACAGCAGCATGCGTTTTGAAAATTAATTCGGTCAAAAAGTCAGCAACAGTGCAGGCAGAGCAAGAAAAGGGAGTTGTAAACAGCAGAGAAATCAGAAACTGATGGAGTGAACATCATACAAAGGACTCACAGCAGGAGAGGATGCAGATGATGGTATCAAACAAAATAAAGTATGGTTTAGGAGAAGAAGAAAGGAAGAAGCACTGAGAACAAACAGTGCTGCATTCAGAACAGGCTGGGCAAAAGTGCAATGAATGGGAACATGGAGAAAGCTCGGCTGATTTCTAAATAACAGATAAAAAAAGCATCAAAGAGCTATAGACAGAAGCAGGGCTGGAGTAGCATGCAGCAAATGAAAAAACAAGTTAATGGAGGGAAAATAGTTGGGAGAGCACTGAAGAACAAGGCCTCTAGTCAGCAAACATTTTACATGATGATCACAGAAAAGAAAGAAGAGAGAATGGAACTGAGGAGACAGGAAATTGAAAGGGGGAATGGGAGAGATGACTGGGACTTGAAACTGCAGAAAGAGTGTAAGGATTAAAGAAGGGTCATATAGATAGTCATTGCTTCTCCTTCATTCAGAGGTATCTCATAATTTGGGTGGGGATTTTTTAATTTCCTTGTCTTCTTACTCATGCAGCACTTTTTGTATTTACACCACAGTTGCATTACATGTTTTTAACATTTGTTATTTTGAGCAGCTTGCAATATGACCTTAGGGGAGGTTTAAGGTTTTATAGCAACCTTTTACCTACCCACCACCTCTTCTCAGGAAATTTCCAGTTCATTCCTGCCATGACTGAAATGCTGCATGATAGCATCTTTGCAAAGCCTTCAGAAACAGCACCGGGCCAAAAGCACCTTATTGCTTCTCAGTAAGCAGTCTCTCAAAGTCAGTTTAATCCCACATATTTAGTGCTGCAAGCAAGCCATTTCAGAAAATTAAACTGGAATTTCCCTATGTGTTTATGACATGGCAGTAACGATAGATTTTTATTTGTAGTTAAATATTATCCTGCAGTGTTTACCAATTAAACATTCAAGGCACACAGGGAAAGTGATTGAGGGCTTGATTGAAAGCCAGATGATGGGAGAAAATGTCATCAATTCAGCTGTGGTTTAGAATTGATAAAACTAGCCCACAGAATGATTTGTGAATAAATGTGGGCATTGCACTAATACACTGGAAGTGGGAAAGTTTGCTTTTAAGGGCTGGAACTTTTATGAGACATTTAACTCCTAAACAGCTTATAAATAGACCTCTGTGTTGTTTTCAACAGAAGGGTATACTGTAAATATGTTACTGGAGGCTACCATTCAGACAGACTGCACATAATCCAGGCAATGGAATATGCCATGCGTGATGGGTGCCACACAAATAGGACTACTCTGGCAATAAGACATGCACTATCTCTTAAAGCTGAGCTCCATGAATTATTATAAAGGTACAAGTGAGGCTTACTAACAGAAGTAAGCCTAAAGCTAATGCTACTCACAACATGACCAGAAATAACTCATAACTTGACCAGAAATGTTACCTACAAGCAGAAAACTACGGTCTCTTTCCCATCAAAAAGTACCATTTACATTTTGAACAAAACACAGGGAAAAATTAATGTGTTTTTAGCTTGATAAAGAAAAACAATAGGAAAACCATAGAATGGTTAAGGCTGGAAAAGACCTTTGAGATCACCAAGTCCAACCATCAACCTCGTGCTACTACCATGTCCGACATTAAACCATGCCCTACAGTGCCCTGCCCACATGTTTTTTGAACTTCCAGGGATGGAACACTTCCCTGGCTAGCCTGTTTCAATGCCTTACAATGCTTTCAGTGAAGAAATTTTTCCTAATATCCAATCTAAACCACCCCTGGTGCAACTCAAAGTCATTTCCTCTTGTCCTGTCACTTGCTACTTGGGAGAAGAGACTGACTCCCCCCTGGCTACAGCCTCCTTTCAGGTAGTTGTAGAGAGCCATCAGATCTCCCCCAAGACTCTTTTTCTCCAGGCTAAAAAACCCCAGCTCCCTCAGATGCTCACCGTAAGACTTGTGCTCCAGACCCTTCACCAGCTCTGTTTCCCTTCTCTGGACTCATTCCAGCACCTCAAATAAATCTAATTGAAAGTAAAGTCAATTTGTTGCCAAGCAGTCAGTAGTCTTAACAGTCCTATATGTACAGTAATATGGGCTTGCTCTCTTGTCCAGAAATCAAAGAAATTTTTCAGAGTCACTTGGGATTACCCCACAAAACCACAATCATGTTGTCTCATAACTAGAAGGGACCCAACAGTAGAAATGCTGACAAGAAAATATTTCCAGGGAAGCAGAATACTTAAAGAGTAAGGTGCTTGCTAGTATTTCCTCTGACCATCTTGGCTTCTTCCCGCAGCTCTATTGCAGCCCCTCCCATATGATCCCGTGGGACTTGTTTCCATACCACTAGGAAGCACTACAGCAAGTGCTGTGCCTGCAGATCAGAGGGACCCCAGCATCAGTACTCAAGCCTGGTTTATGACAGGATAAGCTGTTATCTCCTAGGGCCGAGTCTTTTAATCCATCCACATAGTTTCAACGCAGGACAGTGTGTGGGAAAGCAGAGCTGAATGCTGCTTCTACACTCCTGCAGTGCTGCAGCCAGCAAACGCTCCACACTAAGTCTGGCTGCACTGAGCTGTCCATAACACAAAGAACAAGTGGTCCCATCGACCAGGAGAGCCCTGGGCTCCTTGTGTCAGCGGCCCTCACTGCCATGGTGTAACCATGTCAGAGTGCAATAAAATCTGTGGAAAAGTTTTCTGAAAGAATGGAGTCAGGCAACTGTATAATTTGTTCAAAAAACTCTGCATGACATATTGGTTAAGGTTAAGTTTTACAGCTTTGTTTGACATAGCCAAGAGTGGCTGTCACACAGGAAATGTATCTTGTCTTTTCCTGAGCCATTTTTATTGCAAAATCTGTTATTCAGCATTTGTTGGTCAAAAAATGAATTCATACGCTTTCTCTTTAGTTCCTGCGCACTTCCTAAGCAAACAGTAAAAGGCTGGCAGTTCAGTATTGTTTATTGTTACATGGGGCTCTGTCAGTTTGTGATGAAGAGAAATACAATAGTGCACAATTTAAAACAGGAATCAGGAAGAAAATATAATCCAAGAGTTTCATTTCAGCATTCTCAAATATCTTTTTGAGTCAGTGTCTTTTGGCACTGGCAAGACACCAACTTGAGCTCTTTCGGCACAATGAAACACAGTATCATTGATAGTGACAGATGTAGCCCTTGAAAACAGGGAGACATAGAAAAAAGGTCAGGAAGTAGTGAGCACTCAGAACACAGCAGCTTGAATTCATCAGAGTACAAAAACAAGGCCATATCACTGCCTAGATCAGAAGAGAAACCTAACCAGGATTTCTAGTACCCTGCAGGTACAACAATACATTCTTTTCTTCTTACAGCTTAACCCCTGCAAAGTAGCAATCTCAAAACACTGAAAGCATAGGAGCCAGACCAAACGAAATTACCCACCTATTGCTTTAGGTCATAAAAGCAACCTTTCTATCAAGTTTTAATTGAAAAAATTAAAGTGTTTCCACACCAGAAATTCTAATGACATTACCTGTTCACTGACGTTTTTAATTTTGCATGTCATGCTAGTAAAATTGGGATTGAGAAATGACAGGAAACAAAATAGCTACTTGCTTTTTTTTCAGGATTCATGCACTCACAAAAGTAAGACCCTGAATTGATAAATTTTAAAACAAAGAAAATGCAATTGCATGTAAGATACTTGAAGTCCTTAGATTACAGAACCCTGTATGAACAGCCTTCCTTTTTGTGGCTGAACAATCTTTGTCTGTTGAAGCAACTAGCATCTTCAGTGCCTATGCTTTGACATAACTCTCATCAAGGGAGTATTTTGCTTCCAATTTTGTCCAGATAGAGGAAATTAATGACAATTTCAATTTTGTATACGAAATTCTTTTGCTGTGTCTCTTTTTCCAAGTCTGCATTTCTTTCTTTCACCATTTTCAGCCCAAAAGTCAAAATAGATACAGTACTCAAAAATTCTGCCTTTGAAAATTATCCTCAGGTGTTACCAGTAGCTGCAGGTTCTATTGGAAATCCCCTTAAAAATTTGAAAATCTTCCCTCTCAAGATTTTCACCTCTCACCTCTTTGAAGAAAACCTTCCAGGATTCTGATGCTGGGAAGAAAAAAAACCACCTACCTTTGAACTTTGCATATCGTAAGTATTCCTATCTGATTACTTTTCTGATTTTCTTATATTCTAGGTTAATGTTACTTGCAATAATAGTCATTACATAAGTGTTGCAGCCAAAACCTCTAAGCAAACTACATGTTATCTTTTGAACAACTGCTCGCTCATTGACAATATCTTTACATGCCATTTTGTGTTCATCAGAAGTTCTTTCAGTTTAAAATTAACAGAGTAAAGAAGAAAACCTAAAAAAGAAACCTGAACCAAGCTGTTAAATAACTGGAGAATATATTAAAGACTTTGTAAGGAATCGCTCATAATATAAGGCAAGTAATAATATAAGGCAAGTAATAATATAAGGCAAGTAATAAAGAACCATTATGGAAAATTTGTGTAGAATACCATATACATTATTCACAAGAGGAATTTAGAGCTATCTGTTGAATCTGTATTTTTAATAATGTCATAGCTGAAACAGTTTTCATCCTCATGATTGTACAAACTAATAGAGAAAATACTGTTACCACCACATTTTGGGTGGAATAATCATTACCAACTTAAGAATTAAAATGCTGATGTCCTGACTCCTAACCTACTGCTCTAGTTTCTCTCAAAATATCAGCTGAGACCTTTTAGTAAAGACTGAGCTGGTACCAGTGGGGACTAACTCATTCAATCGGGGTATCTTATCTGACAAACTTCTGGGCTGCAAGGACACATAAGTTTTCTGATATTTACAACAGGCTGTTTTAGGCTGAACATTTTTATGTCAATTCTAAAAGGCACTTTGCTGTAATTACTGCCAATTATTACTTTATTGAGTTCTGGTGAAGTTTTGGTAACAGATTGCAATACATTATTTTGTATTACCTTGTCAATTGGTCAGTATTTTTACATAGGTTTTGGAGGATTAACTACTAGACTTTTGTCTATTTCTCCAAAGTTGGTTTATCCATTTTAGCTCTAATTATGAAAGTACTTGGGTGAGCTATAGATCAATCACTTTGGATTATATTCTTGACTCTACATTTTGAATTACGTTGCATTTAAAAACCATACAAATTTATAATTAGATGTTACCTGACAACTTCTTAGAGGAACTGACTGTGAAAAACCACAAAGACTTTCACAAAGTTCTTTCAACTTTTTTATGTGATGTTGTTTAATGAAGTCAAAGATGGTCTGGCAGCCAATAAAACGAGAGCATGGCCAGCTGAGTTGATCAGTATTATCTTACTGTATTTTTTTATCCCTTGGAAAACTCATCTATCTTTCCTAAGCACATGCTGTTTCTTATTTACAATAGAAAATGGAGAAGTTTGTGCAAAAGTTTCTGCTAACGAGAAAACTTTTAAAAAAGTAATCGTGGCTCTCATCCCCACATGGAAATTCTTATTTCGTGTTGAGGATATCTCTGAATAGAAGAAAATTGATTCAATCTGTTCAAAGCACTCCATAAATGTGGAATTCACCTGAACTGTTTTTAGGCAAGAGATAGAAGCAGAACACATTTTATCTGATCTGGTTTAGACTGCAGATGAGATGAACTACGTCTTCCCTTCTGCTCTCTGCTGGTTCTGAATGGAATCAAGACAACCAGATCAAATACAGGCTCTGGATTGTAGACATCTGAGTTGGAGGAGATGAACTTCCTGCACAGGGCGCACAGGAGAGCCTGATGTGCAACAGCTGTTCTGCACTGGCACCTTGGCCTGTTTAGACAGGCACCTTCCTTTAATCTGGAAATCCCTTTGCAGAAGAGACCATTTTCCGACTTGGAATTTGTATTGCGCTTGCAATCAAAAGGTTCACTCATGACAGGCATAATGGTAATACCTCGTCTCACAATAAGAAAGCTGAACTTATCAATAAAGTAATACCCCTTGTAGAGTTCTAAAGGGTTGAGTTTATAAATTAATTATAGCTAGTATTATTAGCATGTATTTAAGCATTTTGTTTACTCTCCTTGGTTTTATATTTTGAATGCTGTTACATACAATTCTGCCTGGAAGGCCAAATGACCAGGTAACAACGAGTACTGATCCAACCTTGTTTGCAGTGCACCAGACAAATACTGACATTCTGGCTCCCTTGAAGTCAGCATTAACTCTGTCTTTGACTTCAGTGGCAACAGAATTTCATGTAAGAAGCCCTAAATCCAATATATAATACAGATATGGGAATAAAATTCACACTATCATTTATCAGCATTTCTCACAGAGTGCACACTGAGGCATCATTCAAAAGACAATTGAAAAAGGTAACTAAAAGGAACAACTTTATGAGAAATATTATTGTAAAACATGCATATAAAATACATATTACTGATGTCTAGTTAAGGTAAAACATCTTTTCTATTGTGTTTTTTTTTACACCGTCTCTCTTTTGCTCATCTGTTCTACTGCCTCCATGCTGTCTGGATGAATTCATTACTCTAATTTTAATCAGTTTACCATCCATTCTTCTCTGTGCAGGGATTCCCTTCCTCCATAAAAACACTTTGATCAGAAAGAATATTATTTTCTTCATGTTATGAGAGGCTAGGATTACAAATTACCACCCCATGGATATTTTCCCCTAATATAAAGAGCTTTACAAGATATAAAAGAAATTATTTCACCTTGATCAGGTTGTTTTTGGTTTGCTGTAATATTTACATTGCTTCAACTGTAGCTGCTAATGTTGGTCAAAAGAACGGATAATGGTGTCCACTGGATACAGAGTGCTGCAATGAAAAAGAGGAGATTTACCTTTTCAGTGTGTTTTTTGATATCTAGGTATTTTTGATATTTAGGTATTTTGGTAACCTCTTCCTGAAGTCACCTGCATACCATGGGAAATTATAATCAATAGACAGGATGCTGTAACTTGAAGGGATTGGGGAAACCTGTGCATTACTGGTTTTGTGACAGTAATTATTATGAAATATAAACAAAGCAGAAGTAGAACAGAAAAAGAAGGAAAAAAAACCAGCTTAGTGTAATAGAAAAATGATTCTGTTGTACTGCTGGTGGAAATGAGGGATATCCTAAAGTCCCAACCATGTCACACACAGCCACCCCCAGCACTGGTTATCTGACCTCACCTGAGCTTGCCATCACTCTGCTTTGCGTGCAGGGAAACAAGGCATCAAAGTCCATTTTTTTCTGTTATGTTCTTTTTGATTGTGAACCACAGGTCCTGTCCTGTATTCTATAAGTCACCACTTGGGAGTGGTTTAGGTATTCTAACAAGCTGATGCAGCCACCAGACGTAACTTCTATAGCTTAGGTCATAAAGGAAAACTAGTACTGGCAGGCCCTATCGATGCCTGAGGAGGTGCATCCAGACAATGTGACAGGCATGACAGAAGGTGGACAAGCCAACAAGTCCTTTGGTTGCTATCCAAGACCATGATCATCTGATGTGGTACTGGGAATCACCTGATGAGCTGCCCATGGGATCAGATGATGACTGGGAAGAAAGAGCGAATAAGGGAGATCATCTGATAGGAGTTATAAAAAAGGTTCCTCAAAGCCTATTTTCAAGCACCAAGAGAGACTTTAATTGTTCTGAGAGATGACACAGATGTTAAGGAAAAGCTTGATCAAATTTTGCTGCATCATGTGGTGAGTTCACAGGCAAGACTGTGGTTGGGATGGAAAAGCAGTGCTCATCTACCCTTTCCTTGTATTTGGTTTGGGGGTGAGGAGATACTCATTTGGATTCTGGGGAATTCTGTCGAATGGTCAAACATCGATAGAGAAACACAGGAAGAAACTCTGTCAGGTCTGTGGCATTTTGGCAGTTAGGAAAAACCCCAACACCAAACCTCCCATTATGTGCAAGTTAGAGGTATGACCTGGGCTAAGCTTAGACGATGCTGCTGGGAAGGCAAGGGTAAGGAAGGGTCTGTCAGTGGTTTCTATGGCTACTCTTCAGTGTTATCAAAATAATTTGTTATCTTCTGTCAAGACTGAAACCTGATTAGTGAGTGTTTTAACACAAGTAAGGTGTCCCTGAAGAAGATGTGCAGGATGACCAGGATCCTGGGATGACTGGACTTGAGGTCTCACCTCCATGGTAAATAACCTCTGCCCTAAGGAAATAGACGGGAGTCTATTTGGACCAAAGGAAATCCCAAGGGTTCACACACACCACTCTGGCTGAAATCCAGCAGAGGATTCTCAAAAAGCAGGGAGTATAATAGCTGCTATAATTTATGGTAGCACTTATTTAAGTAATTAACTCTTATCTGAGTTTGCTAACTTCCTGAAATTGTTCTCTTGTTCTGTGAGAAGTCTTACATCCTATGATATAATTTGACTCTCCAGAGTCTTTCTTTGCAGAATTAAAATAGAAAGACAAAAAAAAAAAAAAAAGAGAGTCTTTATTCATCTTGTAATCTACCTGAATAAGTTTCCTGTTGAATTCAATATGCTTGTTTTCAAAGTTAGAGATTTTTCTCATAATTTCCAGTAAGATGTAGCCTCCACACTGCCTAAATTTAATTAGAAATGGAGAAATGGACAGTTTGCTATCTTTTTTTTAAGCGTTGAGAACTATGCCCCAGCAAGCCCACATATTAGATAGAAAGTATCCAAGAGAGGGGAGATAAATGGTATTTGTTTTAGTAAACAGTAACATGCTCAGGCACAAAAGTAGAAATAAGAATTAAAGAAGTAAATTCATTGCAATAATCAGTTCTAACTTTCTTAGCTGTATTAAACAGTTGTTCCCCTCTAGAAAACATGAATTTCGTCTTATATAATAAGATAATGCTGTTTTGCAAAGTGGAGAATTTCGTGTTTGGTCACAATTGTGATGCAACATTGTTACCTCAAATAAT
The DNA here is from genome assembly GCA_013397755.1 of Cnemophilus loriae. Classification (NCBI taxonomy): domain Eukaryota; kingdom Metazoa; phylum Chordata; class Aves; order Passeriformes; family Corvidae; genus Cnemophilus; species Cnemophilus loriae. The sequence continues at coordinate 2,387,340 of VZTF01007877.1, read as the reverse complement.
TTCTAAAACAACCATTAACTTACAAGACCCTTTCCCATCCCACCCCACCAATATTTTTCTAAATTGAAGTATTATCTTCCTTCTCCTACCCCGCAAAATTTACCATGACTTCTGTCAATGATAGGCAAATATTTAAGGACTAGAGCTGTGTTCAAAAAAAGAAAATTCCTAGGGAAAAGATGATCCAGATGCACAAACAGTGAAGATGATGAAAGCACTTTCAGGGGTTTGCCTCAAGTTCTACCCCTCTTCTGTTTGCAGCCCCTGCTTTTCCCATTTTGGTACTATCTTCTAGCAGGGACTTCAGTATGGGGTTACATGTTTGCACATGTTATTCTGCTTATTTAATTGTATTGCATTAATGTTTAACAATACTTTGAATATACAGAACTAGGCATGGAGAGAGAACCCATGTGCATGTATATTTTAGATAGATATGTTTAATTTCAAGGTTTCAATTAGCATTGTGAGATGGCCACATTATTCCCAAGTGATAAAGCCATGAGATATAGAAGTATTCCTAAATAAGGGCTAACATAACCTTTGTGAACTCCTGTCATAAATGTGTCACCACTTTAGAAACTTTTTAGCCATTCAGGAAAAAAAGTCTACTACTGTTAAGCAACCCTAGTGAACCCTAGGCTGGACGCAGAAGGACCTGAAGTTAATGAAATTCTGAACAGGTTATAACCACGAGGAAAGAAGTCTTTTCCTTAAAGGATATTTCTTAGCTGTGTATGAGAAGTTGGGTTTAACTTTCATTCCTGAGGTGAACTTTGGATTGTGGCAGTTGTAGGTGAAATATTTTCAGAACAATGAACAGAGGTGGATGTAGTCAGAGAGGATGAACGGGGAACCCGTGGTTAAAAATGCCACTACACTCTGCTTAAAAAAACCTTGAGACTTGAAACACTTGGTATTTCAGCCTGCTGTGGTCCTGTATGAAGAACAGAGGTTATGCAGGCTAAAACACACATCCAGTGCAGGTTACTGCATACTCTGCAAGGCCTTTGTCCCAGCTATTTACCAGTGCAAAATTGTTCCCATCAGCTGGTGTCTTTTATTTAATCTGTCCAATCTACGTATAGAGGGTATGGTCTCTGCCCTTGATTTTCTGCACAAAGCTTTTCAAACGCCAGTGCCTCAACCTTTTTTCCCCCACTTTTGCAGTTTCTACTAGTTTCAAAATACGCACATAATCTTACACTGAATAAACTCTTTCCAAATAGTCTGTGCTAATCTTAACAACGTGATGTCATCCAAACTCCACAGCATTTGTGAAACATGTTTTAATATTCCAGATCTTTTGATCTTGTCTCATAAATCAATCCCTTCATCTCTTTAATTATTTTAATTGCTCTTTTTAAAATTCCCTTCAGTATAATTTTCTAACAGGAAGATTCCCAAAAATATCCCAGGCATGACCTAGTTAAGTAGTATGCACAGAGTAGTCATGCCAAAGAAGTGGAAGAGAATTCTGTTTGATCCTTCCTCAGCGATGGGATCCCTCACACAGAGGCTTAAATTCTGGGGGCTTTGTTATTATGCTTTTCTGTAAAACCATATGTAATTTACTGTTTGCTTTCACTCCTACATGTTGATATTGCAGGTTTCTTCCTCCTGTTGGATGTTTTCCTACAGCTCTACCAAAGTTTCCAAGATGAACCTCTTCTTTTCCACCCCTTATTGAATTTGTTCATGCCAGCCTTCCCAGTTCCACCTAACCCAATGAGCAGCTGTAAAAGCCATTTATGGCTAAGAACTGTCCTTTAAGTCAAAGTTTAAGAAGGAAAGATTTCATACTGTTCTTTGTAATAATTCATTAGCCTTTTCAGCTCTTCAGCCCACTACGAAAACATAAAATTCTTATCCATATAAAAAAGTACAAAGTAAGACCACTGTTCTTTTTGCCACAGCAAATTTAATTTAAAAGATGATGTTTCAACTTTCTTTAAGTGCCAGTCTGGAATGGTTGGCCTTAAATAGCAAAATTAATACCAGGAAAAGATTCAGATGACAGATTGATGTTCCTTTTTTTTTTTTCCCTGTAAACCCAGGAAAGCTGTTCATGTGTATGTAAGGGCATAATTTAGCAAGGCACTTGGCACGTATGAACAAATACATTTGAAGGTACTTAGGTGGCAGCATTGCTACTACCTTCTTCCAATTATTCCACAATGGAAAGACAATGTAATAGGTTGAACGGAACACAAGGCGTTGCTCCCACTGAAGAGTCAAAATCAATCCAGTAAGCTCCTTTATGGAATGAGGTAACTGAAACCACTGCAGTAGCCACAAGCAAAGGTGAGAGATGTAAGAGATTTTAAAATGCAGGGATTTTACTGGCTGTCTTGTGGCAGCTGCATGTCTGGAAAAGAAAAAAAAAAAACAGTAGAGAGATGGAAGTCAGCAGCAAGAATACACTAATTTTGGTTAAAAAAAAAAAAAACACCAAGAGATGGCACTAAGAAAAATCAGAATTCCTGATGGAATGGCAACAAGGATACACAAGCCACACAAACAGAACTATGTAATCCCCTATAACACCCAGGACTGGATCACAGACATTGAATGGGAATCTGCAAAGCTGTATATTTTACCTAATTAATCATAAAAACCCCCAGCCTCTCATGCATGAGCTATGTCAAATGAAGACCATCTGAAGAAAGTGTAGTTACTACAGACCTGCAGATGTCTGTGCATCTTCTGATGCACATCTCCAGTGAATGTTTCTGCTTTGCTCAGGCTGCCTGTGTGGAACTATAACTGTTCAAAACCAGGATACTGTAAGTTTGCCCTGAAAAAAACCTTACTGAAAGTGATAGAAATAATCATGGTAGCGTATTAGATTACACACTAACAATTACTTGTAAATCTCTTAATTTAATTTTGGAATCATGTGAAACCACTGATGCCATGGCATTGTGCAAATCCACTCTCATTCATGCAATAAAATTGAAGAAACGTGCCAGCTGGCAAAGCTCCTAGTAACTGACACAGTCAAACATCTTCCCCTGTACTCGGCACTGGTGAGGCCACGCTTAAAGTCCCGCGTCCAGTTCTGGGCGTCTCAATTCAGGAAGGATGTTGAGGTGCTGGAGTGAGTCCAGAGAAGGACAACGGAGCTGGGGAAGGGTCTGGAGCACGAGTCTGATGAGGAGCAGCGGAGGAAGCTGGGGTTGTTCAGCTTTAGGAGAAAAGGGGACAGAGGTGACCTTATGCTCTCTACAATTCCCTGAAAGGAGACTGTAGATAGGTGGGGCTCGGTCTCTTCTGCCAGACAGCGTGTGACAGGACGAGAGGACACAGTCCTAAGCTATACCTGGGGAGATTTAGGTTGGATATTAGGAGGAATTTCTTCACAGAATGGTTAATTAGACACTGGAATGGGCTGCCCAGAGGGGCGGTGGAGTTACCATCCCTGGACGTTTTCAAAGAAAGACTGGACATGGCACTCGGTGCCATGGTCCAATTGACACGGTGGTGTTTTCGGTCACAGGTTGGACTCCATGATCTCAGAGGTCTTTACCAACCTAATTGATTCTGTGGTATTGTGCTTCTGTGATCAGTCCTGTAGCTAACTATTTCTTGATACTATTTGTCTGGGTTTGTAACTAACTGCATGTGATTAATGTAATTTGTGGCTTCAGCAGGCTGTTTCACGGTTATCCCTTATATATAAAAAAGACTTTAAACAAAAGGCTTTCAAGACTCCCTGGTGGTGGTCCCTCTGCCAGGAGGGACAGCGGGCCCCCACGGCGGGCAGCAGGTGACACGCAGCAGCCCCATCGCTGCTGCCGCTGGGACCGCTCCGTGGCCTCAGCGCCAGGACACCATTACGGGGTTTCAGGCGGTGGGTGCGGGTGAGCCGCACGGCCGCGAGCTCCACGCTGCTCTCCGCACACGCCGAGCGGGGTCTCCGGGCCCGCCGCTTCCCGCGGCCCGCCCCGGCCCCGCCCCGGCCCC